>BMAW01101973.1:530750-559165 GCA_019974015.1 Nephila pilipes | reverse complement strand
TATATATATATATATATATATATATATATATATATATATATATATATTATGGGGGATTATATATAAATAAATTTCAAAACTACAATATGAGCCATGTTTATTTCAGACAGCCTTTGTATAATGTTGAAGAAATTACCTTAACTCGAAGCCCTTTTCAATTTGATACATATCTAAATATAAATATTGATCAGTCTGATAATGTATATTTTTATACTTCTATGTATTCCAAAAATATCATGGCTGTGGTATCCTAGTGGTTATTCCTGATCGAAGATGCTTTCATAAAGTCATGGATTCGAGACCTGATGCTACTAAAGACTCGCCGTGTTGCCGGGCTGATGAACGTTAAATCTGGTTCTCGAGCACAAGTCCTCCCGTAGGTGTGGTGTGGAAATTTGGAAAGGGAAGTGCAACATCAGGTTCGTCTTCGTCACTAGACTGAGGTACACAATTAGGAGGTCTGTTACCAATAGCTTGCGTGTTGCTTTTCAGTGTGACGTTAATAAGCAATTGCGTCACACCCAAAATATATCTTACTTTTTTAACATATTATATATATTTGGATTTTACTTTTTAAAGTAAGATCAAAATATATTTTACTTTTTTCATAAAAAATTATCAGCTTCAGATATTACAATATTGTATTAATCTCCTCAAATTCGTTCCCTTCCGGTTTCCACACACTTCTAACGACTGTACCACTGTCTGAAGATGCAGATGGTAACTTTTGAGATGGTATGCAGCTGGTCCGTCATATATCTTGGGGCTAAAACCTGTCTCTTTCCATTTGTTTCGTTCGCTGGTTAGTTTCTTGTTCTGTCATACCCGGGAATCGTTAATCTTTATATAGAATTTAACGCTCGAATGTTGTTAAAATGTTTTAGTGCTTTCGACAAAATCTAAAATCTGGCGGTGCTCTTTACACTTCATCACTTACCCTCGGTCTGCTTGTGATAACTTCTATAGATGGGAAAAATACATGTCTGTTCATTAGATTGCATCAAACGTGACATTTCTTAGAATTCTAATCAATATTATTCATGCCTGAAAAAACGCAACGTTTATGTGACCTCGCGTTTCATCATATTAATTATAATTAAAAAAATTGTTTTGGGGTCTTAGGTAACTTGATACTTTCAAGGTTTGAGTCATTTTTTCATAAGTTAATTTTATTATTATTTTTGTCATGTGCTAATATGCTGTTGTTTCGAGAAAATGGCGTTAACAAAAATGACATAAAAAATACATGGTGCTAGGTTCAAAAAATTGACATCAAATACATTATGATTATAATAATTGCATTTAGTTTACTTAAAGTATATTTACATAATTAAGTTATAATTAATATTTTATCGCTCGCTTTTATTTTAATATACGAACAGTATATTTTTGTCTGCATTAATAATTTATTGTTTGCTCTTATTTTAATATTTAATTTAATAATTGTTTTTTACGGCAGAATAGTCTGCTTTTATTCTTTTAGTTATTAACATTAGAAATAGTTTTATAACACTTTTTTAAGAATGTTTTGCCCGTAAAAATGAAAATACATTAGGAATTTGAAGATGGTTCTTTCTTTTCTATATAGTTATAGCTTCTGAGGAGCGTGGATCTCGGAAGTATGCTTACTTAATATTCATTGTAGTGAACCTGCAATATGGATTGAGAAGATAGGGGTCACTCAATATGAAGAAATGAAACTTTCATCGTCGAATGACATCACTACAAAAGGTGAAGGCCTTTTATAAACTGAAGAAATTTTAAAAAAATCCAATCCATTAGCACATGTTAAAATGAAATTCATCATTCAAATCATTACATAAAAAACAATACAATTATTTTCACAATAAAAAGATGAAACAAGAATATACAGACACAAATTGTTTATTAATTAATTATTTTGATGATAACACATGCGATCAACATTTATATAACAAATATATACAAGTTGCTATTAAGTATTATTCTTTGATAAATATGTTCAGAAGCATTCTCATACATTTATTTTACAGGTACTCAAAATTGAGGTACTTTAATTGGAGCTTTACTTTAGAAATGAGTTGATTTTCCTTTGTAATAAAATTTAATATTTACCCGTTGAATAATGGCTTGAAAGAGACGATGGAGAGAAGTTTATTGTGTATAATAATACCATATTCCTCATTAAACATTCTGCACAACTTTTGCATTAAAATGGCGAAAAATAACTTGAAATGCATAAGGTTGGGAAATATGTTTGCATAGTAAATATTTCATTAGGACGAAACACTTTTATGTAAGTTTCTGAATGTAAACTCTACATATATAATATGTTGCAATATTAATACTGTGATTTGAATATTAAAAGAGCTTCATTAATAATACGAACAATATTGAAAATAACTTAAAATTTCCTAATGTTTAGAGTGTAATTCCAAAAATTAAAATAATACTGTACAAAATCTCAGTCTCTAGAATGTACAAGTGTAATCAATCCAACAAGGAGATTAACGGCATATGATATTTTATACTCAAATATTAAGGACAATACAAAAATACAGCATTTGTGCAGATTAGAGTAAGAACAGAATCAAATGAGCAGTACTTATACGCAACACAGATCAGTAACACAGACACAAAATTGATCTATCTTTCTAATAACAGCAAAAACATCACATGGTTGTAATTACAGCAATAGCTCTTTCAACAAAGTTCAGTTCACCAGCTTACTAGCTAGCAAAGCAGACAAATCACCACAGTGATACATTAAATTTCAAAGACAGACTTCAAAAACAGACTGTTTCACCCCAGGATCTCGGCGTATTTATAGCTGTTCCGACCAGGTATGACGTATCAAGAAAAATTAATATTTATTCTCCCGGTCGAGATTTCGGCAAGATTCCACTATTTCGAGAGACTTCAGTTTGCTGCCAAAGTCGTTAAGTTTCTTTCCAAATCCGACTCCAAGATCGGCGAGTTCATTGCTTAAGCTTACCTTGGTTTCGACAATATCTTTGTAAATGATCATAGCAATACGTTTAGTTTCTCATCCTTTCTTTAGTAGTTTAGCTTATACATTCTTTCAACTTTTCTATATACTCGTAAACTCTTTACATACATCGATTCTTTTTCATTACTTAAACAATTATAGTATATTCAATAGGGAAAAACAGTCATCTTTTTATTAAATATGTCTTTAAATAGAATGGATAATCAGTGCCAGCTCAAAAGGATTTGGAACGATTGAACTGGTCAAGGTACCGTGATTCTGAATGCATAACGCGGTCGACTGATTTTGCAAAATCAAAATAGTTCAATTTTCTTTCGGTTTTAAACAGAATATACAGGCATTGGAATATTGTCCGCAATTAGTGCACATTTCCCGTTGATCAATCCAGGTAAAGTAAGGTACTTTGAGTCAATCATTGTGTTAGTAGATAGCTAGAGCACCACATTAGTGGAAAAAGTAAAAACTATATGCTTCGTTGCGCTTGCGTTGTGACAGCTGTTCGTAGATGGTACGTTTTTATCGTAAGATATGAAAATGAATAGATATTCGTACTTTAAAAAAAATCAAGTGTTTGATGAGTGAAGGACTCTCAAGCGCTTTTCGCTTCAACTAAATTATTGGGCTATTTTATTACTGTTTTTTGTTTTGAGAATTTCGCCTTGTGAAATAATCATGACTTATGTAAGTTAGTATTACTATATAAAAAATGTAGCGGATTGGAAATTATTAGATTGAGAAATTGGAGGTATATTACAAGGATATCAGAGAAGACAGAGGAAGTAACGAGATTTTTTGTTCAGCACATGATATAATTGCAAACAAAAGTGAAGTGAAATTATAACAGTGAATACTTGACTGGGATCTGTTAATAGAAATATTTTGGGATTAGAACCAATTTTTCTTCTATTAAAGTAAATAGAAGTCTCTGTAATAAATTTTAGTTAAGATCACAAATTTGCGAATGCTCCACATTTGTAATACAATTTAATTTTTGATCATTCTGGTTTGAATGAATTTAGCTAGATTTGCTTGACTGATTGTTTATTGCGTCTCGATGGCTTAAAACGTAAGTATCTAATGGGGAGGGAGTATTACAAAAAAGTATAATTTGTTCAATTACTCTTTTTGAATGGTTTTTAACTATTTCAAGTTTTTCGAATTTTGAAATCTTGACATTTCTGGGACATCTATTTTTATATTCTTCTCTTTTGTAGATTTTAGCTGACCATTTTAAATAGATTTCTTCATATAACCTAGTCTTGTCTAGGCACCATAGAATATTTCAGATCTATAGTTCCCCTTTCTTCTTTGATTCCTCTCCCAGAGGTCCTTGAGATTTTTTCTTCGTTTTTCTTTGATTTTCTTCTTTTTTTTTTGATCTCCTTTTTCTTTATCTTTTATATTATTGTTTTGTTACCCAGTAAATTCTATCGACCGGAATTCTTATGAGTTAAATTTCAAAATTATATCAGTCGATCAAATTTGTATTTATGTATAAAAATATATAACCTAATAAAATTTATGACCTAATAAAAGTTCACTAAATAAAAATTGTAAATATGATTGATTTATATAACCGATACAAAGGGAAGAAAACATAATTTCTGCAATAATTTGATTTAAGATACTTAGAAAAAGTAATCTGCTTTTCAAAACTTTCAGATCACTAATGTATTTATAAAAATATCGTCTGCATATGAAACAATTTAATTGCATATATTATTTGTTAATGTATTATTATTTCATGTACGCCTTACTATGATAATTTAAAGGATGTGATAAAGGCACATAAAATGAAATAAATTATTATTTTATTGCACGAAATTTTTTTCAAGGCTCCTGAAGTTAACTTTGAATCTGACTCAGTTTTTATTCCGGTTTGTCCTATAGATAATGAATGAAGTACTTAGACAATGACATAAATTCTTATTAATTCAGTCTCTATTAGTTTAGTAATGGTATTCAATATGTACCAATGGTGCGGATTGGGCCAATTATTACATTTTTATTACATGTTATGTTCTAGAATTGTAGTACTGACATATCAAATCAGTCTGAATATAATATTTTTCTCCATTTTCTTTTACTCGAAACATTTGTCTGCATCGTAAGCCCACGCAACAATTATTGAAAATTCTTATAGTTAAAATCTATCTTAACACACAAAAAAATCATCTTAATTTGAGTTAAAAAATTCACATTAATTTTTTGAGTGTGGGAATGTCGTATATATTTTACATAAATTTAAAAGTTTGTTTTTTTTGTATTCTGTAGAAATCCACGCTATTGGTCATTTCATTCCAAAATTTTAGGGTGTTTCTCTGATGCCTGGAAAGAGTTGTAAATATATTTTCCCTCCCAAGAAAAATATTTTTCAAACATATCTATGGTGGCTTATTTTGTTGAAAATATCGTTTCCTCTTTTTTTCCAGCGAATGTAACAATTTGTACCCAAAATTTTTCTGCTAAAAATTAACATTTTAATGTAATTTCAATTTTCAAAATTGGTAAAAAAATAACTTTTTGTTCCATACGAAGAAAAAAAGGAAGAGGTTATGTTTGTGGGATTGGAATAGGGCGAATATGAAATGGTCTATCAACACGGAATTTGGTACGCTGAAAATATGGGTACTGATGGTGTGTACCTAGAAGATAGTTCTTCTAAATTCACTTGAGATTTTATAAAATCCAGGGTTGAAGTGGCAAATAAACAAAATTTTGTCTCCACTGCGCATATGGCCAGAGCAAATTACGTCACGTTACATTATGTTCTATTTTACTTCTTACAATATGCGCTCAATAGGGTTTTTTCAGATTATTGCATTTATTTATTGTTTGTTCTTTGTAGCAAAATTACGATTCTTTTCCCAGTGAATCATCTCAAAAAGCATTCTTTTAAAAAGTAAATTTTAGATTTAGATTTGTGTGCTCTGCTTATCTTTCACTAAACGCTCCCTCTTATTTATCGTGAAACTAAAATTGAGATAAAATTGCGGCAAGAAAAAACATGCGGATTCATGGAAAGTATTAAAAGTAGTAATATTTGGAAAGACCTTTTACTAGTGGTGTTTATCGTCGGAAGTGCTAAAAATTTATACATCTTTGCTCTGAAAGCAAAGCATCATTTTCACTAACGAATTCAATTTCCAAGATGAGAATTTACTATTAACCAGTATAAACGGATTATTTAATGAGACTGTTAGAAGCAATTTTCGGGACTTTTTTTCTCTACAACTTTGGTTGCTTCAAAAAGTCAATACATAACATTTATTCCCGGTGTTACACAAAATTCTTTTTTTTACTTACAGATTAAATAACAGCAAATCTATTTTTACGACTGAAGCACTAGTTATTTGCCAAACTTTAGATGTTTTGACAGAGTAAAACAAAAATCTGCTAATTATGTTCGATAGTTACTCTGTTTTATCTGCGCTGCAAATCTACTCGATTAAGTTACCGTAAGTTATTCATAGATTGCGCAGCAAGATTTTCAAGCATTCCTATTATAGTAATCGGTCGATTTTACTTTGACTTCCAGAGCACTTAAAAATATTTCGGATTGAACAAGTGGATAAACACGCAAGATCGATAAAGGAATTTTATGTTCACAAGGATCGGATTGCTTCAGAAAACATCTACAAAAACATTTACCAAGACAGAATGAAAAAAAAATAACGAGACTTTTTAATCCAGCAAATATATTGGAATTTTGAGGAGCCTCACAAACAGAAACTTTATCCAATTGTTTAGAAAAAAGGAAGATTTAGAACACTTGGATCATATGTGCGATATGTAATACTTGTAGCCATATAAACAATATGGAAAAACATTCAATTAACCTGCGTGCGATGCCTGTCTCATCAAAACCACGATATAATATCATTATCAGGGAACTTTTGGATAAAGCAGTGATAAAAGGAAAAGTGTTTAGAATTTGTTTTGCCGAAGATGAAGTATATTAGTATTTATTTAACTAAAGGAACAATATTAAACGGGACAAAAACCCTATTGCTCCAAGATCTCTCATAAATAAACAAATAAATAATGGAACGGCATTTAATATTGCTTAACAAGCATCCTTCCAGATTGATTATTTATATTTCTTCATATTATAGTTATTTATTATCTGCTGAATTAAGATATTCCTTTATTAGTGGAATATTTTGTAAGATTTAATTATCATTTTAGTACAATTTATTAATCATACACGGATTTACCAAAGAGCTATCTTTGCACCACAAATTGAAATTATGGATTTACTAAATTTTTGGATATGCTGGCTTGCTCCATTGGGGGTGTGGGCTTTCATTAAAAATGGTTTATACTTGCTAGCTGGATTGTTGATTTACACGTGCGACTTTTTACATTCACTCCTGCGAAGAATGGGAGCTTCAGCTAGCCGAATAATAAATTTAAATAATCTGATAATGAAAATTTCCAGGTGTTATAAAACGGTATTGTCAGAGTTGAAAGTTTTTGTTATTTGCTCTTGTAATATAAAAATTAAATTCAGAAAATTATACTTTAACAAAAAATTTTAAATTAATTTTTTTTTCTTTCCTCAGAAAAAGCGTCTACGACGAGTAAGTAATAAAAGTTGATTTTGAATACTGTTAAGAATAATTATACTACATTAGGGTTAAGTTTAAATTCATGCATTTCATAAACCTATACAAGGAAGTATGGTTTGTAAGAATTGAAGAACACAGGCATTTTCTTGTACTGATAATTTGGCTTTGTTCCTTCACATGACACACTTAAAATGCTCTACTGTATATTTTAAGAGTTTAACTACTTTTTATTGAAGAATATAATTTTTTAACCTCAGAAGTTTCTGTTTAAATGTTTTTATTATGCTAAGCCCATACTTTTACATCATTATTAAATACGAGATTTTGAAGAAATGCATGTTCTTTATATTAAATTCTGTATACTAAAGAACTGATATGTGCAGTATAAGAAAATTTTCGTATCATAAAAGATTTTAATTATTTTAATTTAACACTTTTAGAAAATATTTTCAAAAAATTTGGTCTTATGACTTTCTCACTAGAGACATTGAATTATGCTACTAAGATAATGGCTTCGTTTGAAAATTTATATATACTAAAATTGAACGATGCTAATTAAGAATTTTGATTTTTTAACTATTGATGATTATTGATGTTAATAGTTAATAAAACTGTAACGATCTCCATTCTAATCTACACTAAAAAGGATGTCCTAACCTCAATCAAATATATTTGAATGTGTTTCACTAAATTTTAAAATATTTTTCGCAAAATATTTATTCAACTAACTTGCATTTATATACTGTGTTTAGTCTAAAAGAACTGTTCAGGAAGTACCCATGTTAAGAATGGGTACTTGGTTGGTACTCGAATATTGCTTGGTTTTCAGTGCCAGTTGAATCTAGATCTCATGGACAGTGACAACTTGATGTTAAGTGATGGCATTCAAATTTTGACCACGCAGCAAACTGCTGCAAAATCAAAACAAATCTGTGAATCAGTGGTAGCTTAGTTTTGGTGTCGTATAGCGGATGATAGTACAATGGTAAAACTAATTTTTCTTTTCAACGCCATCTGTTAACTATAAGGCTACTTTTCTAATCATCCTTGAAGGTTTCGTTTTGGACCTCTTTTCAGAGAAGCAAGCAAATATTTTTGGATGATATATTGATATAAATGTTTCTCGAAATAGTTTGTCAAAAAATGTAGGAATTAAGCACCAAACACTTTTTTTAAAATAGAAGATTCACATAAGTGTGTAATTATATTAGCATTAACTACTCTTTACCACTATTGTTTAAAAGGAACTGTTGCTTGTAACATAATATATATATATATATATATATATATATATATAAGCTGGAAAAGGGTTAAAGGGTTTTCACTTATTTTAGTATTGTAAAACTACGAATAATTTTTAAAATTTAATGCGAATTATTTTATTCAGGCAGTACGTTCAAAAATCTGCTATAAAAGGCGCTGTAAAGAAAATATCAACTTTACTTTATACAAAAAAAAAAAAAATAAAAAAAAAAAAAAAATGGCACACTTTCCAGCAGTTTACGACTGATAACCCAGTAATCGCATGTATAACTCTTTATTCACCATTTTCTCTTTGAATCAATCTGTACTTAAATACTCCATAAAAAAAACTTTCCCTATCCTTCCTTCCTGGAGATTGTGAAACATGGATAAACGTCCAAAGTCAACTCAGCCAGAGTGATGGCCCATTATCCCAATGTCAAATGCATCATCCATATGGATTAGCTACTCGCATCCATAATTCCACCCCGTTAACACCAGGGACTGTCCTTTTGCCATATCTGACGCACAACCGGGGAATCCCTAGAGCAGTTTCCCGCATTCTACCAAACAGTTTTTATAGCCTGCGAATTGTGTCTTTTTCTCCTTAAGTAGCTTTCTGCAACATGGCTTCGTAAATAATGTTTTTGAGAACATAAATATTCTAAGAGTAGGTTATTTTTGAAGAAAAAAAGGATTTTATAAGTTTTAATTTATTATTAATTGTTCATTTAATTTGTTTAATGTGACATTAGATTTATAATTTACCAATTATTACACCTGTTTTTAAGATCTTTAACAATAAAAATGTTGTTGCATTAATGGAACACAAGTAATGTTAATATGAATCTCCATAAATCTGTTTTTGTTCTAGGGCCGCTCAAATAATGTTTTGAAGAATACAAATATATTAAGTATTGCTTATTTTAAAAATAAAAAGAATCTGAAATCTTCATTAATTTACTCTTAAAATTATTTTTTAGTATTTCATTATTGCCTTATGATCTCAAAATTATCATTAATTTATTATTATTCCATTATGATCTTAAAATAATCATCAATTCATTATTATTTCATTATATACACTGGTGAAATAAATTAAGAGAATTCGCATATTTTATCGAATTGCATGAAAAGATCTGAACTGAAAGAAAAACCACTGCTTCTAGATAAAAATGCAAATCTTGTACGTCAAATACGTAAGCGCACACTTGTGTGTAGGTGGAGCCAGTAGAAAAAACAAGATTTATAAGCACGTGGAGGGTAAGACGAATTTCGTTTGCTAGCACACCTCGGGGAATTTCTTGGTGTTATCTTGCAGCAATCGGTTTAATTCACATCGGAACAGTAAAAATGAGTAACTACCAACGTTTAGATGCTGGAATGAGGTGGCGAATTGAGGGGAGGCTAGAGACAGGCCAATCGCAAGTCCAGATATGCAGAGAGTTTAATTTAACACCCAGCGACGTGTGTAAACTATGGAAACAGTTCCAGGATACAAGGTCCATCGAGAGAAAGCCTGGGAAAGGTCCTCCAAGAGCCACGACGGCAGCAGAAAATCGCCATTTATCCATTTTAGCGAGGCGTAATAGAGGGGCTACAGCTTGTCATCTCTCTCAGGACTTGTATGCAGCCACAGGAACCTATGTAACAAGGGTGACTTTTTCCAAAAGGCTGAATGAGAGAGAGTATTGTTTACCAGAAGACCGGTTGTTTGCGTTCCGCTCACGTCTACGAACAGAAGAGTCCGATTAGCATGGTGCAGGCAGCATAGTGATTGGAGTATGGAGCAATGGACGACTGTTCTACGAGTCCCACGACGAGACCCGTTTTAGCCTAAACACCTATTCTCGCTGTACTTTCATATGGAGAGAGCCAGGGACCCGCTACCTACCCTCCAATGACCACAAAATCGACAATTATGGCGGTGGTGTAGTGGTCTGGGCAGGCCTCATGTTTGATGGTTGTACACCTCTCCACGTCTTTTACCTTTTTTAGAGGCTCTGTGACTGGTGTGAGGTATAGGGATGAGGTCTTGGAGCCCTAAGTTCGCCTTTTCCAGGTTGTCCCCAAGTTCATCTTATTGGACGATAACGCGAGGCCACATAGAGCTCTTCTGGTCGACGAATTTCTCGAGAGTGAGGATATTCGCAGGATGGATTGGCCAGCGAGGTCTCCAGACTTCAATCTTATAGAGCATGTCTGCGATGCTCTGGGAAGGGCTATTGCAACTTGCAACCCCCCTCTGAGAATCATCCATGAATTTTAAACAGCGTTGGTGAATGAGTGGGACCAATTACCACAGACACTGATAAACTGCCTTATTTCCAGTATGACATTAAGCTGCAAGGCGTGTATAGCTGTAAGAGGTGACCATACCCTCTATTAATCCATTTCTTTTGTGTATTATGGAACCGCTGTTTCAGACCTTAAGACTCCCATGAGTGTTACGGACAAACATGTGTGTCTATTATAACTGTTGAATGTTTATTTTGATTGTATTATATCAACCTATGTTCACACCAAATTTATTTAAGATCATATATATATATATATATATATATATGATCTTAAATTTTCTTCATTATAATCTTATAATAATCATTAATTCATTATCAATTTATTCATTGTTTAAAGTCTTAAACTAATCATTAATTGATTCCTTATTACTGTGACAAAACGTTATAGTAAATGAACATTTACTAAGATTTCCAGTTAATGCAACTACGAGTACTTTAAAAGAAATTTTGTTTTATTATTTCCTAACTAATGAAGAGGAACTGGACAAACAAATTAACTCGAGATAACTCCTGCGTTCGTTTTCAATATTTTATTCGCAATTACTGCCCAGTAACAATATCCTGAAACCGATAATAATCCAACCAATGATACGACAGAAATAGGGATTACAATTTTTACCAATATTTCAACTCATTACATTGACTGAAACAGTTATTATAAAAATACTAATTAACTGATTAAATAATAGAATAATAGAAAACAGATAAATAATAGCAAACAGATTAATAAATAATATAACTTTACACTAAAATAATTAATTCAAAGTTTCTCCGAGCACGCATCATCTGTTAAGTTCTTTTATACAAAATACATAATACGAGGCACAATATGAGGCGTAATATGATCCATGTTATCGCCAATACAGCCAATATTTCGATAATTTTACATCCAATGCAGCCTAAAATAAACTAGAACACGCTCATAAAAATTTCACTGTAAAATGGTGTTGCGCTAATAGAAATACAATAATAATTCAATGAATAAAATTTTATAAATTTCAAGAAAATTATATACAGAGAGAGAAATTAAAAAAATTAAAAACCTACTGCAAAACTATTGTAAAGCGGGGCTGATGCACATTAAATCTGATTGAGGGTCCAAGTTTTTCCATTGTGTTACTTCTCACTACGACTTTAATAATAAACAATCGCAATTATCGCTTTGTTAAAAAAGGCGTGTAGAAGATTCTATCCATTTACTAGATGCACTCGACTATAGATTTAATTGTTGCATTGGTAATTTACTCTGACTTAAAATATGCTGTAAAGACAATTAAAAATGGTTCTCTTAAAGCTTCTTCATGTAATTTCTTGTAAAGAAGGGACCCGAAATTGGAATACTTTTTCTGATAGTAAAAAGCTCGATCATTAAGTTTAAATTCTGACGTCTATATCTTTTAGAGAACTGCATATTTTATGATATTACTCACCTCTTTATGAATCAATCACATTTTTCTAATGAAAATTGTGTTCCATGTTCCGCTTCCTAAACTGTTGAGCTAAATTGTCTTTAAACTGTACAAATTCACGTGAAAAATAGCGTCTATTTTGGAATGTTCTCAAATACTAAGAATGTTGCATCATGAACAGATGTATATGTTATAACGTCACTAATCTATATGAAATATGTTTGAAATTTCGACCAGATTCTTTGACATTGGTGAAGACTGGTTTCATCCACTCCTCAATAAAAGAAAAACACTTGATCTGCAATGGATTCCTACATATGTCAACACAGACCACAATGAATGTGCACACTTTCTAACCAAGGATGTAGGAAATATGTGTTGAATTTCTTCTGTCATCACATTGGCTCATGCAAACACTATAAAAACACTTCTGAAGAATCCCTTTATTACAGATGTTAATAGCTTTATATTAATAGCATCAACGAAAGCAAAATTCAGAACAAAATACTAAAAGTGCGTGGAAATTTACTTCTATAACAGAAGAATCAATGTCAATTATAGAAATTTCCCTGATACTCGATTGACCGCAGAGCCTAGTTATAACTGTTCTACTCTATTCTAATGAACCTTTTTAAACTTGATATAACCCAGCACATTTTTTGTCCCCGCAAGAATTTCTCTTAACCCTTGGGCACTGATCTGGTAACTGATGTCATCAGGCCTTTGAAACTATTCAAAGTGCGTAAACTCTGCATTATCCATGTGGTCGTGGTAGCCAAGTGGTAATGGAAACGAACTCGTGACCAGATTTCTTTCTGTTGAATCGTGGGTTGGAGCCTGGATGTGACTAAAGATCCATCGTGAAGTGGACTAATGCTCGTTAAACCTGTTGAAGTTACAAGTTCTCTTATTTGCAAAAAGCTTGGAGCAGAAAGTGTCAGTTCAGGTGTCGCCCTCGTCACTTGAACGAGGTTCAAAATTATGAGTTTTGTCGCCAATAGCCCTCGTGTTACTTCTCAGAATGACATTAATAAACATTCAAAAACCTGCATCATTCCTGGAAACGACACTAATGCCAACAACATTATTTTGTTTCAATGCGATGATTTTAGGAATTTGTTATAATTACAGCAAAAATAATGAGAGTTAAAAGCAAACTTGGTAATCATTTCTTTATGGTTAACTTACTGCACATTCTACTTCTGAACCATTAATTTACAATAAAAGTATTATTTAATAAAAATGCATTGTTAAATTAAGAATTATTTTCGTTTCCAAATTAATTTTTTTATACAGTAGAAATTTAAGTTAATATAGCTCTATTGTAGTATAGAAGTGACGTGTTAAATTATATGAGGACAAAAAAGTTCTCAATTTTACACACAAAAAGTTTGGAAAATTTTACTGGTTTCTTTTTGATTTACTAAGAAGCATTAAAGAATTCCCATGAATATAAATTTTAAGTGGCATTAACATTCAGTAGCAAGACATCTTTCCACTTGAAATATTGAGCAATTTTCAAAAAACTTTTTTCCCTACTTATTTCAAGTAACAGAAAACCAGAAATATATTCGAAGGAAAAATAAATATTCTTAAAAAAAATTTGATGGATCCAACCTTAGGTAACTTTGTAAGTAAAAATAGTTAAAAAAAATAGGGAAAAAAGAAAATTTATTTCAAGTAAAAATTCTTTTTAACAAAATTGCAGTTTTTCTTCAGATCTAAGGTCAAACTTTCTACGAGTTCAGTAGAAACACAGAAAAGAAGGTAGGTGGAATTAGAGATATAAAATCGATGTACAGTTTTAAAAAAGGAAACATTCGGTCAAGTTCTCAAACTCCCGAATTTAATTTTCTTCCGTAAATTTTTAACAATTATAACGAATTTTTATGACATTTCTACTAGAAAATGTATTAACTGTCTTCTAAAACATACCCTTTTAATACTTATTAATACAAGATATCAGTCTTGAATGGCATATGTTCATGCAGAGCAAATAATTTTTAAGCTAAAATGATTTTTAGCACTTTTCTAATTTTTATAATGTATTAATGAATATCTTACAACATTTCTATGCAACATATAAATTGCAAGCAAAAATAACCAATTAGAATAATAAGTATAAAATTGAAAATTGTTCAAGTGACCATTTTGTCGTTAACTGAAACAATAGCCCTTTTGTGGCTGAGGAACGATTTATGTTATAAGAATTTAATTATTGAATTAAATATTAGAATTAAAGTAAATGATAAAATATTGAAGTGGACATTAATGTTCTTTTCAGATATTAAAATTAAAGAGCTAAATTTTATATATTTTGTGTTAAACATAATTCAATTTAAAGCAAATGATTAATTATTAAAGTGAATATTTTTTAAGTTATATGTAATTAAAATTAAAGCAAACGGGGTAAGCCGTGAAATGGATTTTGTTAAATTATCTTAAATTATATTCCAATATTTTCGAGGCATGTAGTTATTTATGCCATAAAATGAATTATTATTATTATTATATATATATATATATATATATATTATTTCAATCCAATTAAAAATTTAGGAAAAATTTACTGATACTCTAATACTTTCTTAAAAATTAAGGTCATTACTGGTGAAGGTATGCATTAAACACATATGCAAAAACTTTTATGATAAAAATTTTTATGACATACTCTCTCTCTTTCTCTCTTCTTTTGAAAATTAAATTTATGCCTTATTAAAGCAAGCATAAAATTGCTCTGGGGACGATTTCGTCTTTGATTAAAACAATAGCTCTGTGGGTGGCTAATAAGCATGATTTTACGAACAGACTATAAATTTTACAGAAAATAAATTTTAAAACTTTTTTTTATAATACAATAGCTTTCAGTCTTAATTATTGATCGTACTAGTAAGCTAATAAAAGAATGGAGTTTGGAATAAATGAAATTGACATGTCAGATTGACAAAACTTGCATTCATGTTCAATCAAAACAGCGGAATTTTTTAATTCTAACATACTTATATTTTCATCATAAAATTTATATCTGTTACAATACAGTAATGGAAGCGACTTATAAAAGTACTTAACCAAATTCTTTCAAATACTCCCTTAAGAAATAAGATACGCAATAAGCTATCTGTGTAAAACGCACGAAAATTTAAAAAATATTGCTTACTAGCCTTCAAATTTAAGGTGCCAATTGGAGGAAAGACAGTTTAAATAGTGCATTGAGAGTTGTCCCTACTTTTCTGCAAAATGTACCCAATACAATAGTTTAAATGTAGCAGAAAAACAAAGCGTGATAAAGCATTGACCAAAAGGTAAGTTTTTTTAATTTTCTTAATTCAAATATTTAATTTAACTAATTTGGTTGTCATTTTAGATTAAGATATACACAATTCTTCTTTTAGAAGTATTGAGGATGATATATGGAAAGAGCATATATATTATTATATATTATATATGTTACAGGTACATATATCATCTTCTCTTTGGGGTACTCATTGAAAAGTGCATAGCTGAGTGCGTAATAATTTCTCACAGAACTTTTATTTTAAGCGGAGAGAGAGACCATTTCTACTCCTTCTTTTGATTCAAGCTATTGCATAAGAGAGCAAGAAGATGAGAGAATAGAAGAGCAGAGTTTGATGAGAATGTTTTTCGTTGTATTTTTGTTTACATACTAGGGAAAATTCTCCTGAAACGTCAGAATCACGTGGTATGAATGGAGGGATTTCTGAGGAAATATCATAATAGATAAGGAATCTGAAGGGATTTATTTGAAAGATTTATAATTCGTTTAAGTGGATTTAACCAGTTTTAAGAGCGCGTGATGTAATAAATAAAAGGATACTTTGGAAGGGGATCAGGAAATACGAATGAACATTATCTTTTAAAAGAGAGATAGAGTAATTTTAATAAATTATATTATTCTAGTGAGAAATTAATGGGAATTAAGTTAAATCATTACACACACACACACACACACACACACACAAACAATAAAAAAAATGTAAGTAAATGTCAAATCTTGCACATCTAAATGCTTATACATTTAAGAACGAACAGCTCATGAGTGGTTTAGCTCAATGTATACACGTCAAAGGACTACTCGTGAGCTGTTCACGGAGATAGCTTATGGGGATTAATCTCTTGTCCTGTTTTCGACGAGCAAAGGGAATTTAACTTAGATGAGAACAGTTCTAACATTTACTCACATTTTGAAAATAGGAATTGATTTTATGAATTATACCATAACATTTTTTTCATGTTATATTCATTTTGAAATTGCGAATTTATGGCAACTTTGTATAGGCCTTCTTTCTTAATTTAATTCTATAGCCATCTTAAAGTCTAATTAAATAGTCAATAAGCTCAAAAATCCAATTGAAGTACATAACAGAAGAACAACATACTTAATTAACTGTCAAATAAAATGCGAGTTTACTCTTTCTCGAATCCTTCTTAATTCAGTTAATCCTAGTTTCTGTTCAAATAATAAAGCTTTGATTAGTATATTAAACCACTCAATCGATTCAAACACTTCTCAATTATAACAATGTAACCGCGGTAGCCTAGTGGTCATGGTTTCGGACTTGTGACAGGTGGTTTTTCTTTTAGTCGCGGGTTCGATCCTTGGCTGCTGAAGCCGGGGCTGATGCACGTTAAATCTGTAGGGGCTCAAAGTCCTCCCATAGGCGTGGTATGGAAGTTAGGAGGGGGTACCAGTTCAGGTGTCGTCCTCGTCACTTGACCGAGGTTCAAAATTACGAGGTCCGTTGCCAATAGCCCTCGTGTTTCTTCTAGTACGACGTTAATAGAGACTAAAAGACTATAGCAGTTTCGCCTTCTATTTTTCTGATAAAGAATTACTTCCAAACGATTAATCACGAGTATTCACTCCTATCTACAACGTCTATTAGCTTGTCGTTATCCTCTATCTCCTTTCCCTTTTCTTTAAATTCCATTTCTAATTCAATTCACCACATTTTTTTTTTAATTTCATCTAATTTATTTAACCACGTTTTATTTGGTTGAAAAGGAGTTGTAATTGTACGCAATTCAAATTACCGAAAAGTCTCCAAGGTAAGTGAATAGAAAATCGTGAGCAACCCAACATCACGACCTAATGGTCCTCAGGTACCTTACTCGGTATCATGTAATTAACTTACTTAAAGATATTGTAAACTATTTTTTCTCTACATTTTTTTTCTCTTGATGATGATGTTTGGTAAAAAAATTACTAAAATTATTTAGACATACTTATGATTTCACTTGGATCGTAAAGGATACACTAATATAAAAGCGCAAGATGATGCCAGGAATATTGAAATATATTTTACGAATAAACCTAATAATGAAAACATTCATTAAAGGCAAGCATAGTTTTGATCACTAAATGATAGTATATACCTAGAATCCCCTGTTAGGTATTGAATTACATATACAAAGCTTGATGGAAAACTGGATTGAGATTTCGACAGTAGTAGAGCATTCAAGTCGGTTGATTGTAAAGCACCAAAGCTTAATATTGTGTGAGAAATCTGCAATTGCATATAAGTGCTCTAAATGGATATCTCATTGAATTTTCAACAACTGGAATACGTTAAATGATTGACTCTCGGTATCATTTATAACCGAAAGACCTGCTGGAACGTGATAAGAGCTATCATTATTAATAGAGTAGGAAGTCTGGGAATTCCGATTAAGGCAAATAGATGCATCACATTTGATACCGTTTATACAAATGTTTTGCAATAGATGAATATTAAGTAAGGCATCTAAATATTGTGTGTACCAGAATATATTTATTTCACATTTTGAAATATTTTTTAGTAAAGAATAAACCTACAACATCTATTAGCTTTTCAACTTTATTCTTTCAATCAACTTCAGATTCTTCAGAGGAATAAAATGCTCTGAAGAATCTGAAATGGGATAATTACAGATTTTAATATCACATATTTTATAGAATACCCATTATTTATTATAGATGGTTATGTTCTTGTATGGAATTATTTTAATAATAAATACTGAGTGTATTTACGCATTTCTAGAGTAGTTTTAGGTCGCATTTTAAATTTAAAATGTAAAGATTAATATTTTAAATATTTGATCTGATAACCTTGTTTCCAGACGATAAGTCTGCATCGTACTTTCTATGATAGAAAGATCTTTTATAGTATTTTCAGGAATATTGCTTTCTATTCTTTCCCCCCCTTTTTTTGCAGTCAATCAATCGCGGAAAGTTTGCGCTTTGAAAGTATGTTTTCAGAATACCAATGGTTTAATTGTTTTCTGAACATAGCCTATAATTAAAAAATCAGAAGACTTTCCAGGAATATATTGTAAAGATAGGCTATATTTGCAGGAGTTGTTTTTAACGATGAAAAAGTGATGCTTCAATGGATACCTGCTGTATTTTTGCAAACGAGAAGGTCGCCTGTCTTACAAAATGGAGCTTGAGGCTGTTTCAAACGAGATTTTCGGCACTTGCATCACTTGCATTTTATTCTATGTGGCTACATATTAGGTAATTAATGGATAAAAGTTATAAAATACTATTTAAAGTTAGGATAAAGTTAAAGCGTTGTAGAGCTGAAGATCGTTTGACAATTCCCAGCAGTACACGACGGCCAGATGTCACTCCATTCCGTGTCTTGATAGGTTATGACTGCTTTTCAGAGCTTCTTCATAACATCGCATTTTCATTTACGAATCCTGGCCACATTCTTTGTAATTAGGCAGATCCAATGAATGGAAACCACCTCGGTAGATGTGCATCACTTCATGGCGACTCTGAAATGCTGCATTACTGGCGTGATAAACTTTTGAGACAATTTCTTTGGTCATTTTTTTTTAACTGCTCAATTTTTTTTAATTGTATTTGCCTTGTCATTGGAAAAAATATTATAAAAATATATATGTAATATCTCAGTCAACTTTCGTTTTTTTTTCCTTCAAAAAATACAATGCTAGGTTTTGAATTAGACTTATGCAATTATCTTGACGCTGTTTCGCTTTTTGAAAGTCATTGGGATTAAGACAAGTAATTTCTTTTTAAATATGTGTCTTAAAACTTTTCCATTATAATATGAGGAGTCTATTTTAAGATTGTTTTTCACACTTCTTATTTTGAATTCCTCATTGAAGAGAGAAACCTGTAATAATCTTAAAGACTTTTCTGGAGCATTCTTCGCATTCACGAAACCAGTTTGGATATCTTTTATTCCTCATTTCCGACATTAAATAAGTATTTTTTTTGTTGAAGTCGATTAGATAAGCTCATGCTTCCTTAAGGATAACAATTTATTTTCATTTATCTCTTGCAAAATAGTTTTCATACGGGACTTTCAAAATATTTTCCATTGAACCAGATGTCTCAACAAAAGATGGTAAATGTTATACATTTTCCCTTTTTCTAGATTCGCCACACACACATCCCTTTCAACTAATATCTGAATTTTTTTTCTCATTTTATATTTAAGTTTCCCGTTTCTTCCCAATCAAATGGAACGTGATGCAAATTAAGTAAACTTCGGAAGTGTGGTGAATAGATATAACCAAGTCGTATAAAAGCGACAGAGAATGGAATTCAAAATTAAGCATAGAAATAAGAGCAGTGTTAGTGTGAGGGTGATGTGTGCAGAAGTAATCTGGCGTGTATGGGGGATTAGATGAAATAAGTCTTCAACGCTGTCGGAGCAATTACAGGAGAGATGACCACTTACGATAACATCACTAAAGTTCACTAAATGACTTAAGACGACCGTCGAATTCAAGTGAGAGAGATAGAAGAAGATATGAATATGCCCAAAGAACGTGCTTGTCACATATTGAATCAAAATTTAGGTATGAGAAAGCTGTTCGCTCTTTGGGTGCCGTATTTGCTCCCTTTAGACCAAAGACGCGTTCGAATGAACATTTCCAACGATCTGTTGGCGAAGTTTAGGCGCAATTAATCAGAGTTTGGGTTAATTACTGTAGATGAAACTTGGATACACCATTATACACCCGAAACAAAGATACAGTTAAAACAGTGGACTGCAAAGGCAGAATCGGCTCAAAAAAATCAAAAATTGTTTTTTAATCTGGGAAAGGGATGGCAACTGTTTTTTGGATAATCATGGAGCTATCTTAATTGATTACCTTCAAACAAACAGGAAAAACCATTACAGAAGCATACTCCGCATCATTACTTGACAATTTGAAGTCTGAAATTGCGGGAAAATGGCCACATTTGTAAAAAACAAAAAAAATTTTACCAAGATAAGGCACCGCCTCACACCTCAACGGTTGTCATAGCAAAAATCGTTGAGTTACGTTTTTAGCAACTTGACCATCCTTCTTACTCACCAGATCTAGCTCCAAGCAATTTCTTTTTGTTTCTAAAACTAAAAATTGCCCTCGGAAGACAGAAATTTTCGTCAAATGAGGAGGTTATCACCTTTGTTTGCAATTATTTTGTAGAGAAAGATACCGTGTACTATTTGGAGGGGTTAAAGAAATGGGAGTATCGCTGTGAGAAGTGTGTAGACTTACAAAGAGACTATGTAGCAAAATAAAAATAAATTTAAAGGAAAAATGTATATATATATATATATATATATACATACATACTTAATTCATGCATGCATTTAATTATACTCTTTGACCATTAACATTTATTTTCAAATTTTGTTTTTATTAAGAAAATAGGTAGTTCTATTGATTTTAAGTATATGTGTTTATTTCACAATTCTCTTCTTTTTTTAACGGTAAACAAAAAGTTATCATATAATCTAGACCTTTATAACCTCACATACTAGTAGAACTGAGAAACAATTTTTATTAAAGGACGCTTTTCTACCTTTCAGAGCAGTTTGGTATAATTAGTTTTGTCTATCATTCTCGTTCCAAAATCGTACGTAAATATATATTTTTTTCTTCCAGAGTAATCAATATTTCATGTATTACGTTCAATTATATTAAAATTAATGGACATTTTACGTAATTGCTCTTTAATTACGGCCATTAACTTAAAAGTAATTCTAAATAAAATTGGATTTAGTTTTTAGTTACGTAAGTGTTTAATATTTTGTAAAAGGATAAAAAAGTATACTTCCATTATGAATATTTTGTTGGCCAAGCACAAGTAGCATTTTAATTACATCACAGAAAAACGAAGTACAAATTAAAAATATGTATCTTTATTTTGAATTATAATTTAAAGAAATTTGATTTCGATAAAAATAAACCCAATATCCAGAGAAGACAAATTAAATTTATATTAAATTTATCATCTTCTAATTTCATTCATTGATCTCTTCAGAAATAAATAAAAAGGAAGAATTTTCTGTCCTAGAATCAGGTAAAATATTTAAATGAAGTAAATAATATAAACGTGAATATATACTTCAAACCCCCAGGGACATGTATCTTTCGAGAGTAAGCTATCTTCACTCTTTAAATTTATTTGTAGCAAAACTTTCGTTATTATGTCTTCGATATTTTTCATTTGCATAATATATTTCCACGATTACATATATGGAGTTTCAAGGATGAATATGGATAAATTTCATGCCTTCCTTTAAAATTAAAAGCGTTTTTTTTCAGTTTTTAGAAGAGAGGTATTATAGCGAGAATTTATTGTAACTATTTCTAAAACTAAATTTGAATTCGATCTCGATTACACGCTCTCTTAAATGTGAAAGGTTTGTTGGTTATGAAAGTGGGAAGTATATTTCCGGAATCTTACTCTGAAAATATGATTTCATGCTAGTAAATTCAAATGGCCTTTTCTAAAATGAGGTACTTCTCTTTTTATGGGAAAATATAGTACATTTCAAAACGTTTAATTGAGAAATCTCTTTTGAATGGCTATTATTATAAAATGGAAAAGTGAAACACACACACACACACACACACACACACACACACACACACACACACACACACACACGCACACACACACACACACACACACACACACACACACACACGCACACACACACACACACACACACACACACACACACACACACACATATATATATATACATTGCAATAAAACACTGTTAACTTTCATATCTTTGGTTTGCATAAAGGTAATACGGTGAAAAGGTATATTTATAACATAATTTAAATTAATCAAATGTTCTTTTTGATTAATGAAATACATGTTGTTTCCATTTAAACAATCTGTTAGTATATTTTTCTTTTTCATTTATTGCAGATGACCATCCATTCCCTCACACAAGAAAGCAATTCCGATTGGTCAAAAGACCGATGACGACCATTCCAACAACTTGCCCAAAGCTGGAAAGATCGGGATCATTATGCCGAGCACTGGAGGGTGTTCTGCAAATGGCTGGCAACAGCAGACCACAACGATGAATCCAAGATATTGAATTCTATTCTTTTCTATGTGAAATAGTGTGTACTGTTTTACCAACACCCCCTTCTTTTGCTGATCGCATTATACATCAGGCAGCAAGTATTTCGTCCACACATTTTCTTTCCATTTGGCTATTGCCTGCTGGTGTTTTAGATTCTTTGTTTCAAGAAGGTTTCGTGCCATCGTTTTATTCCCTGGGTTTTTTCTGTTTTCTTTTTTGTCTATTGTAATTCAGTTTGTGTAATCTGTAGGGTGTATATTTTTGGAAACTTTTTTTAGTTCCGATGAAAATGTGGATTTATTTTTATTCTTTTTAAGGCGTAGTAAACACGCTCACCAGGCTCTTCTATTTTAATTTCCTAAAAACGAATGAACTCTCACTCATGTCAGATACATTCAAAGCCTATGGATTAGCTTTACTTTTATATGCTAAATCATACAATGATCTTCTTGATGTTTTGTTATGGTTGTATTATTTATTTTAAGTTTTATTATGCATTATTTATTTTAAATTTTATTTATTTTATTATATGGTTGTATTATTTATTAACTTATTATTTTTAGTTTCGAAATGACTTGATAGAAAAGTAGATAAAACAAGTTTACTAATAATTTTTAATGAACTGTTATGCACATTTTCGCAGAATCTTCTATTATTAAATTTTATTGATAAATATTTTTATACTTAAAATCTTAATAAGTGTTTTCAAACTACATTATTTTATAATATCATTAAATATTTAATCGCAAGGCTTCAAATGTTTAAACAATAAATAATTCAATATATTTAAGAAATTAAATATATCTTACAACAAAATTCAGTTATAGTTATTGAATGTTTTAAACACGTACTCAAACCCCATAAAACACAAAATTATAATATAAAAATAATTTTTTTTAAATATTTTAGTGCTATTTTTATTATTGTTTTTATACTATTACTTAGAATTGTATGCTGCAAGAAATATGTTTTAACAAGTATTCAGCGAAAAGTATAAGAATTCATGTTTGAGGCAGTGAATACCCAATAATACACATCACAGCACGGTTAAATTATTTCGTATACCTTTTTTGCAATTTCTTGCGGTTCGTCGGTTTCTGATTCGTTTCATTTCAAATTAATTTATTATGTCACCTCATTGGCCCTATAACAGTGAAGGAAAATGAATAATACAAATATGTGTAATAATTTGGTAATACATTTGAGCATGTGTATGTCATTATGTATGATGCATATTATCGATAAGTGGGTAGTGCGCACACATGTTTTATTAACGTCACACTAGAAGTAACATGAGGGCTATTCGTGACGGGTCTCTTAATTTTGAGCCTCTTCCAAATGACGGGATGATACCTGAGCTGTCACCTTCCCTCCTAACTTCCACACACTGCCAACGGGATGATTTTGAGACACGATAGATTTAACGTACATCAGCCCCCGCTACACGGCGGGTGTTTCGTGGCATCAAGGCTCTAACCCACGACTCAACGAAACTGTAGGCTGCGAGTTGTAACCGTGACCACCAGGCTATCGCGGTCACATAATATGCCAAATATATACATTTATTTTCTGAATTGTAAATTAGACAGTGACACTGGTTATTCTAATCGCTATGGTTGTGCAGGGTATCGTCAAAAATAAATAAATTTATCTGAATAACTTGTTAAATAAGTATTCACTTAATTCTTATATTAAGATAAAAAGAGTTAGGCCTTTCATTACAAAAATAAAATTTGTTTTTTTTTGCATGCACAGTCATTTGTTTTGTGTAACATGGATTATATTAGGTACATAATACACAAAAAATAAATTAAAATTAAAAAAAAAATGTTTATTGTTGGTCATATGTTTCCCTTTCCTATTTCACTTATTGTTAAAATGACTCGTTTAATGCTGCTTCTCATTTAGTGTTCTATTTCTTAGAAACACATCATAAACGCTAAACGAAGTGTTATTATATTAAGGTTAATAGCTTGTAATATTTGGTACTCACAATTGATACTTGAAAATACTCGTATAAAATATGTATTATGTATTATGTTATTATCAAGCTGTGTAGCGATAAGAGGCGTACTTCCTTTCAACTGTCTTTATGGATATTTCTTAGTTATGTTACTTGATTCAAATAACAGTTCTTACATGAATTGAAGTGTAGTAAAAGTGAAGAGAAAAAAAAAGGTGTGGGAAGATAAGAGATTATAAAATTGAGGATATGGCACTTATTAGAATATTAGTGTGATGTGCGCGGAAGTATTTTGGAGTGCTTAGCAGATATGGTGAGATTTGGGCTCAACGCTGTCAAGTAATTTCAGGGGGTGCTTGCATCTTATTCCGGCAAGTACATTATTTGATAGATTATAGAAGTTTTTAGTACTAAGTGAAAGAAATTTAGCTGTGGAGAGTATCCCTCAAACTTAAGGAGTAATTAAATATATTTTGGACATAACTGACTATTTTAATTAATCAGTCTCAGCTTGAACTGAAGTAGAAATTTAGATCTTGTGATTAACTATAAGATGACAGACGAGTCGAGTAATAGGATGCCATGTCAAAACTTTAATTCTATAATGTTTTGCTGTTACGAAATATCAGTGATAAATTCATCAAATCAGTTTGTTTCAGCGCAAAATAAAAGATTCTTACTTCATAGGATATGATATGAATTAAAATTAATAATTAAACAAAGTAAATAGGTTCAATAAATATTCCTTCATGTAAGATTTTAAATTTAATTACACTTAAGTTAGTGAAAAATATATTGTACATTAAGTATTATGTTGCAAAGTCTCATTAAGAGAAAGTGCATCTAATATGGTACGATTTTTTTTCTGTAATTAAATTAGGCAGATTATTAATGCTCAAAAAAGTGGGTGGTAAATATCATATCTTAATTCATTAAATAATGTAATTTTAATTGTAATATTCGGGTAATATTTTTGCTTCATAACATCTCATTAAATAAAATGAAGAAATATAGGTAAGGAAATATTCTAATCATCTTAGATTTCTTAATCTTGATTAAAAATGTTTTGCATTTATTTATCACGAAAAGTTGCTCGATGCAATTTTGCTACAATATTCGATTTTTTTAGTATACATTTTGAAGTTTTAAGACACAAAAATGCTTTTTACCCTTTAAAACTGCTCATAAAAATAAACCCAACCGTAAATCATTTATTGTTTTTTAAGAAAGCCAAAATCAAAAGAAAATCCAACCTCAAGCTTTCACAATGTCATACTTAATCTTTTCTAACCTCCTACAGCCCTTAATGTGTATTCTACGTCTCAAGAGGGATTAACCATCGGATCAAATGTAGAGATCTTATTTCTGCTTTCAAGTCGTTAATCTCAATTCTTCCCTCTGTTGTACTACCATCGTAGCAAATCCCAATCTCATGCACGTCCCTCAAACGTCACTTTGGATAAAGGTTTTTGATTGAAATGAGAACCGAAATAAAAAAAAAAAAAAGAGTGGTTAGAGAAAAAGAGTGGGAAAAACCAAGCACAGAATAGTTTATGAGTCAATTGGATACAGAATGATCGTTTTTTCAAAAAAAGAAAAAAAGAAAAATCTGTTACAGAGTTTAGTTAAGCGTAATTTTCTTTCCATTTTTAAGCTTACAGCTTTCTAAATTTTTCACTTTCTCAGATTTATTCAGGTTTCTATTGTTTTAACTGTTCTAAAAATTTTTTTGACAATTCTTCTTTGTTTTTATTTGACTTCTTTTTATATACTCCGGATGTAATTATGCATCCCCATTCTTTACAAATAAAGATTTCAAATAAATACATAGGATGAATAATACATTGTAATATCCATCAGAAATAAATGTTCAAAATAAACATATAATAAATAATACTTAATGATATTCTTTACAATTAAAGGTGTAAAATAAGTACACAATAAAGTTTTTTGATTGAAATGAAAATTGCGATAGAAATTTGTTACAGAGAAAACAACAGAATAAACCAAGCATAGAATAACTTCGTCTTAATTGCATGCTGAATGATAATTTTTTAAAAAACTTAATGTTGGTAGAGTTTATTTATATAGAATGCAAATTTTTATTTTTTAAATAAGCAAATTTTGCTTTTTTTTCTAAATTTAGTATTTCTTTGCATTTTTTTTATTTTGATTTCTTTGAAAATTCTAATTCTAAAAAAGTTGCTGCATATTTAGTTAGTGACTTTTTTCTGTATATATGCATAATCATGTAAATTATCTTTACAAACAAGAGGCAAAATAAATAGATAAAAATAATAGAAATAATATACTTAACAAATGAATGTTTAAAATTAGTTTACAATAAAGGCATTTGATTTAAATACGAACTGATATAGAAATGTGGTTATAGAGAAAATAAAACAAGTATCGAATAGCTTAAGTATCAGTTAGATACTGATTGATAATTCTATAATAACCCTATGAGAGAGAATTTATATAGAATTATCATTCAATATCTAACTGATTCTTAATAATTTTATGAGTTTAAGTATAAGTTTTCTTTCTATTTTTTACGCATGCTGTTTTCTTAATTTTTCAATTTATCATTTTTTCTGTTTAGATTTCCTTTATTTTCCTTAATCTCTAAAGGGCCGCGTTAGCCTAGTGGTCAAGGTCGTGCACTCGCGGCGGGCAGTTTTCGTTCAGTCACAGGTTCGATCTTTGGCCGCCAAAGACCCGCCGTGTAGCTAGGGCTGATGCACGTTAAATCTATTCGAGGTTCAAAGTCCTCCCGTTGGCGCGGCCTGGATGTTAGGAGAGGGGATGCCAGCTCATTTGCCGTCCTCGTCACTTGACCGTTGTTCAAAATTTCGAGGTCCGTCGGCAATAGCCTTCGTGCTGCTTCTAGTGCGACATTAATAAACTAAACTCTAAGAATTTTAATCTATGTATATGTGACTAACCTATCTATATCTTACGTATAATTATGTATCTCATACTGGATTCATGTCATGATTAAATTTTTTTTTATTTCTGGTGTAATCCTCTACCTAACAGTATTATTTTTACAACCATGCATTTCAAAAAGTATTTAAATTGAATACTTATCTAGTAAGTATTGTATAAACCGCTTTTTATTACAATTAAAATACACTAACATTGATACAAGCCAAAATATTAATGTCTAATGTAAAGTTTGTATTTAATATGTGTATTCGAATGTTATATATTATTATAATTTACTTTGTCTATGCCTTTATATGCATAATCAACGCAAATAATGTGAATAATTTTGTACGACTTCTCTATATGCGAAATTTATTTACAATTTTCGTTGAATATACATTTTGAAGCGATGTAATACAAAAAAAAACAGTTAAACAAAAACATGATAAAAATAAGATATTTGCTGAATTTTTTTTAATGTGACAGGGAGATAATGATTATTATCAGGAAATGTAGAATGTAGAACTGTTTTAAAATAACAAATGGATTCATTTAAGAATCGAAGTAAGTTATATTTTATATGCAATTCACATTTTTTTTTAACTCTATAAAAGTTAACCCCTTAATTCTATTATTACATCAATATTATATATAT
>BMAW01101973.1:505547-528047 GCA_019974015.1 Nephila pilipes | reverse complement strand
ACATTTTTAAATCAAGCATTTATTTAAAGCTGAACTAGAAAAATAATTCTCTTTAAATGTAAAATAGAACGTTATTTATAAACTTCTAAGGCTTAATACATTTCCTTTGATCTCTATATTATAAGTATGGTACTTTAATTTTAAAATGTGTTTTACAACAACAAAGCTACCTAGTTATCTTAGTTTAGCTCCTCGTTTTATAAATTATGTTTTGCATTAGAAACAATTTTTATATTTTTGGACATCTCTTTATATAAAAGTGGGATTTTAATTGTTTTTATATTTATTTAATTTCATTAGTCTTGAAATTTAAGTAAAACAAGTTTTGTTTAATGTGGTTTGGTACATATTTTATTTATTCAAAGAAATATACTCTTAAGAAATGGGCTACGGCAGCCTATATAACTATCAGAAGCAATAAAAAGAGCAGCTTGGATCAGAAAGTGTAATTGTTCAAGTGACAGCCCATATAAATAATCTTGCTATATGCTATTTACATTTTATGCGCCATTTTTACTCTTTGTGCTATATACGAATTTGAATAACATTGAGTATATGTCATGCTCACTGTTTCTGTGAATATGCTTCAAAATATATATGGTGACAGGTAGGAAACACAGGTAAACCGATTTCTAGTTTTTAATAAATTTAAAAATTTATTCAAACAATTCATTTCTTAATAAATCTAACTATCAATTCAATGTGCTGATTTGAAAAATACATTTTCGAGATTCATTCTTTTCGTTACATATAATTTTATTAAAGCTAGCCCTTCTATGGAGAAATAATAAAACTGAAGAAGAAAAAGTTACTAACTATTTTTCTACTTTGGTGAGACAAACTTATCATCAGTGAAAAATATTAATGTATTTCTAAAGAAAAGAGTAATAAATAAATAATTAACTGCGTTTAATAATGAAAATTTAAAAATACAATGAGAACTTCTGTGTAAATAAATAAATGTTTAAATTATTAAATTTAAGGCAATTATGTCTAATGCCGCATTAGATGAAGAAAACTTTGTTAAATCTTGATTTCTGAATATAAAAACACTTATAGTACTTAAAGTTTCAATTAATTTTGATTTAATTCGGAAGAAAAGATTTTTCTTATCACAATGCATACAATTTATTCGATAAATAAGAGTAGAGCCATATATATATATATATATATATGAGAAATTAAACCTATTTCAGAAATGGATAAAGTACTAAAAATTGAGCACATTTTTCGATATAAGAAAAACCTGAAAAAGTTCTTATGTTTATTCATTATTTAAGTACAGAATGTCCTCGTTTTTAGCAATTCTTCGATTTACAGTGATTCGACATAACGTGATCTTTTTGTATAATTTCACCTTGTGTTTTGTTGTAAAACATATTTTTGTTTTTAGGTAAGTACCCTTTTGATATTAGAAAAAGTGTACTTCTTCTGTTCCATTTTTGTAAAAAGACTGTACTTATCGTAATTTCTTCTAATTACCTACCATCACTAAGTTATCACGTATCGTATCCACACAACCAACTTCTGTAATCCATCGTCATAGAAATCTGCTTTCTCAAGGCTAATCACCGCAGAAAATACGGCCATTTATTATCACATTGACTACCTAATTTTTCAAGAAGTGCAGAGGTCTTCAATCTGGGTTCCTGGAAGTTTGATAGGGTTTCAGCAGGAGATTACTTCTTTTGCTCAATTAAAGCATCAAAATTTCGCAAAGTTTAATTTTTATAAAGATCGATTTCTTAAAGAAAGCTTGTTTGTAGAAATAAATTCAAATAAATATTTACGGATAAAATAAAATTCACTGCAAAAGTAAATAAATCTTAAACTTCATTCAAATATAGTCAACGAGACACATTAGTCACATATTAGTCTCCATTATTTGACTCTGGGTGGTAGCAACTCTTCCATTTTATTTGGCCACAATTTTATTTCAATTTTCAAGGTAGAAAAATTTGACACCCCTCTTTAAAATGGAAATTTTGGGTGATTTCAATTTGAAAGATATTGAAAATACAAATTTGAAAAATTTGCCTTATATTTTGGTGGACGACATTAATCCCGATAAAAATGTAAAAATTAGTTTGGTAAAAATATTTATCAGATCTGCAAGGAAAAAGAACTGTTTTGAATACTTCCTTTTCTTGTTCAAAAAGAAAGTCTTGGATCCAAAATCCTTCCGAAGACTACCGTAGAACCTCCAAATTCACAATAAAAGAAAGTACAAATTGATATATCGACTGAGCTCAATTGGCAAGGCTGGCAATACATGGAACCAACGAAGTACAACACAAAGTGATTAAATTCTTTACATTCCTTTTTAGAATTTAAAATGTATGAGAGAAATTGACTAGTTTTTTGTGTATGTTTCATCACTCAAACAATAGTTAAATTAAACTAGTTAAGAAAAAGTCCGCTGACTGAAAGTTTGGTAATGCATAAAATAGTCATGTTGTTCTTGGACAAAGGAAAATGAATGAATGTTTTTCTCAAAAAAAATTCATGGGGCTTTGCCAAATGTTGAAGATAAAAAGGGACTTTTCAAATACTAAAAACATCTGCAATGAAAATAGAAATTACTCTCTTTTAAAATTCAGAACATTAAACATATGAGTTTTGCGCAAAAAAAAATTACTATATGGCTTCTGAATCCATAGGAACAATTTTTTTTAAGTGATTGCAATTAAAATTTTCTAAAGTTACATTTGTAGTTATCTACAAAATTTTATTGTAAAAATATTTACTTCGAATAACAAAGTAAAGCATCATTTTTACATTTAAACTACAGCATCTCAATGCAAATTATGGAAAAAATAAATTATTATTCTTTTATAAAACTGACAAATTCGTAAAAATAATCAAATTTTCTCATTAACTGAAAAATTCATTTATTATACCAATTAAAAAGCTGTAAAGAATAAGATAAATATAGTTTCATTTTTCATAAAGGTGAACATTAAAATACGTTTAATTGGGTTTATATAGTTATTAACTGATAATTAATGGAAATATAAGTGTCATAAATCTCATAAAAATTGACAGATTTTGTCAGATTAAGATCAGTCCATTTTTTCATACATGTCATAATAAATCCAAAGATAGTTATTTTTCTTAATACTTTGAAACATTTTTTTATTTTATTTTTTATAACATGTAATTCAATTTACTTTTTAAACCCGAAATTTAACATACAAATTTTACGGGGATCATTCTATAAGTCCTCAGTAATTCCAAGAGATAGCACTTGTACCATCGAAAATGGTTTGTTTGTTTTTTGTAAGCATCATAACTCACTAGACAGCAGTCTAAATTTTCTTTTTTCTCGTATTCGGGAACATGGCGCCTTTCGCACCTATAGAAATTCTTCGTCATCAGTTTTTCAGACGATGAGGTCATCTTCGCCATTTTTGGAAAAGATTCACCGAAAGTAACCCAACGCTTTGAATTTTTATTGGGTTTCGGTGTGTAAAGATGACAAATGACAGCCAAATCAAAATTTACTTACGAATCAATGTCAAATTTGTTTTGGCTCCGGTTAACAGAGGGCAGCACACACTGATAACAATTATTTACCTTAATGATGCCATCTGTCTTCAAATACAAGTACTTTTTGAACCGCCCTCGTAGTTGACCAGATAATAGAGAATTATCTCTAACTCTCCCCTGAAATTGTCAACAATCGAATTACATAAGAAGGATATCGGATAGGCACAAAAGAACAGGTTTTCAAGTAAGCAAAAATGTGGAAAATTAAAAACGTTTTTTGCAAATTTTTTTTTAATGATATATGGATGAAATTTTTATTCAATTGAATTTTTTCTTTCAACTGATTTAATAAGGAAATAAAAGTCAAATTTATATAGTTTGATGTCGTAAGCATGAACATAGCTTTAGAATTTATTATATATACATCGAAAATAAGTTATGGCTCATTGAATCCTCAAGAAATATTTTAAGCAGTTATTCTTAATCTGAGGATGATATGAAATATTTTTTTCCTATTTAATATAAAAGATATTGCATGAAAAAATATATTGTGTCTAAAAACTGATAAGGAAGGAGGCCATAATATTTTAAAAGAAAGGGAGCCATTGCTTTAGAATAATTGATCATTTGTAGAGAACAGCCTAAAGACTGATTACTGAATTTCTTAAAAAATTATTCTTTAAAACAGTATCCTGCATGAGACTATGTTATTACATCTTAAAAATAGTACGTATGATTTGTATAAATTGCTACAGTTTTGCACAGGGACTAAATTATATGTTTTATAGTGTTAGTTTGCTTCTACTGTAATATAAGTTTAAAATAAACATGCATTCTAGATAAATGATAAAAATATTTTCTAGTGTAATACTGGAACCCTTAATTTAACGCGTTTGTTCATTACGCCTAAATTTCGCTGTGGTGACAGAATCATTCTGCCTCCCTTAAGCAAACCTAGTGTTAAATGAAGCATCAAAGACATAAAGATGAAGCGGGTGGAAAAAAAGGGGGATCCAGCTGACCATCTTGCTTTTATTCTTTCCGTACTGCAAACAATGCCATTAGTATCAGCGGTCAAAATGGCAACAACTTTCCTCATCCCGTATGGTTAGCTGGCAGCAGCAGCACGAGTCGTTATTTTCTCTGCTTTTATCAGGGAAATGGTATTTATTTTCTACCTTTTTCGTTCCTTATTTCTTATTATTAGATCTTTGTTCTCGTGGTTTGTAGCTCTGGTTTCCCCAGAGAAATTTTTATGTCGCTTCTACCTTACCCTTAGAAAAAGAAAAGAAAAGAAAAAAAGTTGCATGTCTGAGTCTGACATGCGAGTGCAATCAGTTTCTAAACTAAGTAATCTTGTCAAACTAACTCATCTTTCTCTGAGACAAGATAAGGGGAAAGCCTCTGAAATCTGTTTCTTGGAGGAGAAACTTATGAAAAGTTTCTGTATTTTTTTAGGTTACATTTTGCGATAGTGCTTAGTTAATTACAATAAGTTTATCATCATGTTATCATTTACAAATTAGCTTGTTTGATGAATTTATTACTATTATTAATTTACAGTGGAATTGAGGTGTTTACGTCTGAAAAACAAGAGAACTTTCGAGAATAAAATTGTTGCATTATGTTTAAAGTGCTGTCTTGTTAAAGGGCAACAGTTGAATTTCTTGAAATTTAATTAAGAAATTTGTATGCATATCAAACATAAACTTTTAATGTAAAGAACTGTAATCATCGTAAGAATAATAAAAGAAGCTTTTGAACAAGAATTATTTGAAAATAAATTAAAATGTCTTTAATAAATAATATCTGATAAATTAAAGCATCATGCTATTAAAATGTTTTTCAATGCAAGTACACTCATATGCAAAATTAAGGGAAATTACGAAATATTGAAGGTACTAATCATACCACCGAAGAATTATGCAAATATGTAGCGTCGAATACGTAAGCGAACAAGTGTGTGTCTGAGGAACTGTGACTGTGGAGAGGCTTTGTGTGCTCGTACTTCTCCATGACGTTCGCTGTATTTCTCTCAAAAGTTGAGTAAATCTTCTATGGTTTAGTTTAGTTTAATTTATATTAACGTCGCACTAGAAGCAACACGAGGGATATTGGTGATGGACCTCGTAATTTTGAACCACAGTCAAGTGACGAGGACGACACCTGAGTTGGCACCCCCTCTCATAACATCCACACCACGCCAACGGGAGGACTTTGGGCCCCGTCAGATTTAACGTGCATCACCTCGGCTACACGGCGGGATCGAACCCACGACTGAACGAAAACCGTTGGCTACGAATCCGAAGCCATAACCACCAGAGTACCGCGGCTAAATCTTATATGGTATCATGTAGTATGGAAAAGTATGATCATGGTAAGTAAGGTGTAGGTAACTTGGGTACAAAAATGGATGAGAGAAAGAATGAAATGGAGAATTGCTGTCAGATTGAAGGCAAGTCAGTCTCAAGCCCAGGTAACTGCAGAGCTCAATGTAATGTCTAATGTCAAATGAAATTTGTGGCAATAGTTTTAAGAAACTGGTTCTATGTCTAGAGGAATTGGATAAGATCGTCCAAGATTCACAACGACCAATGATAATCGTTATTTGACACTCTTAGCGTGGTGACACAAGACTGCTACACCATCACAGCTCTCACGAGAGTCCTATGCTGCCGTTGTAATCCGAGTTTTATGGTTATAAGTTGATTGAAGGTTCGTGAAAGAAGATTCCAGAAGATTATTTAATTGTGGCCCTTTCACTGCAGTACACAAGAGCTCGCGCTTAGCATCGCGCATATAACACGTGCCTTGGACCAGACTTCTGTGAAGCACCGTGCATTTTACAGTTGAGTCAAGATATATCCAGAACACTGATTTTTGGCGTGCATGTATCTGGAGAGAATCTGGGACAAAATACCATTTCACCCTCATCAGGGCAAATGATCATTACAGTTGTTTGGGGTGTAATGGTTTGGACAGGAGTTATGTTGGAAGATCGCACACGCTTTCAAATGTTTGAAAAAGGCTCCAGGACAGTTATGAGGCATAGAGAGAAGTTCTTTGACCCCTGTGTTTGACTTTTCAGAAGAGCAGTTGGTCCTGGGTTCCCGTTAATGGACAAAAATTCTGTTTCAAATAGCGATCAACTGGTCGACAATTACTTGAAAAATGAAAATATTCGCTGCATAGAATAGCCAGCCAGATCTCATTATCTTAACCCTATAAAAAATGTCTGAGACGCTATTCTGAGAGCAATTGCATTTCGCCATCTCCCTCCGAGAATCATCTCGAAGTAAAAACTGTCTTTCTGCAAGCGTGGGAATAACTACCACAGGAAACCTCAAGTGCCTCCTATTCAGTATGACGTCCCGTTGTGAGATCTATCTGGCTGTGAGAGAGGACATTACCCCATATTAGACTCATTTCCCGTTCTATATCCTAAAGTGGAGTTTCGACATTTTTGTGCAATGAGCTTTACTGATATTCCTGCATGTATAACACGATTTTTGAACGGTGCATCGCTTTTTCTGTAACAAGTGTATATTCATACAAAATTTCATTAGAATCTGTCCATTAGCTTTTTCTAAATTCGACATAATGTTCAAATTCTCTTAATTTTGCATTTGAGTATATATTCAATTCGCATTGTGAATGATTCAAAAATATAAAAATATGAGATTGTAACACCTCGATATTACTTCCTTCGGATGTCATTATTAATTATTTAAGCAGTCACTTACCAATAGTTCAAGGAATAGAAAGTCTTAAATTGTTGATAGCAAAGCTATTTCATTTAGATCTACGAATACTCAAAGGTCGATTCCTAACGTATTATATATATGGGTACATCTCATACACATTAATATCTGACGTTTAATGTAATAACTTAGTACTTATCTTACCGAACCATCGGATTCGAGTCATTAGGAGATTTACAGATGAGGGCTTGAATCTCATGAAAGCTTAAAGATAAGGGTTCGATTCCTTGGTTCTTTGTAGACTTTTTCAGTGTTCACTTTTAAAACTCCTTATTTAGCATAGGAATAATATAGATGACTCGCATTAACAAATTTAGCTTTTCTTTTCTACCACCAACCAAATAACTATCCAAGCATTAAATTCTTTTCTGTTTACAAATGTAATTTTTTAAATCTATTCGCTACACTTTATTAATTGTAATATAATCCGCATAAGTCATGTTTCATCTATTGAAATATATCTTCAAAAATCAACTATCATTTAAAGTCCCTGTTTGAAGGGGAAAACGTGATGGAGCCCGAGTTATAAAATGAAGGGCTGATATATTTTTAATACTTAATATTTATTTATTTATTTCTCTTTTTTTTTAAAGAATTAGCTATTGGTCCAGACAAAAGCCTTTCACTGGTTAAAATATACCTGACGTTTTACGCATATATATTTATTGTTATACTTTCTACTGAATATTTAGACGTGATCTATGAAAAAAAAATGATTTGTCCATACCCACTTGAACAAGCATAGAATATTCCATTATAGTTTATTCAAGTTCAACAAACTCTGTATTCTCTATTCAAAAAAAGATATATCTTTTTTTATTTGAGCTTTTATCCTTTATCTGTGAAAATATTTCCGTCTTATAACATTGAATTCTTTTTTCATGAAGTGTGGACACAGTTCTAGTGTCACCATAAATTTTCTCACTTCAAGCGTCCAAGATGTCAGTAAACAAGCAAAACTAAACTTGACGAAAAGGAAAGAAAACAAAAGTATTTGCATCTTGACTTCTTTTGGTATCTTGTTTATATCCATTGTAAAGTTGTCGAAAAGCACAACGATAAATATCGTAAGTTGAATTTAATGATATCCTATCATGCTATTGCTTGATAAAGCAGGAAAAAGAGAAGGTGAAGGAAAAACAGGAGCCTGACCCTCGAGTTTGAGAAAAAACAATGTTTGTACCATACTGAAACGAATTCTTGGGACAACAAATCAGACTTTTCTCAATATTGTTAGAAAGGATTTAAGAGAAGCCTTTTGGCTTCAATACACTTTTATCCTGATAAGATGTGAAATAGAAAGATTTGACGCAACAATATTCTGTTAGTAACAAATGTCAGGTTTGTTTTTCTTTCCAGCTAATAGATTTACTAAAAGCCCAAAATAAAATTTTTACTAAAGAGTGTAGTATTTTACTTTTTTAATGTTTTCATAAGGTAATTTACATTTAAAAGGGGCTGTAGTTATATGAAAATAATACATAGTTTGTATTTTTATATTCATCCTTTCATTTTTGATGTTACTTTATAATGGATTAATTAAGGAATAAAAAACTGAAAGAAGGTGGCATATAGTTGGCGTTTTTAAATTACAGACACGATATGTAAATATATTATAATAATTACTTATTTTTGGAAGAAGTTTTTTTATGTTATTCTCTCCAACAATTATATATACTTAATCGTTTGTAATATTTTCATACCTCTAGAAATTAAATATTTTTAGGATATTTTTTATTGAGACACACACATAGTTCTTACATTTTCTTAATGACAGTTCTTCAGATAAAATAAAATAACAAAAAAAAGTAAATATATGTGTTAGTAAGGTATAAATCTATTTGTGTGTGTTTGATCTCTTATCAATCTTAGTGAAGTTTTTTCGTCTGTGAATATTCGCCACCCAGTTTAGCATTTAAGATATGTATCAAGTTTAAAATCAATAATAAAAAACAGATAAATTAATGTAATTTTATTTGCAAATGTCTCGGGTGTATCATATTTATATAAAACTACTTTTGAAAATTTATTTGAAAATTTTGATAATTTAAAAATACGTGTTTTGATATAAAATGCAGAAAAATTCCGAAAGTTTAAAAATAAAGGTTTTGCAAAAAAAAAAAATCTAAATAATTTATCATGACATTAATTTTTATGTATTTATTTGAGATTTATTTCTATTACACACACGCACACACGATGTCCTGTTTTTAAAAAATACAAATTTTTCCCCTTCAAACTAATATTTACCTTTATTAAGCATATAGATCGCTTAACATTAGTCTACTTGTAATTTAATCTATAATAATTACAAAAACAACTTAACAGCTTAAGATTATTAGGATGGCATATATTTTAAGGTATCTGCCTACCTTTAAAACGCGATTTTCGGTCAAAAAGTAGATTTTTTTTATTTACGGTCTATTATTAAAGCCGGATTTTGTAGAACCTGAGTTATAAGCATTTTAATAATAGTCTGTGTCAAATTTTAGAACTGGAAGTAGTATTCTGCTACCGGAAATGGAACTTTAATGCTTGTTTACATTGATATTTTACGTAATATTACCGTTAAAATATCTTCCAACATGCAAGATGAATTTCCTAAGACTCAAAATGCAAATGAATATTTTTATGGTGTAATATGATAAAGAGTACTAAAGGAAGTTTTTGTTTGTTTGAAAACTGGGAAATTTGGTGCATATAATGCAGTTATACAATTTAACGAAGGACATCAAAGCTGCTTAAAAGTCTTTAATAAGCTGAACATTGAAAATCCGGGCTACTTCACCATAAAGGGATACAAAAAGTTGAATTACAATCGAATCAGGGAATTGAAGCGTTATACAACACTTGTTAAATGTAAGCGTAGGAAAGTTTTAAAGGCCATCAGGAAGAAAAAGATAACTTATTTAGGTAATATAGATAGTGGACTTTACAAATCAGGGTCATTTTAATGTTAAATGCTTATTTAATTAGGTAAATTTCTGATTTGAAATGCATTTTCAGCTTTCTCTCAAAATCAAGATTTTCATATTTTGCCTCAACGCAAAACATCGTATTGAAAAAAGTTATGTATGTAATGTTATGAAACTTTTATGGAATATTCTATGAAAATGAATTCAGGACTTGAACTACTCCTTTTGTTATAATGCGATTACTTTGCACTTTATTGATGATAAAAGTCATAACTTATCACAAATATGTGCGGTTTTTCTGTATGTTAAAGTACGACTTCCTATACATATTTAATTTTCAAGGTTATAATTGTGATAGAGGCACAAATCCTAAATTAGATTCAATTCATTATAAAAAAAATTCACAGAATTGAAATATCTTTTTTTAAATTTCAGTTTTGGTGTTTTGCTCAAGTGCCATTTTACTGCCATTCTTATGTATTTTTTGAGCTGAAATATTAAAACAATTATTAATTTATGCAAATCTTACATTGTATTTTAAGTTCTTAGCCATATCTTATAGTATAATGCATATAAAAAGTTATTTTTTCAATTATTTAAAAAAATCCTTTTCGAAGGTAGGCGGATACTTTAAGTCACAACCCTTAAATCCTATTACAATAAAAAAAATTGCAGTAAAACATTTGAGCAGTTTTGTATAAAATAGAGTTTTACAAATGTTAAAATAAAAAAGTAGCTGAAAAATAAAATATCTAATTTTAACTTTAAGTACATTGTAGCTAGTAACATAACATATGAATGATATAAAAGCCTAAAATTTTGCTTAAATTAATATGCCTTACACTCTGATGCAGTATTGATATTTGCAAACAGAATGTAAAAAGGTATTTTCAGTCTTTATTTAGTAAATAATATAACTTTTCAAGCTGTTAAGTTATTAAATTAATTAATTTACTTTTTAAAGATATTTTCGAATGAGATTCAAATACATATTCAACAATACAGTTGTTTTGGATAACTCTGTTATTAAATATTTTACCTTTAGTTGTAGTTAAACATTTCATTCCAATTACTTTATTTCTGTTTTAGAGCTTACTTTTTGGAAATTTTCAAAATATTATATCATTTGTTAATAGAATATTTGAGCATAATAATGCGATGACGGTTAAAAAAGTACCCTTGTTAGAGAGAAAAAAAAAATGGAGTGTTATGAATGAAAAAGGAAATGGAATAATTTTCTGTAGTATTGTTCACTGATTGTTTTTCCCATTTTGCTAAGTCCCTGAGTGTGATTTTCTCCGCACCCTAAAAAGTCATCGCCTTAATTTTCCCAAAGGATGAAACCGCCATCACCTTTTTTAGAGCAGATTCATGGAAAGCAACACATTTTTTTTAATTGTTGCTTTTTTCCGGTGTCTAAGAATGAATCCGTGTCTTTTTGACGACGACAACTCAATGCGACAGTAATCGAAACTACTATGCTTGTATAAATGTGATAACAGGAGCATAACAAAACCTTTCTAAAAATATATTTTTTATTCTGCAAATAATAAGCTGAAAACATTCATTTGTTATTCTCCTTTATATTCACTTTCCGTTCATATAGAATTTAATAATATATAGTCGGAAACTATGATAAAATATTTCTAATTACTTCTTTGTTATCGATTTACTTAGGAATAACATTTCTGACCAATTTGCAATCAACACAACGTTATCTTCAGAATTTAGATGAAAACATTCATCCCAAGTTATTTAACACCGATACCATTGAGGACCTATAAAATATTCTATGCTCAGGACGGATATTTTTGCTCAATTTTTTTTAAAAAAAGATGACTTTGATTTTACTATAATCTACCTAAGGAAGCCTCATTTCATAAAATGAAATTCCTCCTGTTATTGTTATAAATAGAAAGAAAATTTATGTTAGACCTTTTTTCCCTCCATGTGTAATGATCACTCTAAACTCATAAAAGAACAGTTACGATACATTTCTTCAGATTTTACGATAAAACGACTCTTAAAAAACATTTCATGGGAATTTAATCTCACATTTAATTCTTGTAACATGAGTTTTTTAAATTATTGAATAAACAAAAATTTACATAATTGGAGAATATATTTTTATTAATTTTTTTTAATTTATGGAACATGCATGAATTTTAAATATTTTTTTTCTTTCGATTACTTTTCCATTTTTTAAAATTTTGTAAACAATTTACTACTTTTTTAATAATCTACTGATAACAAAGAAATTTAAAAATATAGGTTATTTAAAAGATTATTAAACATTATTTATAAATCTATTAAAATATGCATCAATGGAAGGAATTAAGTTTCATACTTCTCCCCCTTTTTTTTCTCATTTATTTATAAAATGTATGTTTCTTGTAGATTTCTTTTTAAAATTATAGAAAAAATTATAAACGTTTTTTTGATCATATTCACGATAAACATTTGTTTACAAATTTCTTTCATCTAAAACAACAACGAATCATCAAATATAGGGATTTTTTTTTACCCAACTACATCTTTATAAAATTATTAATATTATTATAACAATAAACTGAATGAATATAAACAAAATTGAATTTTATACTTCAAAACGATTTTTCTAAGTAAAACATACACTTTTTTAAAATTTTGTATATATTAATTTAAACTAGGCTGAAATAAAGCATTATTCTTTTGGAACTCTTTATTAATATTCTCGAAAGAATTCTTATAAATTTTCTTCAATCGTATTCGTAATAGAAGCATTCGTATTTGAACTTTCTCATACAAATTATTTATATTTTTTTGTATTGTAAGAACATTATGTAAAATGAATAATTTATTTAAAAATCTCAGATGAAATATATTATTGCAACAGTATTTAGTTAATTGAGGAATAAATTAACACGACAAATACTTCAATAAGAAAAATACTTTAATTAAAGTTGGTAAATCTAAAAAATATAATAATAACTTTTGATAATAATAATGAAATAAAGTCCCATTATAATAAAAACGCTTTAATTACAGTAAAAAGTATTCTTTTAGGGATGTGAAAAATAAGTTTTATAACCGAGTTTAACTTATTTTAGTTTTATGGATATAAGCTACAATACTCTATTAATTATTACTATTAATTACACTGAAATGAATAATTTCACTAATTTACATTTATTACATGATAATTTTTATATAATTCTCCAATTCTTTCACTTTTACATTACTAATGAATAGGAGATTGTAAAGAGAAAAATATATACATACAGTAAAATTAAAAAATGTTTCATCTTTAAGATATGTGCAAATTGTCATATCACTTTTTTATTACATTAGATTTCAAAATAACAGGAAAATAAAGAAGCTATCCAAAACCGGAAATACTCAGAGAGTATCATATGGAGAAAGAAGCGAGATTTCTCGTGCAACTTGTTACAATAGAAATCACAAAAGAGTTTATTTATCATTTTTTTTTCTACTTTAATAAATAATATTTAAGTTATCTTTGTGTTTAATAGTTTTAAAAATGCACAAAAATTTAATTAAATGCATGTAATCCAAAATTTTATCAAATATTCATGATTTATTTACTTGTTTACTGAAGGAATTCATATTCATATATATAAATACTAGGGATGAAATAGGCTCAATATGGATTAGGGATTTTTTTTTGTATATGCCTGATATTTAATTCAATAAAGGAAATTATTGTATTTGTGCAGAAAAATTAATACTAAATTAATAATTACTCATATTAAAATAGAGCTGTTTTATTTGAAATTTTATGTTAGTGCTTTTTATTTTTGTATAATATTCTACTTAATTAATCTTCAGAAATGTACTAATTATTATTTTTAAAATACTAAATCTATCAATATTGTTAATATATATATGTACTGATATTTTATTTTTTCAAAGTACAGAAGTTCTCAACTTTTAACACTTAGAACACAAATTTTTTTTAATAGAATCTTCTTCGAAAAAGTTTTTTTTCTTTAACTTTTAATACTTCTTTCTTGCATATTCATTAATTTACTTTTGTTGATACGTTTTAAAAAGCTTATTATTAAGCCATTGCTCCCTCCTTTTGTTACTTCATATTTCTATGAAGGATGGTGCCCTGCTCTAAAGTTGAAAAACACTACATTAAGTAACAATTCTAAATTCATAAGAAGCAAAATATTTTATTCCAACAATTAAGTTATCATTTAATGATGTATAAAAACGATTTTTAAGCTCGACTCTTTGTATATTTAAAAAATTTAATTAATTCCCAATTAAATTTCAATGTTTAAATATATGTTGTAATCTTCAATGTAAAGAACTTACAAGTAAGTAAAAATTACTTTATCATAAAGTTATTAAACCATGAATACATGAACTTTAACTTTGAGTAATTCGAAAATATTTGTCATGATGAAATAATCTTTTTTGTAGTGTAACAAAAAAGTGTTACGCGTTACACAGCCCACAAATTAAAAATTATGGTTATAACTGTAATTTATGGAAATGTACATGATTTTGTTAAAACTTATTTTGCTATCTTGAAAAATAATAGCTAGTCTTTTCTATCATGTATTTTGTTCTGTTATTTTGATATAACTTTATATGTGTTCTATTGCTACTCTCAAAAAAGGCATTTATAAATACCATTACGAAGAAAGGGAATCGTAACATGTCATTTTTTTCCCATTTACATTTGGATTGTTTGTCATAAAAATATAAAGTCCTAAGTTTAGCATAATTCCCTCCAGTAGTTCCGAAAATATTCAGAATCGAAGTCCGGCAGAAAAATCATTGACTTTAAGGAATCGCATCCGAATTTAGAATTTTTAATTATCATTCCATTATTTCGTAGTGATAAAAAAAAACCGGGGAAACTATAGCGAATCGCATGTGCGTGATCGAATATACGGTCTCTTCACAGTTTTTTGTTAAATATTTTGAGAATTAAACATTGGATTCAAATCAAATTTTGAGCGTTGATTATTTTAACTATTCTTAACTTAATTGTGCAAAAGCAATTTGAGTTCCATCGTGGGAAAATTATTTTCTTGTTATACATTAACTATGTTAATTCAGTTAATTTATTCATTCATTAACACCATAATTAAATCTCTGAGCAATTAAGAATGACACCAATTTTGTCCAGCAGCGCTGAAAATTATGAAATTTATAGAAGTGTCCCTTTTTTACGAATGCACCATGAAAATACAGTTTTAGTAAAAATTAAATTTTATTTTTACTCGTAGTCCTGCGATTTGACTATCTTACTTTGATGAATTTGGGTCTCGTACCAATTTAGTGTATAGGATATGAATAAATTTTTGCAACTTCCCAATTATTTTAGTCTAAATATTGTCCCCTTCACAATATTACCACAAAACTTAATATAACATTGAATAATTTAAAGCATTCCTGGAGTTAGGAATTGTCAGTAATTTGATACAATTGTTCTACCACTGAAGTAGTGATGCCATCCTATTGGTTCATGTTTCGATTAAAAGTAAAACTTTCTATCTTTTAGTGCTTGGGGTTTAATTAGAAATAAATATTAAATATATATAATTATAGCTGTTATAGTATCGCACTTCAAATTCATTCAATTGATAAAGTGCATACGAAGATGAATAAAATATAAATGGGTCTTTTTTTAAGAGAAGCAGACAATTCTTATATATTTTGCCAAAACAAACATGAAATATTACGTAAAAGTTTAGTAGTAATCTGGAATTGATTTACTCTTTTTGTATTCATTTATTTAGCCAATATTCCAGTACAAATTGGCACAAAAACTGGGTTACCTGCGGGAAAAGTTCTTGCCACTGTTTTTAGGATTCACAGGATATTGTATCCATCTATTTTGTTCATGATCAACGTAGAACTATTGCACTCACTACAGTGAACATTTGGAGAAGGATGAAGCAACATATTGGTTCCAAAAGACGTTTCACTGAAACTCTCAAAGTTCTTCTTAGGAACGATGCAAGATTCTACACAACTGGAGAAACACAAGAAAAATTGCATTGGAAACACTCAAACATCCTATTTTTTTGGTTCGGACCTCGTATTCTCGTTTTGCTATTTACTTCTACTCTTCAAAGATGTATTAGTAGGAGGAAGAATTTCATCAAATGAAGTAGAAGAATTTTTGCGCTATTTACTCCATCTAAACGTCCGTTACACATCCGCTAACCGTTTGACTAAACACGCTCTCGCATTCTGTTTGTTATTAAGAGAATTAAAAAAAAACACTTCTTAATGCTTTGTAAATAATATATAACTCTTAAAGGAAGATACATATAAAAAATAATTTTGATGCAATTTTGGTAAGTAGTATCAATAAAAGATATTTTAAAAAGTTAATTTGTAATTTATTAGCCCTGGAGTATTGCTGGTAATTATAAAAATTATGTATGTGACAGAAGAAATTGAACGTCATTTCTATATTTTCTCTGCATACATTTTATGTCTTAAAAATTTAGGAAGCTCATATTTCTTTCTTCAGATAGTGCATTTGTAAATGAACTAAATCATTTCGTGTAGTTTTGAAAAAGTGAAATTGAAATTTCTTTGTTTTTCGTAATTTACGCATATGATTTTTACAATACACTGTAAAATATTCATGAAATTAAAAAGTAGTGCCTTGTTCCAAAACATGATATGAAGTATTTAAAACACACTTGGATTAGATATTCCATTTCATAGCAAATAAAAAAAATGTCTCTAGCACAGCGGGAACGATATAACACATACCTATATACATACATAATTTTTTTTCTTCACCCTTCATCAATATATCTTTTATATCCAAGAAAGAGCTTATAATCCTTCCAGAATAACTCTTTTTTCTTATAAAACAGGAAATAATACCTTTTATCAATACAGACAGAGAGATAGTCCATTATTCCAAAATCAAATGTTTCATCTGTATGGATTAGTTGTTCGGATTCGTAATCCCAGCTTGCCAGCTCTGTGGACTAACCTCTTTATTATGTTTCAATGATACCTAAGTTTTTAATACTTTTCTAGTCAGCATTTTTATAACTTTTGAAACTGTGAGAATAAAAAGCCGGGAAATGCATTGTTGTCTTGTTCTATTTTTTACATTCCCTTTTATGAAACTCAAGAATATCTACAGAAAAGTTATAATAATAATGTTCCAACAGAGAAAATTAAGAAACATGTGTGCATAAATTTATTATATTTTATGTTTCTGATTTGAGAAAAATGTAACCTTAGACATAATTAAAATGTAAAATTCTAAATGTAAATCCCTAAATATTCATCATATAAAACTTTTTTATACTATTAAACTGACGCGAGGAGATATTTACGAAGAGAATTTTAATTATTACTGAGAAAAAAAATAATATATATATATATATTGTTTTTTCTCAGTAATAATTAATGTACAAAATATTTATATATGTATAAGATAAGGCAATGAATTTATCGTTAAAAACATAAAAGTAAGAGAACAATTAAAATCCAAAATCAACTAAAAATCCCACATTTATAGGACTACATAAAAAAGATGAAATTGAATTAAATTTGAAACTAAAAGATGAATAAAAATTGAATCAAATTTGAAACTAAAAGATGAATAAAAATTGAATCAAATTTGAAACTAAAGGATGAATAAGAATTGAATCAAATTTGAAACTAAAAGAATAATTTGAATACTCAACAAAACAAAACATGCATATTAAGAGAGGGGACTGAATTGTGGGGTTAAACTAACTAGTTCTATGGTACCAACCCTCCCCCAATGCATCTTGTTGGGTAAAATTGGATTACTCCAAAATTCAAGTTGTAATTTAAAGAAAAGAAACAATAAACAAAGAAGAAAAATTGAATGGCGAGGTATCTCAATTACTAATTATTTTCAAAAACAAAAAAAAAATTATCCAATTAAAACTTATCCATTTAAAAATATCCTTTTAAAATTATCCGATTAAAATTATCCATTAAAATTATCCAATCAAAATATCCTTTTAAAATTATCCGATTAAAATTATCCAATTAAAAACTATTCAATTAAAAATTATTCAATTAAAAATTTAAGATTTTTTTCGAAACAATAAAACATTATAATTAAACATCTCCAGTTAAAAACTTTAAAAACTATATACCCGAATCCGTGCTTTTCATCGAAATTCAATTCAAATTTCATAGTTGTAAAGGCAAAGTTTCAAAAAATCATATCTTTGACAAGTGATCAAGAATCTGAGTGCAATAGGTTAAGTAACTTTTTAAGTGATGATATCCACCACCATGCACTGTTGCCAGATAAATTTTGAAAGGCAATAGTACTTAACTAATTCGAGTATAAAAAGTTTCAATATAGAATATTTAATAAAAATCCACCAATAAACCAATCATGACCAGAAATCATATTGAATGATCAGAATTTTATTTGTTATAATTATTTAAAATCCAATTGAGTGAAATATGTGTGTGTAAATGTGTAAAAATACAAAAATGTTTCAAAATATCTTCGCAACTAGACCACTAACTAGCTGACTTTGTAATCCTAATGTTGTGTGGTGGATTTGTTTTGAAACGAAAGTCCAAAATTCATGAATGTCCCGAAAGGCAATAGCCCCCATGTACAAGACCACTTTTTTGAATAAGTCACCAATCCAAAAGATATTAGAGTAAGCTCTTATTCTAAGTTATAATTATTAAAAATACATACAAATCAAATCATGAAACAAAGATTCCATTGAGAAAACAGTATAATATAAAAATATCTTTAGATATCACATACAATTTACACAATGTCACTTCAATAACTTCCAAAGTCCACCACGAAGTCCGCAAGGGAAATCCCAAAAATACATCAAAATAAAACGCCATGTAAATTATTGGGAATATATCTCTTTAAAAAAATCTAATGGATAATCACATTCTTTACATTCTGTTATAAATTTCTTAATATTATTGAATATATCTTTATCATTTGTAACTTTCTTTATCATTTGTAACTTTTCTCTTCATCATCGTTGTTATGATAGATACACTGGTAAAAATATGAGTTCTAATACCCTTGGTATTAGAACTCATATTTTTAATATGTATCTATCACAATATAATTTGCATATCTGCGTACATGAAGAAATAGATTACACGAATGTGCCTTCTCATGACATGGTTAGAATGTTGCAAGTAGTTGAAGAAGGGCCACTACTGTGGTTAAGTCACTAATGTTAACTCTCCTATCTTTCCCGGTGTTATAATGTGATCTTACTCGGCATAAAATTTTTATGTTTTTGAGTATATAAGAATTTGGCTTATTAGAAAGAGCTTGAATGTACATAAGTATTTGGTTTGGGGGATGCATCATTTTAAATACGTTCATCTTTTGATTTTCTGAAATTCTTGATTAATTATCATGATTTTACTTACTTCAATCTAATGTCTTTTATTATTTATTGTAATTGATTATCCTAATTTCTTTATAAAATATAAAAAAGCAAATAAACTCAAGAATTTAAAGAAGTTATTTTATCATGGTAGATTTCAATTAACTTCGATTAAAAAGCAACAAGAAAACTGTTACTATAGTACAATGAATTTTGATTTTCGCTGAAAGCGAGAGGACGACACCTGTTCATGTGTGCATTCCTTTTTCATACACCAACTAATTGAAGACTTTGAGGATCTATTACATTTGACTTGCAGCTACTTCCATTATTTGTAGCGAGGGACATATGACAGCATCAGGACTTGACTTGAATATTTCCTAAAGCATGAAATTATACAATAGAAGGTACAAAAGAGACTATTCAAATCATATCCATCAAATATTCACTGAAAATATATTGTACTTTTTTTCTTTTTATTTAAATGAAAAATGTGAATTTCTATTCAAATATAATTCATACATTTGAGTGATTCTAGAATAGCTTTTGTCTGGAAGTATTCATTTGAAAGAGAAGAATATGTTTCGTCACAAAAACACCTATTTTAATAAATATATAATATTTGTATGGAACGATTACATAAGATCATAATTATTGGAATTGGTGTAAGATATTAATATTTTTAAAGTTTATGTAGCAAACACTTGTTACAAAAAGACTTATAGATTATATAGATTAAAATATGATGAAATCGGAGCCTTTCAGAAGTATAAAAATCTGTATCATCTCGTTGAAACCTGTGTCTGGAAAACTTTAATGTTATGTCTGGAAACTTTAATGTTATATGCTGAAAGAATATTACTTGGAATTCCCAAGAGCGTAGATTAAAAATAAATAAATAAACTGAAGTAAACTGTTTAATTTACAAAACAAAATTTGCAGAAAAAAATGGAACTGCGAAAATAATTTGCAAACATTTATTGGTTAAAAAACACATATAACCGCAAATTTAAGTGTGGTATTTAGTTACAAGGACTAAGTGGGCTTCACTTAGTCCTTTAACGAAATCACTTTAAATCAGAGAAATCAAACGTGAAAAGAGTGAGATCTTATTTGCTTAATCTACATAGTGAGTAAATGCAGTGAATTTGTGTGCACATTCACATGTTAAAATGCAAACAGAAACGTATGTTAAAAGCAAACATAATCCTGTTGGACATTCAGGACAGTTTGTCAGTTTATATAAAATAAAATCAGTTATTGATGCATACACATTTTGTCTATTACATATAATCACCATATCGGTTAAAACAATTATACCATTATTTCACAAGATTATAAATATTGGCTTTGAAGAAGGTCTTTGGTTGCATGTGAAATCATTCTTCAATGGCTCCGCAATGTTTTATTAAAAGGCCGTTCAATATTTTATTAAAAGGCCATTCAATGTCTTACTAAATGGCCGAGCAATGAGTTATTCAAAGGCTCGAACACATGAAATTCGCTAAGCGGCTGATCGGAACTATGGGGTAGATGATATAGAACCTCTCGTTGGAAGCGCTTGAGAACATCTGTGAAATTTCGACACAAGGGCGACATTAACCTGTAACAAAAAACATCTTTTGACTGTAAACCACGTCTACGATTCTTAATAGCTGTTTCCATTTTTCGAAAACATTCGCTGTATTGGTACACATTAACAGTATTTCTCGTCTGCAACCAATTCAATAGCAAAGAATTATTCGCGCCAAAAAAAAAAAAAAAGAAAGAAAGAAACAGAAGCATAACTTTGCCAGCGCGAATTGAAGAATAACATTTTTTCGGTCGAGAACTGGGATGTCGCCATTCCATACTCATATTTTACTTTCCGACATTAAAGAAATGACACCATGTTCCATCGCAAGCCACAATCCAGATAAGAAAGTTGTTTTCCTCCGCTTTACAAAGCAGCAGCTACTGGAAGCAACCACTCATTCCTAAAGACTTCTACCCTTCTTTAAGAGTTTTTAGTACGCATATCGCATGGAACTTGTTGTAGTGCAAACGTTTGTACAGAATAGAATGTACATTGTCTTAGCTCAAAGACGAATTGTATGCAATTTTCAGGATCTTCATTCGAATATTGGTTTGACATAGCACATTGAAGTACATGCTAGTACGGGACAAACGCTCTGTCCCATACACATTCGTAATTCGCCAATAAATATCCGTTCCACAAACACCTTCGGTATACAAAAATTGAGCTATTGCTCGCTTCGCCTCTTTTGTCGAATCTATGACTCTTCTTTCACTGTCCTAGTAAGTAATTGTGTGAAAAAATGATACATGGCCGCTAAATCTAACACCACCACTTCCCCAGACATACAGAACAATCCGCAACAGATATTTGAAATATCTACTTCTAGGTTCACCATTTCACTATCTCACTTTCATTTGAACATGCCTCATATCATAATGGAAAAATCTTTTAAATGAAAATAATATAATGATAAATGTTTTACTTTACTCTAAGTCTCATTCTTATGAAAATATATTTTTACAATGAGAATCCTTTACATGTATTTTTCAACGATCTTTATGTACAAATTTCTCTATTTATTCTTACGTGTACTTGCAGTATTTTGAATGCTGTACAATAATAATAGACAATCCTATATAGATTTTTGAGCCCCGTTTTCAACAGTTTAACTCATCTTGAAAGCAGATTTCACGTTCATTTTCCGATATGATAATGAAGCATTGCTCTTCTAGAAAGAATATTTTTTTCATGTCATTTAAAAGAAACGGACTCCTAAGACATCATTATTATTAATGATAATAAAATTTATTTTCTGTTTGAGGTAGAGGTGGCTCAATGGAATTACTTAGAAGTTAACATGCACTTCAAATGTCGACGATCCCTCGTGCTTTGTATCGTTTTTAGGTCGGAAATGCATCTCCAGGATCGGTTCTGGACATTTATAGCTTATGCTC
>BMAW01101973.1:400547-500547 GCA_019974015.1 Nephila pilipes | reverse complement strand
ACACACACACATATATATATATGCGTGTGTATGGAGGTATCCAGTTTGCCTTTTGCTGTAGTAAGGTATATGTCCACATTAGTATCTGTGGTAGACATCCCGGCCGAAACCCCATACATTTCGTAGTAGGCATTTGTCTTGCAAGACACCTCCTGGTGCTTCAGTGTCTAGGAGGGGTGTCGGCATTTACTAGTGCGTGTGTGATGAAGAGACTTCAAATTGTTTTACTTCATTTATTAGAAGGAGAGATGAAGGAAAAATATCTACAAATGATGCTATGTACAAGTTGACACATTTTGAATAACTAGTTCCTTCGAGAAAAATAGATGGCTACCCAACTTTATCGCATATCGGCGGTGGGCAGTGGAACTCGCTGTGGCGTTCGGAGCTCAGCCAGCAACATCGGGAGAAGTCGGAGAAGAGCTGAGGAGAAGAAAGGAGAGCGAGAAAACTAATCGTATCTTAGTTTTGTTCAAGGAATAGGGGGCGCTGCGTGAGCTATCACATGACGCTGATTCGTGGTGCCATCTCTCGAGTTACTGAGAAGCTGATTTTGCAGTATATTTGAAAATACAGTTAATACTTTGATAATTATCTGGAAAATCCTTCTCTCTCTCTCACATATACACATACGCATATATATATATATATATATATTTGTATATATATATATGTATGCTGCATATATATACATATATATATATATATATATATATATATTTTGTTATTACATGCATATGTATATATATATATATACATATATATATTATATACATTTGTATATATATATGTATATGTATATATATATGAGTGAGTTATACATATTATATATAGCATATATATATAGAGTATATATACTTGTTATATATATATATGATATATATATATATATAATATATATATATATATATATATATTGTAAGTATAGTATATATATATATATATATAGAGTATATACATATTGTATATATATGTATATATATTGTTATATATATATATATGCATATATATATGTATATATATATACATATATATATGCTATATATATATATATATATGTATATGTATTTAATTTCTTCTTCCCCCACTCTCTTTCAAACTCCTCTATTATCTTCTTTTCTTCCCCATGGGGTCATCGTCTAAACACTACATACCTTCTGGGAGCGTTCATGATTCTTCTATTTTCGATCCTCCTTCTTGACAACCAGTTTTTGTCTTTTTCTATTCTTTCACGTCTAGACTACATTTAAATCTTGTTTGGTGCTGCATAGCCACATCTGGCATTTGCGCCAATAAACTTTACACTCACTCACTCTCTTTTTTTCCTTGCTCCTGACGTAGATAAATTCTCCTGTTTAAATGGTACAATATCGGTTCGAATGGTACAGTGTCTTACTTAGTTCTTTATTATTAATAACTTTAAAATTCTCTAAAAGAATAAAGAATATAAAATTTAAACCGAAAAAAACCTCTCAATATTTTCTTCTTGAGTTTCAGAGAGAGAGAGAGATAGGGTGAGAGAGATTTGTGGGTGAGAATGAAACCCAAATAATTGATAAAACCAATTGGAGACTTGAAACAGAAACACCAGATTTATATAAGTGGATTCATGCTGGTAAAGTTCTGACGTATAAATTGCTAATTATACAATTCGTAGCAAACTCTACGTCGGGCATGCTTTTAATCCTCCTTTAAGCTTAATAGTGTAATATCTTTGGATGAATGATTCTATGTTATGCCTATTATAAAGCTATATTTTCACTTAAGTCATTAAAATCTTATATTTATGTAGAATAAACGAACAGAGAAAAACATACCTTAAAATTTACTATAATTAAAGAATTGTTAGGTATATTTCATTCATATCTGCTAGATCATTGAGCATTTAATTCGAACATCTATGAATGCATTAAATTGTGTTTAATTATATGCAGATATTCAAGAAAATATCATAACACCAAAACACATTTTAATTTATTTTGTGGAATTGTTCAGACGAAAATCCTATATAAGTATTTTTTTGAATTCCTTTTTTTTTTGCTTAATATCATGCTCAATCATTTTTAGAAATGTTTTGTTTAATCTTCTATAGTTTACAATACATGATCAAAGCTTCTAGAGGATTTAAGCATTGGATTGAATCAGAAGACCTCATTTCTGCTTTCAATTCGTTAATCTAATTTTCTAACTTTGTTTCAATGTTTAAAAGTTCCATAAAATTTTCGTCTTTCAAATATTAATTCAAATAACAATTTTGATTGAAATAAGAATTGATAAATACGAGTAAATGTAATCAGATATTGAAAAGAGCTCAATTCATAATGTGATTTAATTTATGAGTTACGCTCCTGACCATTAAATAACTTTACAACGAACAAAAGCAATATTTATCTGTCTTGTTTTATTGCATATATTTATGCATATATTTATTTATTGCATATTTATCTGTCACTGTTAATTTATTGTGTACATACAGTATAGTAAATTTACAGGAGTTTGTGGATACACAGCGTGCAGAATTCAATACCCTAAACTGCAACTTCTGGCAGCAATAAAAATTCTAATCGGTTGGGCATTGAGTAGAATTAAATTTGAACGCCAGCACGAGAAACATGTGGTCGTGCACTGTCTTTGTGAGATCTCCATCTCCAAATTTTCCACACTTGAAGTTAGGAGATACTTCATTTACTCCTTGGCTACATGCAGTGATGTAAGTTCATTCACTTTTCATCTCTGCAAGCTAGAGGGCCCCCTTGAATATAGCTTTCATTTCAGATGTCAGCAAGACAAAGAAACAGGTAAGACTTAAAAAAGAACACTGTTATAAAGTTCGTGAAACTTATTTCTTATAAAATCGTTCTATCTTTAAATATAGTTAAATATTTTATTAGAAGCGGAATATCCTAGCATCAGTGTTTGACAACCATAGAATAATTTAACCCACGCTCTGCTTAACATGACAGCCTTGTTGAAAAGTAGATCCACAAAGGCCTCGAAGATAGGACATAAACACAGACATGTTGGAAACAAACACATTTCCTTGAATAGAGGGGATGTGTAACCACCACTTCCTATACCATCATTCTAGGTCCTGGGGCTGTATGACGAGGACGAATACTTGCTGAGAACGTTCGTTCCACTTGGTGCCCCCTCGCAGGGTTACGTCCATTCGATTCTTGTGGAAAAAAATGTTCCTTTCCTGTGTCCATGATCGTCGTTTAACACAACTGTAGGTATGCCTAACTCTGCTGTAGCGTCAAGGGAAGTCACAACAACGATAACAGTGCTGATAGACTGTGGGTTTGCAAACATTGTCATAATTTTGAGTGGACACTTGTCTTGGTAAAAAAGTAAAATTTCTAACCCAGGATACGGCAAGTGTAGACGATAACTACACTAACAATAACTTTGAAGCAATGTCACTGCATGCGGTGCGAGACCATGGAATTTAAATCTTTCCTAACATTAAAAAGAGTCAAGTTACCACTCTTTCTTCTGGTTATATGTCCTACAAACACACACACACACACACACACACACACACACACACACACACACACACACACACACACACACACACACACACACACACACACACACACACACACACACACACAATAATATCATATCATCATCAATATATATATATATATATATATATATATAGAAAGAGGAGTATATATATATATATATATATATATATATATGTGGCCAGTCCAAGACATTTGACTCGAACAAGAAAATGATTAAAATTTGGTGTCCAATGAATGAATAGCGGGATCTACAGCGCATCGAAACTGCGCACTCAGCAGGTGTATATAAGAAGCGATTCTCAATCTGATGGTCAAATTTTCTGTTTCATTGCGATTTAGGATACCTTTCAATGACTGAAAAAATTGCCCCGCTGTAAGATTCGAGCTCGTTACGAACAATTGTCAGAGTTTGAAAGAGGTCGTATCATTCAATCGAAAGAGGCAGGTTGGGCAAATTGGAGAATCGCTCGTCATATAGGTCAAAGCGATACGGCGATTAGAAGATACTGGCAAGAATGGGTGGACAATAGCAGATTTCAACGTCATGATGGTAGTGATCGACCTAGGGCCACAGCAGAACAGGAGGACAGAGTGATTGTCAGATCAGCTGTCACAGAACCTGATTCATTGTTATCGACCATCAGACGTGCGACCCGCACCCGAGTGTCCAACATTACCATTCACAGACAGCTAAAAGAGCGAAATCTACACTCGTACCAACCGCTACGCCACTTGCCACTGACGTCTGCACACAGTCGAACCAGATCACAGTGGTTCTTGACTCGATTAGGTTGGAATGATGCTGACTGGGGACGTATAGTGTTTAGCGACGAATCTCACTTCCAACTGTGTCCTGACGATCATCGAAGATGTGTCTTGAGACGCCCATGGCAGCGTGCCTATTCTTCTTTCACTATTGCACTCCATCACAGGCCGTCAACCAGAAATATGGTCTAGGGTGCCATTTCCCTTGATAGCCGGACCTCTTTCGTCGTCATTAGAGGCACACTTACAGCACAGTGGTACTTCGAAGACATTCTGAGACCTGTTTTGCTACCGTTCCTTTGGCGGTACCCTGGCTTTATTTTTCAGCAAGATAATGCCACACCACATACGGCACGTGCTGCTATGAACTTTCTTACAGCTTGTCAAACACTTACTTGGCCAGCCAGACTTTTCTCCAATCGAGCATGTCTGGGATATGATGGGAAGGCGACTGCATCTACTAGGGAATGTTGCTGACCTAGTGCGACAATTGGAGCAAATTTGGCAAGAAATACCGCAGGAGACCATCAGGGAGCTTTATCACTGTATGTCACGTCGTGTGGTAGTCTTATTGATCTCGTTACTTTGTAACTATGTAACTCTGAAATAAGTCGTTAAATTTTTCTGAAATTTTAATAATTTAATCCATAAGGCAAGAGTCGCAGCTCCTCCGTTTCAGTTTCAGTAGAAAAGTGCAGAAGACGGAGAATTTTAACCTTGCATTCCATTTCATAGATAGGTATATCTAGGTAATTCTCCATATCACGCGCAAATCGGGTGGTATTAGAAGAAGGGATTCCAGGGAATTTCCCTGACTTCTGTCAGCTTTGCATGGATTATTTCCGGTAGATTTCTATTTACGATAAAACGGTTCAATAAATTTTATGAAAGCGTGATCAATAAAAGGATAATTTTGAATCGAATCAGAAAATAGGAATGAACTTTTTACTTTTTAGAAAGAGAATGGGAAAATTAGGAAAGTCAATTTTTTTCTTCATTTAAATTTTTCACACGCCCTTCCGCCCGCACACGCACATATATAAATATATATATATTCCTAGATGTGAAACATTACAATGGGGTTGCGCTATAGATGTGTGATTTTTTTTCTATGTCTAAATTAACGTTTATGAACGTAATTAAGGCCCTTAAGCTATAATACATAAGTAAAACTTGTTAAATTTGTAATTAACTAATTTGAAGAAACTTTCACGAAGTTGCTAAATTTATTAAATTATTAATTAGATCTTAACTTTTTCCCCCTTTCTTACGGTACGTTACCCCTAAGACTGCCTAAAATGTCACGCCCAATGTAATCTGTGAAACGTAATGTCTAAATGATTGTCAAAGGGTTGTTTAGCAATTAAGGTTTTTCACGATGCATTAAATAGTTTTAATTAACTTTATACTTATCAAGATTAATTAAATTGTGTATCACAAACGACGCATGCATGCTGTTCAGTAAATTCTGACAATTTAAAATCATTTATTTGAGGGAAGAAATTCCTATTTATTGGATGAAATAGGAATTTCTATTCAAATTATGTATCTATTTAAAGATAAATAATCATTTCTCCTATAACTAAACTTTCCTATAACTAAAATTTGTAAATCGCTTCCTGATTTAATTATAATCTCTTCACTCTGAAAATTTTTAGTGTTTACAGTTTAAAGGGTTAATAAATTAGAAATTTTTAGAGTAAGGTGAAGGTTCTCATTAGAAAATATGTAAACCTTCCTCTAATCCATCCATTGAGATTTAGAGTCAGTATGGATCTAAACAAGCAATGACATATAGAGGATTAGAAGGGCTCTATGGGATTTAATTCTTTTCTTTAAAATAACAAAATTATTTTTTATAGAAATAATTCTAAATGCAAATCAATGTTTGAAAAATGTCTCCCTTTTCGATGAAAAAGAAACTTTGTGTATATATTTGTAGTGTTATTTTATTCAAATAAAACTAGAGAAAAATTCTTGTTGATTTCATAACAATGAGTATGAGGCATCATGTAATTAATACTGTTTCCAAAACTTAAAACAGACACATAACAGAATTTTGGTACATATCGCGAGCGTTTGCTTTGTTTCGAGTCCTTTTGCACGAAAGGTTTGGTTCAGGTAACTGAGGCACAAAAATACTTCAAAATTTTCATATTTTGACTTTGTTATTAAAAAATAAAGGACAGTAGGCTGATTTCGTAAATGCATTATTTATGAGAATTTTATATATATAATGTTCTGAAATTGAATGTTAAAATTATTTACAAACCTACCACGTCTTAGGGAACGTCTTGGATTTTGTGGTACACTTACCTCAAAATCCACAATATTAATAGTGCTGATATTCTGCACACAATGAAATGAAGTTATTTCCAATACAGGGAACACAATTTTTTTTCTCATAAATCTCAAAAAATTTAAGTATTATATAACATTTGTTTAAAATTATGGAAAATTTGAATGTATAAACTCATATTTTTTTATTTTATTGAATTTATTTTTTGATATTATAATTACGAAATATAGTTGACGAGGTTGCGTTGGAGCTCCTGAGCTTGTGGGCTCTTAATCTCCATATCAGGTTTAAAAAAAAATTTTGGAGCATAACTTCGGCTTTTTGCAGCCCAGAATTACAGTGTAAATTATTGAGAGCAATTCAAGTTTATGGTAAAAGAATTTTAATGAAAAATAAAATAATAAGCATGATTAAATAATTACATTGAACTTTGAAAAAATTAAGAGATTAAATTACCTCGAAAAGAAGTTTTAGTTATCTGATTTATTGAAGAGAGTTAGTTAAGCAAAGAGGGTATGGGGTAGTTATCTGACTTTCCCAGCCGACCAATGTGGAAGCTGCCTTTCGAGTTGGTACTGTTTGTCATGAAAAAACTTGTGAGGTGTTTATAGCGAAGATAGCGACACCTGGTGATTGGGAAACTTATTAAGTGTAAGAATGTTTGTAGTGGTGTTTGTAGTAGTTTGTAGGTGTGATTTTAAGCAATTGAGGATTATTTAAATTTGGCAAAAAATAAACTAATTTCTTCTTGAAGAAGGCATGACAGTTACCTTAATTAAATGTATTGATCATGCTCCATCGAAGTTAATTGAGTGCAAAAATTAAAATTATAGTATTTCTTAATTTTTCTTAAATTATTACATTTGAAGTATACATATTTTATTAAATATTATAAAGTTCAGGATTTTGTGAAAGAAATTACCGTCACAAAATATTAGCCCTATATTCTGTTAAAAATCCAAAAATATTTCTATGATTTTTATTCTGAAAGACTTTTGAAAGCATTTTAAATAACTTTCCAGAAAAATTGGGCTTAGCTAATTTTGAAGATATCGTGTTACCGAAATGGCCGAATTATTGTGAGTTAGTAGTAAAATGTTACTTCTTGATGTATTTACTTCCTGACTGCTAATTCTTTTTTAAAATCAGTTTGAAAAGTTAGTAATGGAACAGTTCGACAGCTTCCACATTTAATATTCGTCAATGTTATTTTCTTAAAAAAGTTTCCTGTAATCTTGTTGGTAATGAGCAAAAAAAAACGAGTTCATTTCAAGTTATCTGTCTTTTTTATTCGTATTCGAAATGTTTTAATTATTTCTGCCTATAGATGACGTTATATGCACTTTTTTTTTTGTGTAAAAATAACCAGAGAGTGAGTTGAGTCAGTTGCGATGTTCGTTTTACTCCTTTAATGTGATTTTTTTTTCAACTTCTGCTAATAGGCACAGCTTACTCATTGTTAACGTCAAATCATAATTATTTAAAAGTGTGCTAATTTCTCAAATGTTATGTGTTTTTCGACTATACTTGTTTGTGTGTGTGAATGTGAATATATAAGAGAATGTCAATTACGGACTACTTATTGGATTAAACACAACACAGACTGTTAAAAATAATTCTTCTCAGGCAACAAAACACTCCCTTTATTGTGCATGTTATGCCTTTGTTTTGGATTGAAAGATGCAGTTTCATTAATGTATCACAGTATGTTCTGGAATTTGGGTCACCTCGAAGCAAAAAATCCACAAGCAAAATCCCAACTTATCCCAAAATAGTGTACACATGATTTTATATGCTGAAATTGTTTACTTGAGCTTTAGTTTCTTGAATGATGTTGAATACCTTTATTTCCATATTTATTTGCTCTCATACATTTTTTTCACCATTCTGTCTCTCAACAGTGTTTTCTCCATGCATTTCATTAATCTACTTATAATTTTCGGCAGCTTTCACGTCTTTCGCATGCAGAAAATGAATCACAGCGCGTATTTCCAAATAGGCTTCATTTTCTATTATCTGATGTATTTTAAATGTGCTCAAACAAATGTAAACACCTTCGAATGCTTCCGTGCTGGAGTCGGTGATTAACCAACAGATACAGATACTCAGTGCACCTGCGAGGAAAGGTGGCAGTAGAGCAGCAAATGTATATTTAAAAACGGTGTTTACTATAAAAACACTCCTCGTAGTTTTAAATGAATATCTATATCGAAATTCTTTTAAGTATTTACATTCTGAATAATAATATTTTAATAATACTGAAATATATATATATATATATATATCTTTTTATAAATTTTGGAGTACATTAACTGAACTTATTATTTATTTTTTCTAAGCTTATTAGAAATGAATAGATAGTTCTGGTAAGAAAACTTTTTTAAAATAAGCCTTTAACACATGAAGAAGAAATAAAATGTGTATCAATAATTCATGATGTATCGCTTACCCTTTAATATTAGTTCTAATTATAAAAATGAAGATTATGTTAGTATCGAATTTTACTCTTTGTAAACCATATTAATAGTAAATTTCTAGTCTTTAATTCAAAAATTTTAAATTCATAAAAGTGGGAAATCAGTCGAAAGTTTTATAATTAAGGTCCTGATGATGCACTTTAAATCCTTTTTCGAATAATTTGAGTATTTGAAAAGTAAATATGTGCATATTTCTTCCCAACTTTTTTTGTGTTTTAAACTTTTTTTTTCATGCTCTCAAGATATTTGGGAGAACTTATTCATGAATTGAAAGGACGAAGAGAATAAATTATGCGTCAAGATTTTGATGTAAGTAAGGAATGTAAAAGTGTATGCACTCAGATTATTAAATTTTTTATTCAATTTAAAGCGGATTTTTAAAATTTTTCCTCGATTTATAATCATTTTATGGAAATAACGAAAAAATTCAAGAGGAATATACATGAGGGATTTCGAACATGTAAACGTGTTCCCTACTTTTATCTATTTATGCTAGCTCTTTATTCATACATATATCCTAGATTTTTATTCATACATATATCCTGCATAAATAATAACCCTAAGATTGAAATTCTGAAAACTGAAGCTTTTTCATTTATTTGAATATCAGAATCAATATCATAGTAACTAATCATAAAAATTTAAATGTCTGTTCTGGTTTCTTAACTATTAATGGAAATTTCGAATTTTATTGGAAAGCGATGTACTATAAAAATGTAATTGCCCAAAATATTTGGCATAGGCTATGTAACAATTTGAATTATATCTCAATCATTTGATATATTTTACTGCTTGGATTTTATTAATTACTTTAGTAGCTAAATCAAAATGAATCATTAATCATGAATCAAAATGAATTCTTATTCAAAATGAATAATTTCATTTTAAAATTTCCTGTTTTCAAAAATAAATGACACAGAATGACTGATACGAATACAAAGGAAATCCATGAATACAAAGCAAAAATTAGAAAGTTTTTTTTTTTAATTCTGACCAATAAGTGGCTCTCATATGCTCTTCGGAAAACTATTTGACGAAAGCTGATTTAGAACCTTTTTACCTTGCAGTTAAATCGGTCTCAGTGAATCAGATGACTTGATGTTACAGCTGTCCACCTAAATTACCTGATTTGACCAAATACGATTTTTTTCTTAGGTATTTTGTAAAAGATAAAATATATGTGATACCATTACCAACACATTTAAGTAAACTATAGATTTCTCTGCTGCTGCACAATTATTATCACTGACACTTTTTAACGTATTTAGAAGGAATTTACATATCGAATTGACATTAAGCGGATAACTAAAGGAAGCTATATCGAACATTTGTGAAAAAACTTCTGTATTTTCCCTTTACATTTATGTTTTACTTATCAGTAAGTGTCGTTTATAAAAATTGGATGAATCATTTTGAATAAGATAGTCTAATGAGAACGCTTAATTTATTTGGTGTTAGGTAGAATTGGGTTTCTCCTTAAAAATCAGCTGCATTTCCGCAAGGTGTTTAAACAACAATGCAGATGTTTGCGTTATGAAAACAGAGCAAAAAAAATTTTTTTTGTGTAAATTATATCATTCATATCAAATAACATTGAAAAAAGTTTTAAGTAAAAAAAAAATATTTATAAATTATAATGAAGAATAAGAACACAGCTTCCCTTGAGAGATAATAATATTCTTACATGCGTACTCTCGTGATTTAATGCCAAAGCATTTTGCAGTGCAATATTTTCTTGAATATTTCATTGGACAATTTTAATTGTAAGAAAGGAAAAGTGAATATTTTTCAGTATCAGGAGATAGCTCCTGTAAAATCAGAAATAGCCACGAGGAAAAATGTAAGGTAGTAGCAGTGGAAGAAAAAATATGATTAAAAATATTAAGGTAAGTATAGATACTAATACAGTTTTTAATTTTTTGGAGAACCGCAATAATCGAGAAATGTACAAAGAAATGATAAGTTATGAAATGACATTAAGATGAGATGGCATGATTTTTTTTGTAAGCATTATCTTTTTCTGATTTTTTACTTTTTTTTGCTATTCTTACCAAAAAGGTAGCTTTCAATATTAATTTAATTTATATAAACAAAGAAAAACCACGAATTTTCTTTATTACAACCTTTTATGATATAATTTCCCCTATTTTTCAATGTATTATTTGTATTTCCCCCCAAAGTATTTACAATAATTAATAAGAGATAATAAATAATTTCAAAAAGATAATTATTTATTAATTTAAAATAACTAAAAGAGAATTTTAAAATATAAAAACTAATTTAAGATATAGCTTAACAAATACACATATAAAACATTTTATAAGTTTGATTTTTTACGATTTTCTCTGAATAGGATATTTGATGTAATAAAAGTAGAGACAATGTTAAGAACCTATGATGCATTAATAACGAGTATGTAGCTGTTCGATCCTACAGCTAAAATATTATTAGTAATATAGATTTATATTTCATTGAGAACTACTGAATGTGCCAAATTAGTAAATTTCCTTTAATTTATTGAATCAAATTTAAGTCTTATATCGAGATATTTAAGGAACAAAAGTATTATATAATAACGTTTAGAGCTTAAAAATCCACAAACAAAATATTTTTATAAATTTTATGTAATTGGATCAGATAATACATTAATTATTTTGTGCAATTCCACCATATACTTAATCACGATTTTTTTATTGATTAAAGCGTGTAAAATGAGTATGTTCTCTTTCTACTTAATTATGAAAGGGAGCAAAATTTATGTACTGAAATGGTATTTAAATTTGTATACATATTGAATAAAAATTTTGAATTAGCTCATATGACATTTGATACATAATAATTTATAACAATTTATTTTCAGAAATTATTGTAAATAAAAATCAAATGTCTACGTACTGCATATATTTGGCATCACGATAATTCCAAAAGGATTATTATTTCTTCTCAAGTAAGCGCTTATTATGTCTTTAAAATTTTCTAATGATAAATATTTAATTAAAATTAATGTATCTTACAAGTATTATAAAATGTTTTATGAATATAAAGATAAAACTTTCATGTGATTAGTACAAATTAAACATATTTGAATATTTTCAAAAGGATTAGTATGTGCAAAGATATTTAGTTTTGAAAAATGTATTTGCTTTTCAACATCAAAAGCAGTATGACCTAATTATTCTCTGTAATGTTTGAACTATTTAATGAAATGAAGAAATAAGATATTAATTCTTTACCCAATTTGATATTTTTAAAAAAAAGAACACATTACAGCTTCCTTCTGCAATTATTTTAAAAAACTCAACATTAAAGTTATTAAACTAGTAACATTAATATCTAAAGTAATTAAAGATAATGTATTCGACACCTTTATTCTGGAGTTTAACTAATTTCAAAATTCTTAATTCCATTAAATTAAATTTTTTTTCGTAAATTCAAATTTATAATCTATCAAATTTCTATTCATCAAATAATAAACAATCTAAGAATCTCTTTTATTTTACATTACCAAACGCACGATTATTTCAAGTATTTGCCAACTCAGAAAATTATCGAATGTAAACATTGTTACCTCTGATAAAAAATTATATTTGTTGTTAAAAATTTTAGTACATATAGAATTTTATAAATAGATTTTAATAAAAAATTCAATTACCCCCATACATAAGCATCTGTAAACATTTAAGTTAGAATATGAATTTGTTTTAAATTGTAACTTACGAAGCATAATGATATCTTTATTAATTCTGAACTAATAAAAAATACAAAGAATCATTTAACTGAAAAACGTTTTTGCAAAATATAAATTCAAATTCTAAATTGTGGGAAAAATCTCGTGATTCACAATATAAAGCAATAAGTTTCTTAGAGGGAATCGTATCTCGGAAGTAAAATAATTTATTAAAAGAGTACTGAAATAACGTTTTGAAGTAAAATTTAATATCTTATTAATAGCGATATATCTATCTGTCTGTCACGTGAGATGTAAGAAAAAACACCTTGCAAAGGGATCATAATAAGGAGTGTAAATAATATTAAAACACACACACACACATACATATATATATTTCTATGACGAGTCAAATATAACTCCGCCTTTAAATATCTAAAGAATGAGATTCGATTTTACCCTAGATTATTTATGGATCAAAAAAACATGTCGATATAAATGCAGATAATGTGTGTTTGTTAAGTCGAAACAAGACACTATTGCTTAATTCTTTAAGAATTTCAAATAGAGTGAACATATTCACTAGGACTCTCAAACAATGATACATTCATTATATCCCACTAATACGATTCAATGATGAAATGAAGTCTGAATGAAATAAAAATGAGATTTTTTAAGAAAGAAAATTTCATTTGAATGCCTTTATGTTATTGTTCTAATCTCCAAACGATGCTACTTTGCAGAAGAAGGCAAAATGACATCAATTTTCCTCCATATGCTTTTCATATGCTTATCTAACAGCATTAATATTAATTTTTAATTTCAATGTTTTTATTTGAGAAAAATATTTTTTTCTGCTATTTTAATCTTTTATTTCGTTTATGAGATAGTAGTGTTCTCTATTTTGCCGCTGTATGGTTCTTTATATTACCTCTGTCTTACCTGTTGAAAAAAATATTGTTGGTTCATGATCTGATGTGGAAATTGTATAAATTTTTTAACTGAATAATCTGATTAAACTAATGCATTACTAACTATTCTATTAATATGAGACAAAGGAAATAAAATTATCAAGCAAGAGGATCCTTCATCGCGTTGTAAGGAAAAACACTACTCCATAATTACTATGGAACAGAAACACTTTACGGAATAGCCCGCTATTTACATTTATTTAAATGTGACTCGGTACAGGCTTTGTAGAGGTATCGAGTTTGCTTTATGACGTAAAATTAATCAGATTTAGTATAATGAAGAAACAAAATATAAAATTTGTAAAGTGAGATCGCCATTTGTAGATGCTGGGCATTGCTTTATAAAAAGCTGAATATTTAGCTAAAAAATGAAATTGGATTTGCTAATTTCATTTTTGCATAAAAGAACGATTATTTTACTTCTTCTCTTTCTGTTAAGTTCTGGAAAAAGTAGAATTATTCTAAATGAATATTAATTACGTAAAGTAAGATTAATTCCAAGCCTCAGGCTCTACAGAAGAAATAGCGACAAAAAAAGAAATTATATTCTTCAAATTTCTAACGCATTTTTATATTCGAAAGAAAAATATTCCAATGTATTAAATGAAATTCCGTTGCGAATGTTTACAACAAAAAGTATAAAAAGGGACGATTCTGCCATAAAAATCCATTAATACATTGGATATTAAAATAAGAGCTATCGATACATTATTTAAGTAAGCAATAACATTTCGTTCGGATATTAAAATAAAAGCAGACGATAAAATATTAAATTTAATATATCTTAGAAATGTAAATGTACTTTAATTTTATAATATTATAATATTATAAAGTTATTATAATCATAATGTATTATAATTTCAAACTTTTGAAGTGAAAAACTTGTATTCTTTATTTTATATCCACGCATTTTGGTTGACTCCCTTTTTCTCAAAACAAAACCATGTCAGCTTATGTTAAAAACGAACAAAAGAAGCTCCTTAAAGAAATAAGTACATATACTTATTAGCTTACATGCACATTGACGTTTCGTCATTTGTCATGCATTATCTAATAAATTGCTGATGCAAGTGCGTGTAAGCTTTGCTCCTCTCTTCTCAACAACATTTGAGCTCCTGCACAATTTGAGAAAGAAATCGTTTTTAAAAAACGTATTTGCCGATTGCATTTCGGGTTTTGATTTAAATCCTAAGAATATGCTGGCTATATGTATTATATAATTATTATTTTCATCTGTCCATTCTGTAGGTTCTTTATCACTCACGAACAGAAATTCTGACTCACTGCACCACAGATTCCATTAATTACAATATCGATCAATACCAAAAAGATGTCATTACATCTGTTTCAAATATGTAAAATGGTATCCTGCCATTATGCGTAATGCCAATTCATATTATTATCATCCATCGGCAATAACAATTAATTTCATGGAATATGTGGTGACGATAATGACCATTATTTTCTCTTCACATTAGTTGGTGTACAGAATCATTTTTGATAGTGAATCTGCAAACGTCAGAAAACAGGATCAAAGTTGCTGATTCCAACGAATACGCCTACGAACATTACACAAATGGAATCTTTCCCATCTATGATAAGTGTAATTACCCTATGATTGAAGCCAAATCAAGTGATAGCGCATATATATCACACCATTTAATTGTTGAGAAACAGTTTGGGAGCAAACTAGTGCTTATAGCGTTAGCAAGATCTACTGATGCTTGGTCCTATTTCTGATTCTTTTTGGTACTAGAAATACATATATTCCTCGAGAAACGATTCTCTTTTCTTTTTTCTTTCTTTGCTTTCAAGTATAATTTTCCGTAGCAGTTGCAACTTCTGCTGCTCTTTTAACAGTAAGTTGACGCTTTTTAAACACATCTACTTTCTGTCTCAAATTGAGTAATATTTTGCCTTGTTTCTCGACTTTCAAATGTTCGGCAATGATTATAATATCGTAAGTAAAACTGGTAACGTGATATTTTCCTTAAGAAGTATTGATTTAAGTTTGAAATAAGTAAATAATTCATGAGAGAATTCAGAGTTGAGAAATCTTGCTTTTGATTAAAAATTTCAAGCTGCTGTCTATCATGCTTTTTCTGAATGGTAAATGTTTAATTATTACGAAGTAACCGAGATATCTGGATGAAATTTATTTTGAATATTAAAGGATCCTTATATACACAATGTTGTAAATTATAGCTATTCATACTCATTTCTTTGGTTTCAGGATGTCGTAGACTGAAGTTATCCGTATTAAGAAAAAAAGGAGTTTAATCTGTTGAGTTATATACAACGACGGGCTTCGAAAGATCAAGAAACACTGGAAGAAATATATAACCCTGGAAGGTGACTATGTAATGAAGTTTCAAACATAATAAATAAAAATTAAATTTCTATTTCACACACAATTATATTTTAGTAATAATTCAAACTTTACAATATTGCGGGTTTCACCAATCTAAAGCTTCATGAAAAGAAACAAACCAACATTTATAGCTGTAATTTGCAACATTATATATATAAAAATGTACTGTAAGTAACACATGGATCAATAAGTCCCGAGACTAACATTGAAAACAACATTTTTTTTGCAAAATTTTTTTTTTATTCATCAACATAATCACCTTTTAGGGTGATACAATCGTTCCAACGCTTTTCCAATTTTTCAATACCATGTTTATAAAAAAAAATTATCTTTCGCTTCAAAATAAGCTTCAGTTTCAGCGATGACCTCCTCATTTGAGCCAAATCTTTTCCCCTGGAGCATTTTTTTAAGATCAGCAAGGAGCCAGTAGTCACTGGGGGCTAAATCTGGCGAGTATGGGGGGTGGGGAAGCAGATCAAAGCCCAATTCGTTCAATTTTGCCATTGTTTTCATCGACTTGTGGCAGGGTGCATTGTCTTGGTGAAAAAGGATTTTTTTTCTCTGCATGTGCGGTCGTTTTTTTGCGATTTCCTCCTTCAAACGCACCAGCAAGTCAATATAATAATCACTGTTGATCGATTTACCTTTTTCGAGGTAGTCAATGAAAATCACGCCATGCGTATCCCAAAAAACTGACGCCATGACTTTGCCAGCTGACTGCTGCGTTTTCGGACGGCTTTTGCCAGCTGTGCGCCACTCAGATGACTGCCGCTTCGACTCTGGAGTGTAGTGATGTATCCATGTTTCGTCCATGGTCACGTAACGACGCAAGAAATCTTTTTTGTTGCGAGTAAATAGCGATAAACAGCTTTCTGAATCATCGACTCGTTGCTGTTTTTGTTCCATCGAAAGCAATCGCGGCACCCACTTGGAAAAAACCTTTTTCATGCTCAATTTTTCATGAAGGATAGTAAATACACTTCCATATGATATCTGTGTCATCTCAGCAATCTCACGGAGCTTCATTTTACGATCTTTCATTATAATTTTTGTCACTTCACTCACATTTTCCGGTGTAACGGCTTCCACAGGTCTACCCGAGCGTTCCGCGTCATTTGTGTCGGTACGACCACGTTTAAACTCGGCAAACCACCGACAAATCGTTGCTTTTGATGGACAAGAGTCCGGGTAACATTTTTCAATCCATTGTTTCGCTTGCACGGTGTTTTTACCCATTAAAAAACAATGTTTTATCAGAACACGAAATTCGGTTTTTTTCATTTTTTAAACAAACTACAAAACGACTTTACTCCAACCTCGATAACTCAGCTGTTTCTGGTCCGATCGACTTAAAATTTTGACATGTTTCAAGCAAAGGTTAGTACTCTAGAAAGACTTAGTTACTGGTTTACTACGAGCGCCATCTCTGGGTTAGTCTCGGAACTTATTGATCCATGTGTTAGAATGAATTTGATCTAGATATATTGGTTATTTCTTTGTAATAAATAAATCTTAACGATATTTTCTCGTAAGATTTACGAATTGTAAAAATATTTTGAACATTTACATATTTAACCACTCGCGGCAAAATGTAAAATTGTAAAATTGCTTTGCAAATATTTATATCTACTTTACCTCGATACATACATGGGGTGTTTTTGATTAAGTATATACCCTTCGTAAGTAAAATTTGAAAGATGATATTTTTTTATACATGCATATTACTTTTATTGATTTAAAAGTTTAATGCTCATTGCTAAAAATATCAACTTTTTATCAATAATGCTTGTTTTTGTTCATTGTTAGTTTTTCATTAGTTATTTTTTTTTTTTGGCAGTTATTGATAAACACTTATTGTCGGGGGTACGTGAAACAGACCACTTGATTGATTGATTGCTTATTGACGTTGCATTTAAAAGCTACATGAGAGTTATTGGCGACGGAACTCTTAATTCTTAACTTCGATTACGTGACGCGGACGTTACTTGAGCTGGAACTTCCACACCATGCCAACGAGAGTACTTGGGATTCTCGACAGGTTTAATATTCATGTGAAACAGACCACATTTTCGTCGCTAAAAAAAGATAATGGAATTTTTCCAAAGCTCTCTTCATCAAATCAGATGAATTGCATGCCCTTTTGCTTAAATAATGAATATATTGGATTTGTCCTGCCCTTAAAGAAAGAGACACCATTTTTATTCAGTTTTTTTTTCTCTTTAAGTTTTAAAATATTTTTTTACGAAACGGGTCCTTTTTCATAGGGTGAAAGCAACCTTACATATCACGATGAATTTTTCCTCTTGAAAGAGCGTGAACCACCAACAAACTAACGAAAATTTGGCAAAAGACAAATAGGGACCAAATTTTGAATGCTTAGATATCGAATCTAGAGTTGTTCTAAAGTTGTTGAAAATTCAATAATGAATATCGAGAATTGCATTTAATATTACTATAAAGAAGGAAAGACAAAGTAAGAACTAGGGGATAGATAGATCGCTTTAGCTTTAAATTTAATGTCCGATAGAAACGAGAAGAATCTTTTCCTTGGAAAATACAGATCAGACATTTTCAGATTTTGTTTGTAGGAACTTAAGAAAAAAAAGGCTTTTACAAATTTTTATTTTATTAACTTTTTCTAATATTCCTGGGTAAAATTTCAGATAGAAGAATTTGGCGTAAAAATATTCTTTGGGTCTTCAAATAGAATGAATTATGTTTACATTGATAGAAATAGCTAGAACTGAAAATTTAAAATATATAGAATTACAAATTGAAGATGGAATTCATAAATTTTTTTTTGCTATTCTATTGAAAAGTGTACTTTGAAATATTAGTTCAAAAATATAATCTGACAGACGACCATCTTTTTTTTTTTTATTTTACAAATACTCTAGTGCAATCTTACCTTTGAAATACCAGAATGAAACTGTGATGTAAAAGCTCAGAGTGGAGGTTTTAATAAAATATGAATAGTTATGTTGAAAAAAAGTTTTAACGAATCGATTCAGATATGATTTTAAATACATAACAAAAGTTTAATATTATTGACTTGAAAACTCCAATTAATAAATTCTAAAATAAATAAATGCTCAGGTGCTCAAATCTTAGATTTTTCAAAAAATTGGCACATTAAAAGGAATAAAGTTAAAAGAAATGAGCGGAAATAAATTCAAAGGGAACTTTTGTATTCTTTCTGATATTTTAGAGGAGAACAATTGTATATTTTAATTTTTCGTATCTCCTAATTTACTTTTAAATTGTCTTACGTCAGCAGATTAATAGCGGAAGATCGCTTAGCAAACACAAATAAAAACACCTTGATTAGAGATTTAAACAGGGATTCCTTTTTTGTATTACTTAATTTTTTGAAAAAAAAAGATACTTATTGTTAATTATTTAATTATTAAATTATTTTGTTAAAGTATCATTTATTTAACAATCAGATTATTTTATTAAATTACTGTTTATTTAATTACGAAATTATTTTATTAAATTAATTTTAACTACTAAAATGATTCAGATAATAAGCAAATTATTACGTAACTAGTTATTAATTTACCTCGTATAAAATTATTAGATTAATTTATCAATTTTGTAACTTGTTATTAAGGTAATATTCTTATTATTAATAAATTGTTTATTACAAATGTTTCAGTTATTTCTTCATATAATTATTAATCCTTATATATTTTTGAATTTGATTAGTTTTGAATTTAATAAATCATAAAAACCTTCTGAACATGATTTTGAATTTCCAGTAACATCAAATTATTAAATGCATGGAATTTAGTGTTAGTTCTCTCTGGTAAATCTGAATATTATTTAAAATCACAATGGAGATTTTAATATATGCTTATTTTACCAAAGTTTGTTCAGGATTATTATATAAAAGCCAGATTTTGCATAGGCTTCATCACAACATGATTTGATATTACAATATAATTAAAAAAAGAAAAAAGTTTAATTTCATTAAATCTTGGAGGTGATGTTGGGATTTTGTATAATCTAGAACATTCTGAAAGAAAAAGCACGCAATATTTATATTATAATAAGATCTTTTACTTATTACTCTGTTCATTTTCTCATAAACATCTTTCATCAAATCTTTTACCGTAATTTTTTTTTAAATTCTTTGAACTTTAAATAGGAGAATTCTAAAAGTTTAACGATATAATTCTTTAAAGATAATTTTACTGTTTAGTGTCATATTGTACAAAGTTCTTTAATAATACTTATGGATATTTGTTTTTGAAAAATTTATATCTTCCTACGTGATAAATAAATCATTAAATTTATGAAAGAAATTTTTAGAACAAAAATATTCATTGCAAAAGGGCTATTTTTAAAGTTTCTGTAGATGAAGAATTATGGAAGCAAACGTACTAAAGTTTTGTTCTTTAATATATAACAGTCAAGTAGACGTAAATTTTACACACACATATATATCTAACTGAATGACGTTTAATCTATCAAATTGTATTTTCTTCCCAGCATTTATTGAAAATTTATAAAATAACTTTCTTAATATTTCCTCGCATGAATTGTTATTTTAAATATTTCACTCATTTGTAAATTTTATTAATTCCTTATTTTTTCTTTGGCATTGAGATCTATGTGAGATGAATGATGCATTAACTCTTAAATGTTTATCAAATGTTTTTTTCTAATAAAGTTATGTAATTTTTGAAAAAAAAATACTATGATGTTATACGTTTGTAAAGTAAACATTTCATTAGGATACACTTCTTCTATTTAAAAAAAGTAAAAGTTAATCATGTGACTTCTTTAATTAAAGTGTTGTATACTTAAAGTGTTTATTAAAGAGTGGGGAACAGAAACAGTTTTATTATAAATAAAAATCACAATAACTGCTTTTCAGAAATTTCTTTTTAAAAGCCTTAAAATGTGTAAATTGGGATACTTGTTCTTTAATTTTTCATTATTGGAAAATTTTTCAAAATATATATTAAAATGTATGACAATAAACAGAGGTAAATTTTATTATTCATTATAAATATTAGAAAGATATTTTAATATTATTTTCACAGAATTTTAATGCCTACGTCCCATTTCTACGTTATCTACTGCGTAATTTATTTATTTCTGAAGTATTATTTTTTGAAAATTCAAAAAAAATAAAATGCATTTAATTTTATACATAAAGCATAATTTTAAATTTACATTCAAATAGAAAAAAAAATATAGAGAGAGAATGCTTAATTATGTTTTTGATATGAATATTACGAATATATGTGTCTTAATATTAATATAAACTATGCCATTGCTTTGTTGAAGGGATATGACGTTTTTCAGTGAAAGTTTGGAGAATGCTTACACTTTTTGTAAGTATGTATTATGCATAACATTTAAAAAATATTGTCTTAATGCTTGAATCTTCAGATTATAACAAAAAAAAAAAAAGAATATTGTTTGATGAATAGAACTTTTGTAGGTAACACGTTAATAACTGACATTTATCTATAGGTTATGTGTTTTAAATATAATACGTCAAGCAATATTTTATTCAAGTGAAAAAATCACTCTGAATAGAAGGTCAAAACGGATGAGACAAGCACACCACATTTATATTTTCTTTACTTCACCAGTTATTCCATTCAATACCTGAGAGAGAAATCTGTCTGGATTTTCAAGGACATCGAGAAGAACGAAGATATGTTTTTCGTCGAATATATCTATAATGATGGACTATTATCCTAATGTCAAATGTATCATCCATATGAATTAGTCGATATACCTAATCCCGTCTAGCCAACTTTGCGGATAGTTCCCTCTAGAAGGGAACTAGGTCCTAAATGGTTCAAAGGGATTCCTAAAATTGACAGATAATATTTTAATAATCTTCCAATTAGCCGTATAGACAGAGGATTCATCGCAAGGAATCATTATTGTTTTTTATTGTTCATGCGCGTTTTTAATAACAAAACCTAACTGATAGTCTTAAAAAACAAAAAAAAATTATAGAATTTCACATTATTATTTTTGAAATATAGAACCAAATAATTATGAGGACTGTTCAAAAGTACCCGTGTTAGGTATGGGTAATAGAGTTTCAAGAACAATAAGAAGATAACTCACTACAATATTGTACATGGATCGTTTTCCCTTTCCCTAAGGAGTTCCTGAGTATGACGCTCTTTACATTCCAAAAAATTGTACATTTCCGACCGATGAGATCTTCGCCTTCTTTTGAAAAAATTCACCGAAAGCAACCTATCGTTTTGTTTGTAGCTTAGTTTTCGATGTATTTTGATGAAACCAGGTCTCATCGACTTTGGAAACCCGGTATAAAATGATGACGACATATCGATGGGTAGCAATCAAAGCTAACCAGTGAATAGGTTTCAAATTCATTTTGTTCCGTTCCAATAGGTGACATTACACAATGGTAACAACAACCTTTCGATTGCAAAGCTGTCTGACATCAAAGCAGATATTTTTTGAACCATTCTCGTAAATGTTTCTGATGTGCAGTTTTAAAATCTAATCATTTGATAAGACAACTTTGATGATAAAATTATTCTAAAATTAATGGGAAAATAATACCTGTTAATGATAAAGTAAGCTCCAGATATTCCTTAAGACGTCCTCTATATATGATGAAATATTTTTAATGCATTAAAAACAGTTAAACCGTATTAAATTTTTATAAAAAAAAATTATAATATGCAAAAAGGGAGATATTTGTTAAGTAATTGTTTTTAGAAATAAAAATGAATTTTCTTAAAAAATCTAGCTTTTTTGAACGACTGATTTAAATATGCATTGTATTTACTTGCGTTTAAATACAAGTAAAAAATTTATCAATTAGAAAAATAATGAATTTAATTTATCATTTTTTATGTATTCCTACATTAATAGTTTATTTCTTTCATACATATTCCTTCTCCTGGTATTTTTTATGTAATTCCGAGCGCAATATATTTGTTTCGATAGAAAGTTAAGATTTCTAGTTTGAAATATAAATTTTTATTGAACTTGCCCGAATTGTTTTATGTGAAAACAATTTTTACTCTATATTACAACTGTTATATTTGTTTTAAGGAAATGTTTCTACTGGGGACAATTTAATAATAAGTTTAAGCAATAAATAACAAAAAGTGATTTTTTAAAAATTATATATATATATATATATATATATCATAATATTTATACGGGGATCCAATGGTCATGAAAAAGAAGAATTTTAATTTAAAATGGCCCCTCTTTGACACTTTGATTTTATTCATGAAAAACCCGAAGAGGTTCACTGAACGCTTGAAGTTCTGCGGTCTAAATTGCATGTTGAGGAGTCAAGGGAACGTTCCACCTTTTTGTAGCTGCCCTACATCCTTCCTGGCGTCACACTTAAATAAGAAACCCATCAAGAATTTAGCACATTCACTCACTAACACAAACAGCATAGCAAACATATCACACTCGTGAGTCACCACAAATAACTTGCACTTATGGCCCCGAATTAAAATTCTGGGACTCGGACACCACTGTCATCCTTCTTCAAGTAAGATTTATTAACTTTAAATCATGTTGTTTAAATAAAACTATTTTAATGCACCAAATGATGTTTTTTTTTCGTTTGAGTTATTGTTCTGATTCTTGTTTATGACCAGAGCATTTTCTTTCCACTATACGATCCATTTGGCATAGTTGCTTAACTAATAATGTGTTAATCTCCAACTTATTAATTTTAAGTAAATTGAAACATTTAATACAGAAACAAGATCCTTTTAAATGTAATTATCCTAAGATTGTGCTTTCAATTCATTAAAAATCTTATATGGCGAATTCTTTTTAGGATAGCTTGTTTCGAAAAATTAAAAAAAAACATTAACCTTCAATTAGATCTTCATAAAATTATGTAGCTTTTTTCTTTAAAATGCTCGAGTAAAAAATCTTAGAAAGAGATTTATTTCACGTACAGGAGAGAGAGAGAGAGTAGAAAACTTCTTGGAGATAAATGAATATTTTGTTTACCAAAATAATTAATTATGTTTAAATGAAGGAGAACAAGAAGATAAATCATAATGAAGGGAAAATATCTTACTGTGCAAGAAAGAAATTATTTTCGTGTTTAATTTAATAAGAAAAAACTATTATTTTAAAATGGAAAAAAAAATAACATGCATTTTAAGAATATTAGAAACTTTTTTTAACAATTGGGTGGATATTATAGTAGGCACTTTTTAACAAAGTACCGATTGCGCCGTTTGCCTCCTAATTTTTTGTGTAATTTCGAGTGTTTATTGGCCTTGACGTCCAGATCATGACATGGTTCTATTCGCATTTTCATCTATTCATCTATTGTTTAACGTAACTGTCAATTTTCATTTTAGCACATTGTTTCGTGTTTTCTAGTGAGTCATATATCACGTTCGCACAATTTTACAACTATATTCAGGCAGTATCCTGAATAATAAAGTGTTTTTGGAGTATCTATATATGTTTTTGAAGTCCTAGTACATAATTAATTAGAGTAAGCAGGTGATTGTCAATATACAATAAAAACTGTCGAAAAATATTATTAATCTAGAAAGAGGAGAAAACAGAAACTTCCTAATAAGTGTCGAGTTTGTGTCGGGGTTTTCGGAAATTTATGATACAAAAATGTAATAAAATAAGAAATCAAGAAGTTTGCTGCTCAGACTGTAATGGCAAAACATACGGGATCAAGACACACATTGAAGATTCTTGAAATTGGAATTCTTGATGTTGCCGTGTACACTTGCAATATTACTGAAAGACCACAGAGAAAACCTATAACAGGGGAGCTATTTTGTAGTTGGTTTAGGACATATTTCCTTTGTTATTTAGCTGTACAACCATCTTAATAATCAATAAGTTCAAAACTCCTATTGAAGGTATGTAAGAGCATAACAAAACATTTTACTACTTGTCAAAGAACATGCAAAGTCGCACCAAGTCGAAGCTTCCTTAACTCGGTTAATCCTAGTTTATATTCTGATAACAAAATCTTAATTTACCAAATAATTCGTTTCAATTCACGCACTTTTGCTTATCATAGATTCAACTCTTATTACTTTTAATTAGGAGTCCAATCAATGTAAACGATTAATTACGATGATTCACTCCAACCTGCAACTTCTATCAACCTGTCGTTATCCTCTATCTCCCTTATATTTCCCTTGAATTCTATTTCGTTTACATATCATTATCCTTAATTCAATTCAGAACTCTTCTTATTTTCATCTAATTCACCTATACGTTTCATTTGGCTGGAAAACAGATGTAATTGAATGCAATTCAAATTCCCAAAAAGTCCCCGAGGTTATCGAAGAGAAAGTCGTTAATTGCCCAACGTCATTGGTAGAATTACGAAATACATTGACAGATATTTTTTTTTGTTTACACTGGTCCATATTTACATAAACAAATTATATATATGTTTTAATTATTTAAATTATTTAGAATGATTTATCTTTGGTAGTCTTATTAAAACTGCATTGATGCTCGATAATCTAGCAAAATCATTAATCCGGCATTTTTGTAGACCAGCAAGTGCCGTTTAAAGAGAATCTGTTGTACAGGCTTTTGATCAAACTTAATATTTTGCCTTTTTGTGTAATAAACTCTTGAATAATAGTGATTCTTCTGAAACCCATTGTGTTTCCTTTTAACATATTTCATTTCATAAGCTATGTCTCACATTTAAACTTGTTTAAATTAAAATATAATTTTTTGTTAAATGTTTCAGGTCATATTAAAGTAACAGTTTTTCTGAATTACTGTAGACAGTTTAGTTACATATGTAATCCCAAGTGTATTTACACATGTGATAAAAAGATTTATGAAAGTGTATTGTATCACAAAATAACGTACGTAATTTTTTTAAAAAAATATTTAAAAGAACCTATTAAAAGTTCGTCTGTAATTTACGTGAAAAAAATTAAAGAATACTAGTAAAAAAGATGTTACGTTAAAAGTCATTCGCATTCACACAAAATCGCGTAAAAACATTCAGTGTTCGAAGAGTTTTATACTTTCTACAAATAATAAAGACCACAGAGATGTCTTAAAGAAGAAGAAAACTTTTTCAAAAACAATGTGATGGATACAGCCTAAGGTAATTTTGAAGCAAAAACAACAAAAATGCATTAAAGCAAATAATTTTTTATTCTAAAGTAATTTTTTTACTGGAATTGAAGTTTTTTCTCCCTTTAGATTGAAATTCAGACTTTCTTTTACTTTGAACAGAGGGACAGAAAAGAATGAGAATGAAACTGAAGAAAAATAAGAAAAAGAATCAATATTCTATTCAAAGAGGAAATAATATAGTAAAGAACCAATATTATCAAGCACAGTTTTCTTCATTGTTTTTATTCATATGTAATCCAATATTTTTATGGATTAGAAGTTTAAAAGAGACTTATAATTGCATTTCATTCATTTTAAAAGTAATCAAAAGCATATTTAATTTTTCATATTTTTCCACGTTTATTGAAAACTTTGATACTAATGGTAAATCTATATTATTGTTTGATAAAAATAATAGTACTAATGGATGAAGTAATTAACAAAGTTCAAAACATTAATAATAATTGGTAAACTAATCAATAACGTTAAAAGTTATCACGACAAAGTACGATAACAAAATAGTGCATTTAAGGACGCATTATTTTTCTCATTAATTTAGTTTGATAAAGTATTAGTTTAATATTTAAATATTGTAATCACAACTGATAGAAGTAAATTGATGGTCAATTTTCCTTTCAACCTAATGTACAAAGCCGTTTCAAGTATAAATTATACATTTTATAAAACGTTTTCTGTTTTTAGCACTTCTTATCAAAATTACGCCAAAGTTATTTTTTTGTACACCCTTCTTTGATATTAACACATTTTTTTTCAACTCACAAGGATTTCTTTTATTTCAGCATGATAAAAGGAAGTCAGATGGGTCAGGAGACAATTGCGTGCAAATTCATCTACTTCTTCATTCGATGAAAATCTGTCTCCTCCTAACGCTTCTTTGAGGAATTTCAAACAGACTTTTGACCATAAGTTCGTAGTCCGGAATATAGAAAGGATGCTCCAGTGTTGTTTACTGAAGTTCCTTTCATTTATTGTGCATGACACCATATATGTGATGCTGGCATTATCCTGGAAAAAGAAAGCATTGCGGTTTGCACTGCGGAACTTTTGGACGATATACTGGTTAATCCATCTTCAACAGTTCACAGAAATATAACGCATAAATGGGGTGTTGGTTATGAAGAAATTTACTTACATAATACTCTTTGAATCCAAAAAAAGAATACTAGATCTTTTCCTGTACGTAACCGAATTTTTAGAGGAGCAGTTTTGGTATCTGTGCTCTGTTCCATATTGGGCCACTTTGATTCTGGAGTTAACAACTAAATAAATAAACAAATGACAAGCATAGCAACTCCAAAATATTATTTAAGTTTTAAATAATTTATCATGTCTGCTATTCTGTTTATTTCAAAGTTATTGACCAGAAAGATCTAGAAACTCGCAAATAAATCAGATTAATAACTAGAACATTGTTTTATTTTATCAAACTTTTTTTAAAATTCTCAGAATGCGAGGGATGGCAGAAGTAAATCTCTACTCGAGGTTAATTAAATACAAGTTACAACTAAATGCAATTTGGGAAAACAAGATACTATTCACATTTAACTATAAACTGATATCTAACCCCTTAACTTATATGCGATGCATCCTTTTCAGCATCAGCTATTATACAACTGAATTACAAAATTTCCTACATACGGCTTCAATTGATTTAAGTTTATTTCTGTGATATATCTTCTTTCACACGACTGATTTCAAAAGGAATATTCAAACAGATTCGGAAAATGCATTTCACTTGAGTTCGCAATTTATTAACATTAACTTCGAAAATTGAACATAGGTTCGCTGGAAGAAATAACATTGATAGAACAAGCTAAAATTATGTAGGTAATATAATAAAATTAAGAATGAATTTCACAATGCTACGAATAATTATTTGTGTGTACACTTTTATATTTTCTTCATACTGTACCAGTTTTTAAACCATCTTAATTACTAATGAACTGTGTATGATACATGTATAATATATGTGCTTAACAGTGCTTATGGTTCCCTAATTATGGTTTCCTAATAAGTTCAACCAATTCTCCAGAACCACAACATTTCAGAACCCTTGAGTTTGACGCGTAGTATATCCTTCTCTAGTTTTATGAGGAACCAGTTCTCCTGTCCTTTTGCTACGTCCTCAAAAACCCCGACTGTCTGCTTCTTTTCTCGTTGATTGTGTTCCTCCCGCTCAATATCGTCTGATGTCTCAGAGTTTCCCCTGGGAATTTTCTAGAATAGATTGGAATAGAAGAAGGCTTATATAGTGTTAATATAATCTTCCTATGTTTTTATAGAAAAAATAATTTTTAACTTCGGATTCTTACAAAATACTTACTTAAATGCTATTCAGTTATCTAAACTTTCGAATTCAATTTAACTCTTGACGCTCAGTTATATATCTTTCTCTGAGGACTTTTTAATAAAGAGGTTTAAAAGAGTGTTAATAAAGTGTTCCACAAATGCATACGCTTACATGAAAACCGTAACAATGATTGGAATATTAAAATGAACTTCATAAAGAGGCTTAGTAACGATGATGTTCACACCAAGTGTGCACAGAGTATTACTAAATCATAGAATATATCCAGAAGTTTCTGATTAAGTATTCTGTTTCAGACGGCAAGCCCTGATTGGCAGCTGGATTGGCACTCAATCTAAAGTAAAGCGTTCTGGTCGATCGATTGTACGAGTATAACAGCAGAACTGGGCTTTATATGAGATGTCCGTATCTCTAAGGGCATTGACTAGACATCTGTGTGACTTTTCAGAAACTCCGGATATTAAATGATTGATTCCTGACAGCATCCGAAATCGAAATACCTGATGGAAAGTGATAAGATGTATTCATGTAGGAAGAACTGGTAATACTGGAATTCCCTTTAATGCTAAGTAGTAAGTGATGTTGAATGTCATTAGTATAAAATATGGTAGGGTGAATGAATCTTAACAGAATATTCCGCAGCCATAAGGCATCAAATAATTGTATTGACTTTGTACGTATAACATTTTTAACGAAAAAGAAATTTGTTAGATAATAAACTACATAAGATGATAAACGTTTTGATACTGATTAATTTCCCTATAGTTTCACAATTTTTTTAGATATTTTCAAGAAAATAAGGTAAATATCAAGAACAATGTTGTTTTTCCTAACTTACTGATACCTTTTCCACCGCTTAAAAATGTTTGAAGTGAAAAAGCAAAATCGCTTATAAGTAATTAGAAAATGATATCATTAAATGTTTTATTTATGATTGTACATAACGAAACTAAAATTAAGGGAAAGAAACAATGTAAGCCCTAAACGAATCACAAAACTGTCTAATTTGTAATTTGTACAGCCCAAAGTATAATGCAAAAGTTTTATTATCCTTTTGAAATTATGAAAGAAATAATGCTTATTTTAATTTCCATTCAATATGGAGAAGGATTTCTTAAATTAAAAAAAAAGAAAATTCGAAATTGTTTCTTGGTTAACTAGAAAGAAAAATTTTCTTAATGCGTTTGATGAAGTTGTATATAATGCAAAGAATGCAAACTATATATGTGATTCTATAACTTTAACAAATATTTTTCGTGCAAATGAAGAGTTGTATTTCGGAAGAAGAAAAGAGAAGAATGTAAAAATTCTATATGTAATAAATTAAAAATAAAAGTGGATCAATACTTTTATTTAGAAAGCATATTCCAAGAGACTAGTTAGTTTGTCATTTAGATATTTGAACTGGTTTAGTTGTGAACATGCAATAGATAACTAAATAATGTGATTTATTAACACATTAAGGGCAACTACATAAGGCTTAGAACTCTCTTGGACTGAAAACCCATAGGTTTATATATTACAATTGAATATAACAGGGCACTGCTCTAAAAACGTAAAGAATATTTTGAAAAGTTTTAGAAGTTACAGCAGAAAACAGAGAACAATTAAAAAAAAACGTTAACTTGAACATTTATGTTGTTATCACTGGCGTTTGAACCAAGAACTCTCATTTTATTGTAAAACGCTTTGCCTGTGTATTATCAGTACTTGTAAGCTTTGTGGCAAGATTTATGGTTGCAATCAATCCCTTTATATTACAATACAAATATCTTTCAACGTATTCTCATTTAAATAAAGTTTTAAATTCCGAGAGAACAGCAGAAGCAGCTCCATGTATTTTTATGTGCATTTGCTTTTACATGCATTTCTGTTTAAAAAGTCAATTCAACATTTTTCTCCATTTAGTAAAAAAAAAAATCATTCTCAATTTCTCGAATCCTGAATTCATCAATATTTGTTTGAAAGTTACTGCTCTTTTTTTTAAGTGTTTTTTCCAAATTAATTTTATATAAAAATGAATATTTATAATGCACATTTACACACTGAAACTGCATGATCATCGGGAAACATGAAAAATAAAATCTGAGATAATGTAGTTAAGCGCTTAAATATTTCTATAATAACTATGGATTAATTTATGTATTTATTCTATGTAACTGTCCAAAAAATATAAATTTTTCTATCTATGAGAGAGGAAAAATAAATTACCATAGATGAAAATTCAGAAAACACTTAGAAAAAATTACATCTTATGGTAAAAGTACTTTTTTGGTAATTCAGCAGATATTGGATCTAAATACCGCCGGATTACCGAAAAGGCCACAGTACTAGAAAATCTCTATTAATAATACATTTGAACACCAGGAACTGTGTGTTTGTATGGAATGGAATACGGTGCGAGTAAATAATGTTTCAAATACAAGAAGCAATGAAAATTTTAGAAAAAATTATGTTATGTATTGTTAGCCCACATTATTCTATTGAAGTAGTAGGTACTAAGTAATGCTGTAAAGCTTCTTTGTCTGTGTAAAAACGTCAGATTATTGGAAGGGTTAGAAAAATTAAGTATATCATCATTCAGCCAAGAAAAGTATAAGCAAAGAACCCTTAACCTTAGAGATGAATTTGGCAACCATTTTGGAGACTTGGTGAGAAATTTGGATACTTTGGCTACACAACGAAGGTCCCCGAAAGTGCTGGAACCTAAGCGAAAACTGGACTGTGAAGAAAGTTACGAACTTTTCTTAAATTTTCCTTGCAACGTTCCAACTGGCCCGAACTGGTATAAATGCACTGGAAATCTGTCTGTCTTTGGAGTCTCCTTCAGGAGATCTATCGGGTAATAGACTGAAAGTTGTCTGCTCATGGAAGGGTATATGTGGTCTGAATTGTCGGAAATAGTCTGAGTCAAACGGGAACTACGAGATTCTATCTTGGAAGTCTATCTGAAAACTGTTGATACAACTGTGACAATCATTCTAAGTTTTTTTTATTTCTGTATGTGTGTCGTTAATCAATACAAATGCAGTGTTCCTGTTTGTGTTGTTTTAGTCCAAGTTCTTTAACCTATGTGTCATCCTGCATATATATGAATTGTTATCCTTCCTCGTTGAACTGATTTTCATTCTCCAGAATTTTAGAAACAGTATTGTAACATCATCAAGTCATTAGCTTTATTTTTTACTTGAAGCGGAAATTTATCTCATTGGAAGAGGGATAGGCTCTTGTTCAACCAGAAGAGAAAATAAAATCTGAATAAAATGCACAACGATGGTTTTATTTCATATTCCATTCCATTCTTTTAAAAACTATGAAACTATGAACTTGTATATTATTGATTTTGAGAAGGCAAAGGGAAAAGAAAAAATTAAAATGTGACTGTTTCAGTATACTTTCCAAATAATAGTAATAATAAATACCTTATAAATCAATTAGTAGAAAGGGATTAATAAAATGGAACGTTTTGTAAAATAACACGGAGTTTATGCTTGATTTTGTTTTGCCGTTAAAACGGAAATATTATTAATTTATTTTTCCATCAAATAATTTAAAATTCAATGCAGTCTAATTAGGTATTTTTGAATACAGAAGAAAAAGCAGATGATGCATAGAAATTTGACGAATAGATTAATTTATTCTAATAGAATTTTGAATTTATCGAATTTGTTCATTAAGCCTAATTTCTCTCTCTAGCCGCAACAGCGCTCTCAAACAAACCGTGTGTTAAACGAAGCATCAATGAGATAAAAGTGAAACGATGTAAAGAAAGAGAGATTCATCTGACCAACTTACTTTTATTGTTCTAGTCTGCAAACAATGCCATTAGTAGCAGTGATCAAAATGGCACCAACTTCCTTCATCCCGTATGGTTAGCCAGCAGCAGCAGAATGACTCTTTACTTTCCCTGCTTTTATCAGAGAAACGGCATTTATTTTCTGTCTTTTTTCTTCTTCTTTTCTTATTAGATCTTTGTCATAGTTGGTCTGTCATTCCAAGGTCTCTAGAGAAATTTTTATGTTGTATCTACTTTACCTCAAGGAGGAAAAGACTTAGGTGCTCCGATGGAATGTGATATCTGAATGCAATCAAGTTTCTGAACTAAATAATGTCTTTGAACTAATTTATCTTTTACTAAGACAATAAAAAAGAAGAGAAAATTAACCAGGAACACTATAAAGGAAGTGTTTACAACTTGCTTTCAAGAGTAGTTTCTGAAATTTTCTTTACTTCTTTTGAGTGACAAATTATAACTGTTTCCTATGCCATTGTACAAAGTGGTTCATCATGTAATCAGCTTAAGTGAATTTTCATTTCGTCTTGTTTTTGATATTTGTGCAGACAATATTGACTTAGATATAAGGATTAAATTTAGAAATATTTCAGCACAGAATTTCTAAAATCTGAAAGCGTATTGTATGATGTGCTGGTGCTATACCTATTCTGTAGAAATTTTCTACTATTCAGTAATTAGTCATAAGATTTTTAAATGTTTCTAAAAGTGATCCAGTCGAATGTTTCAAATTGACAAGTACCTTTTCTAAATTTATCAATTAAGAGACTGCGGAATAAACTGGTCATTATTGAGGAATTATCACAATTTGTAAATGAGCCGACTGTGAAACAGATAAATTAAAACATCTGGAGCTGCATGTCATACTTTCTTTTATAATTCGAGAAAATATATGAAATTATACATAAGTGTTAGATTCATAAACTGTTGTCATAAATCACCTAGGTCCTCGAAGTAAAGTGAACTTACAAATGCCCTAAACAAATTTTGTTGGAAAAGAAGGATGAATTTTTTACTAGAATCTGATAATCTTTTTGTTGAGTAATAGTGTAACGACTGCTCTTCATTATTTAACCTAATGGCCATTGTTCCTTTCAATTAAACATAATACTCCCATTGAAGATACGTGAGATCAAGATAAATACTTCATTTATGAATTAAGTATAGACATGGTTGCGCTCTCTCGAATCTCACTCTATTCGTCAATTCTAAATTAGGATCAACTAATAAACTCTAAGTTTACCAATTCCCTCGTTCTGATTCAATAACTTTACGCAAACAGCCGACTCCTATCTTAATACCTTAACTAAAATTTGTTTCCATCCAAATACTAATAAAGATGCTTCAATCCAAATTATAACTATGTATCAGCAAGTCGTTAACCTGTATCTCCCTCCATTTCCCTTCTATTCTATTTTATTTATATATCAATATCTCAAATTCCTTTCACGTCTCTCTATCTTCATTTAATTTACCTAAACACGTTTGATTTTGATTGGGATGAAATTACAATTTTATGCCTTAAATTTACTATAAAGTCCTTCAGATAAGTGAAAAGAAAATAATGAATAGAATAATGTCCATAACAGTACTTCTTAAGATTATATACTCTTTTGTGTACTCCCGTGTTTTTCGTTTTAAAAGTATGTGTTTAACGATAGCTGTGACGTTAATAAATTAAAATTAAGTGGAATTTTTGGATTTTTCAGATGTTTTTAAGAGCAAACCCTCTTCCCTTTCACTCCTAGGAGTAAAATGTACTGAATTACTCAACATATAGATGTTAAACTAGTAGCAATAAAATATCCTGTGTCACTGTTAAAATGATCATTGTCTTTCAGAACAAATAGTCATTGTCTTTTTTTATTGCTTTTCCATTGAATATAAAATGACGTTTGACGGAACATTACAAATAGATCAACTTAATGAACACTGAATGTTACTTTCAATTTTTTAATGGTACACGTATTTTTTTAATATTTGAGAATTTCCATTGACTTAGGTATTTTTTTATATGAATAAATCTATCTGTTTGGTTTTTTTAAAAAAGAATTAGGAGAACACCTAATAATTAGTGACGCAATATTAAAATAAGATAATTAGTATTAGAGCTGATGACATAATCATAAGTTAAGGATCATCATAAGTCAGTCGCAGGTAACTTTCATAATACTTTTCAAACCCTTTTCCTAATACTTTGAAAAGATCGTATCAAAATAAATGTGTAAGAGATACTGTTAGATTGCACATATATTACAAACACTCATTATTTAAAAAGGAATTTATTTTGGTCCTCATCAAAAAAAGAAATCTAATTACATTCTTATGGACTGTTTAATGAAGCTCGATTTCATTCGAATTTTAAGAACCAAAACTTTCTAAATTCAAGTCTAATGCAGAAAATAATAATTATTTATTCTAATATTCGCTTGTAACGTTAGAAACAAGAACAATTTTCATTACTGAATGTTTTAATAAAGCTCCATGCCAGATATTTTAATCAAAAATTAATGAAACGGTTCTTATTTTCTTCTTGTTCTACGCTCTTAGTAATTTCTTACTTCCAAATTTCAAATATGAGTATAGTTAAAACTTGAAATGATAATTAGGAAAAGTTTTGATTACGTAAGATAGAAACGGTAGATTAATTTTTATATGCTATATTATATACTTTCAAATGATTAGTTCATTTCTTTCCATTTTAATAATGGAAAAATAATCTTTCACTGAATTTTTTTCCATATTGAAATTATATGTCACAAATCATCAACTACTAAGAAAATGTAAAGATATCGATTTAAAGATATTTTTCAAATAGTAATAATGATTGCATATATAATAAGTGCTGATAAAGCATCGTATAAAGGGGAGTTCTTTTAAATTTCTTGAATTTCTATTTAAAAGAGGCGTAGATAAAGATTTTGTAAAATTTATTTATGAATAGAAAATGTTTTGGTAAAAAAGTCGCTTCTTAATGGGAATTACTTGCAAGGAACAATGTTGTTTTACATTTTAAATCAGAATTTTCGCAATTTCTTTGAATTCTTTAAATTTTTGCAAAACTGATGAATTCTTAAATATTTTTACATTGCATCCATAAAATTTGCATGATTGTTGTCGTTAAGAAGGTAAAATTTAAGTTGAAGAGAAAATTGTGATATTCTTACAATTATTATTATTATTTTAAATTTGTCATTGATTCATTCTTAAATACCTTTCAAAGCGGTAACTTATAAACAGAACTAAAATAAGATAGCTTTTTTTACTTTGAAAACTCTGAATTCTTACATTTTTGCTGTAGTTTTGTTCCCTATATATCTGAGGAAAATAAAATGAGTTGTCCTAAATCCGCGTCAGCGATTACAGATGAACTGCATTTTCGTTTGTTCAAGGAATACGTGTCTTGTATATTTTTCCCATCTAAAAACACTCGATTCATCCCTTTTGACTTCGATAGCTTTTCGATTTTATCACACCCAGTTTTTTTCCTCTTGAGGTGTAGACATACTTCAGGTGGACCCCGTAAATTGTTTTCTCTTGAATAGGTCTAAGCAGCCAACAAAGGGGAAAAAGTTAAGTTAGGCTTAAGAAAGGAAGGGGAAAAAAAGGAAAGTTTACATCTTGTCTTTATATATATATATATATTGCTTATAAACACTGTAAAATGGTTGGAAAATGAGACAGTGAATATTGTGAGTTGAATTTAATATCCTTTTTTACCCTACATTGGAAAAGATGAGAAGGGAATGGGACTGAAAACGGAATTATTAGTTCAGAAACTATAAGTCCTAATGTCTGAATGTTGCAATAATTAGTACTTAGAACAACAAGAGAAATATTTTTTCTTGATTTTACTTTTTATTCTCTCTACTTTTTATTAGAATATTGTGTTAGACTGAAAAGTATAACATTTTTTTAAAAAAAGTACTCAAGTATACAACAAAATGAAATGCACTTTTATTGTTTACAAGCAGATAAAATTTAAATTTCATTCAATATTTATCTTCACTAGTATTATGTAATTCATAATTTTACTTTTGGATTCGTTTATTCTTGACAAATTGAGTTTGAGATGTAAAATTATCTTTCTTGGGTTTTTCCTTTTCGATATCAATTTTATCTATCTCTAAAGATAACTATTTCTTACTTTTTTACAGCTAATGAAGTATTTGAATAAGAAAATGATCTTAATAATATAGGTAATAATACCTCTACTATAATCCTGGAATGATATTCAAAGCTAATATGTTTCTTCTTATACATTACATTAATTTTATGAAAACAATTGTAATTTTGTTTTCCGTTATACTAATTTGCATTGACAATGAAATAATTGTTCAAATTTATGAGTAGAAAATATACATTATCACTGACAAAACAACATAGTAAATTTAAAATGCAATTATCAGCTGTTGGACTACAATTTAATTCTATATTTAATTTTAGTAGAGCATTTTAACGTAGCCACAGAAGCCTAGTTGTTATGGGTGTGGACTTGGGGCGGGCATTTTGTCGAGTCTTGGATTCGACTCCTGATGTCACTTGTGTATCGCTGCTGATGAATGTTAAAATCTGTCGAAGTCCCAAGTCTTCCTATTGGAGTCTTATAAAAGCTAGAGAACGAGGTGCCAACTCAAGCAGTGCCTTCGTCATTTGATTGAGGTTTAAAATTGCTTGGTCCATTGCCAATAGTCATCGTGTTGCTTCACAGTGCGACGTTAATAAATAATCAATCAATTAATAAATTTTTTTTATCCAAACTTCTTTTAAACCTTTATTAAAGATATCGAATTTTTAGAAACGGCTAAAGTTATTTTAGACTGGGCATAGCACGTTTTCCCAAAAGAGCAAAAATCAATAAAACCTATTAAAATAAATCGGACAATAAGCAAAATTGCAACAGTCTCAAATTGTATTAATTTGTAAGACTAGTAGGACCATATAGATACTAATAATCAGGAGTTGCGCAGAAGGAGATTTACTTAAGTTCCATGGTACATAAGAGGGCGAGGATGATATCCAAAGCTTCTTTATCATTCAAAATTGTTCACAAAGTCATATTGCGGCTTAAAGATATTATTTAATGTAAAAAGTCACATTTTGAGTATAGATTGATTGATTGTTCTTAAAGTCACAAAATAACAGTTTTCAGATGACGAAGTATTCAACTCATTTTCCTAACCTCCACACCACGCCACTGGAGGACTTTGAGCCCTGAGAGATTTAATGTGCATTAGCTCTTCTTTTCTACGGGTCTTTAGTAGAATTATTTTAACTATTCCGATTACATAATTGTCAAAGGAATGTGTATTTATAGAATTGTAATTAAATCCAAATTAATAATACATACAAGGCAGTTCATAACTGTATTGAAAAAGTAACAAGGAAATTTAGATTTACGTAGAACGAATATATATGAACGATTGTCGTATGTACATGTGGTTTTGCTCATGGAGGAGGCCTTTAATGACTCATATTATCATTAACCGAATGACTTAAGATGGAATAAGTATTTAGTGTTTATTTGTAAGACTTTTAGCTTGTTCAATAAGTTTATTTATATTTACAGTTAAAATTTACATTAAACTTTAAAATTTGTAATCTCATCAATATTTGTTCACAAAGTAAATTGGCTTTGTTGGCAAATAAAGAGCAAAAATTTAATTTTCGACCATACCTTAAATTAAATTTTCGATTCGAAAATTAAAAAAAATTTAATTTTCGACTAAGACCTTAGCATATTGTCAAGAGAGTCAAAACAATTCCTAGATTAAAATCAAGTCCTTTAAAGTTATTGATTCATCTAATTTAATAGAATATTTTCATAAAGCATAATAGCAAATAGAAATTTAAAAGGAAAACAAACAAAAAAAAATTATTCTTAGAGCAAATAAATGATTAAATGATGAAAATAAATTTCTTACATGAAGTAAGTTTAGAAGCTGTGATTAGTTATTATTTTTTTTTACAAAGAAACACTACCGAAACAGACAGACTAATAATAATTGAATTGGTTACAACAATGGGTGTGTTGTACTGCATTTATATATTTATATAAATTGAAATTAACTATCATTTTTGAGAAATATATTCCAAAATATTTCCATAAAATTTCCATTTAGGAGTGCCTATTTGAAATATTTCAGATTGAATTTGATTATTGAACTAAATTAAAGTTCCCTGTAATGAAACGCGCACGAGAAGAATTATTTATTAAAATAATTTGATCATAAGGTTCATTAGATATTATACCGAATTATTTATTCAGATATTCGGTGAATCCTTTGTCTCAAAGCTATGCAAGAATAATCAAATAGAGGAAACGAAATATTACTTTTGCAATAGTAATTATTTTCCTTCAATAAAATGCACACAACATAAGGTTTCTATTAAATGGAAATTCAATGTGTCAGGTGTTTCATTATCTATATTAATTTAAAAATAAGCACTTTGGGAAAAATTACTATGTTCACCTTAAAAATAGTGATTAAAACAATTTAAGAATTACATATTTTTAGAGGTTTTTTTTATATATAAATAACGAATGGTTAAATTTATAATGTATAAAAACCATATAACTGCATTTATTTGAAAAAAGTAAAGAAGTTTTATTCATTTAGTGAAAATGTTGAAACATGAAATCAATAATATCATTTGAGCATTATTTATCATTATCTTTTATTACTTATACCGGGGCTACATTTAAGAGAATTTTTTAATAGTATATTATTAAAATTAATTATATATTTCACAAAAAGCTGCCGTTTGCAAAAAAGTTTATTTTTTTTATCTAAGAAATTAAGAAACTTAGATGAACTGGAAAAGCAGAAAAATATACATTGTTTAGATAAAAAGTTATATTACAAACAACATTTCTCAAACTAATAAAAACAAGAAAATATAACACTAAATTACATTTCAAGCAGTTATTTGCAGAACTTTTAAAGAAGATGTATATCTCACATCCTATTCTAGTATCTTATAGATTTTTGAATACTTTGAATTATTTTAGATGAGATGTGGAGTAAAATATTATGCGCTATATTTCATACAGTGTTCTATCAATACTAAAAAACTACATATCCAATCATAAACAATACATGATGTAGCAATTCATGAAGACAAATAAGTCGACCCAGTAAGTATAAGAAAAGATCAAGTTTCAAAAAAATACTTGATCTAGTACTACACTCTCCTAACTTCCACTTTTCACGATGAGAAACATTATTATCTGACGAGAAATCGTGATAATTATTTCTCGTATATAAAGGATCATTAACTATATCAATTCTAATAAACAATTTGATTTCAATATTATCGACAACGAAAATTGAAGTCAATTACTAGGTTGTTACACATTTTTTGTTATAGTTATAAAGAGTCTCATGTGTTATTAGAAAAGTTGGCAAAAATTCTTGTTTAGAAAAGCTATAAATTTTTTGTAATCTGAAAAACATGTTACAAAGCGAATTATTCGTGATTTAAGAATACTATTCACCCTATAAACCTCAGATTAATTACTATAATTTTTAAATAAATATATGTTTTTATTGAAGAAAAATAGTCACTTTTCAACAACTGAAAGTTGATAAAAACAGAAATTGCACCCGTAAGCTATTTTAATATGTTATGCACCCAATATTGTTTTTTACATCGATACTCTAAAAAGATATCTTTGGGGTAGCTCATGCTGATGAGGGCCCTGAGCCAACAACAAACTACAAAAATATATTTTCAGAACATTGTTACAAAAGGAATATTATTCTCGGTCAATGCAACCAGAGTAATAGGCCACTAAACCAAAAACAAATTCGTCATCGGTATGGATTCATTCGTCGCAACCTAAACCGATAATTCCAGGGAACGCTTTTTTTTAGTTCCAGAGGAGCTTTTGATATCTTTGCATTTCGGGGTTTACAGCCAGTAGATTTGTCGCAAGGAAATTCTTTATTCCTATAGATTCCTTATAAAATGGAGCTCTTACAGAGTATTTTTTTAAAATACATGAGCTCTTGAACAGTGCTTGTTCCAGAATGAATAAATTTGGTTTCAGTTATCATTACTCTAGAACAATTGTTCTTTACTTTAATAATTCATACTATTTTCTGAAATGACTCCCCCTCATAGGAACCCGTTCCTTTGTTATCAGTGGTGGATCCAGGGGGGAGGGTAATGGGACAAGTGCCCGTTCAGCCATAATTTCACACACCAAAAAAATAACGTAACTGAACAGGAAATCCCAATCAAATTTAAAGTATTTCTTTTATCTTTTTGAATTTAAAAGTATTTCTTTGTTCTTTTTCTTTATAGTTCTCAGTTTGAATTTGATTTCAAATACACACACACACACACACACACACACACACACATATATATATATATATATATATATATATTAAATTGAAAAATTATTAACGTTATTATAAATTTATCATACTCAAATTCTTATCAAATTAAATAATACTTTTTTTAAGAATAACTAAATGTTTCTGATATCCAGATTATATTAATATATGCATTATTTTAAAAGTAACTTCAAATAAGTTTGTAGTTGTTGAAAACATATATTTAGGAAGACAAGTGTTGTTTATCTGAAATAAGAACAATCAATTAAAACAATGTCCTTATCTTTATGAAAGATGTAATTAATACCATTTTAATATATCTCATACTTTGAAAAGAAAAGGAAATAGAACGTATGATTAGTTTTCTTTGAAAATAAAATATGTCTTGTTCAAGCTTTGGATTACCTGAACTTTATTTCAATCTTCTGGTTAATAGTTCTTTCTCTCGAGAAAGCAATAGTTATACAACAAAATATAAGGCAGGAAACTTCAAAACACTTGTTAATTGGGTTATAAATTTATAATCACCTTTGAGTTTGTTTAGAATAGTATTGTTGTGCCTGTTGAATATCTTGTGTGGAATTTAAAGCTTCATAACAATTCGATATAATAACATCGACACAAAAAATTAATTTATTCTAAAATTTCATGCGAATCAATTCAAAATAACACAACTCTATAAATCCTTCAACAAAATAATTAAAGTATGTACTTATCTGTTTTCCAAAGTTATTTCGAAAACGCTGACGGTCTGTAAACAATGTTGGTTTCTAAAAACTTTTATTCTGCCATCTAATAGCTTATTAAGCGTTATTGTATATGTTAAAATGAGACTGCATACAAATACACACATGACACTAACAATATTTACTATTTTAAAATAGTGTTTAATTGTTTATATACTTATACAATCCAAAATAAGAAATATATAAATATTACACTGCTCGCATACGTGAAATGAAGTCTCCATCCATTTTAAGAAAACAGTGCTAAACGGAACAATAGTACTAGAATATAGTATGCACTAATCATAAAATATTTTACACATGTTAATAGAATACTGCAAAAATGACTGCAGTTTAATTAAAACTGATCTAAAATAAGATAACTAGACTTCTGAATTTTTTTTAAAAAAAATGTTTATTTAATTTCTGTGCCTTTTAAGTAGATTTTAAAACAGAAAAACAATTTTGAGAAGTTAACTTTTGATTGACCGATTTTCGAGCTTGTTTTACTGTTAACCAATATTGATGCTTTTATTACAGTTTAATCAAAAATAAACCTAAAATGAAATAAGATTTGGAACTTTTGATTTTAAAAAGCTTATTTAATTTTTGCTTTTTTCTAAATAAATTTCATAAAAGAAAACTAACCTTACAAAATTCAATTTTTACAAATGAATTTTCTCAATTCACATATTGATAGCTAACTATGTACAAAATTATTTGTAATTGTTCACTATCTTATGCAAAAATTATTCTTGAATGTGAATATTCAACATTTTCCTTATGCGGTAGGAACTATGTGGAATGAATACAATTGATATAGCCCAAGAGAAAACTGTTTATGTTTAGATGAACATTTCTAAAAAGATAAATATTTGCATAATAAAACATTTTATTCCTTAATGATATATTATGGAATTTAAATAATGATTTTTTTAAGAAAAATCTTTGTTTAAAAAGAATATACAAATCACTTAATTTAAGAAAATGTTATGTTCATTTTTTAATTTAGCTCAGAAAGAAATTTCCAAGTATAAATTGATAAAATTTTTAAAGAAAACATACTTATTCACTAATATGAAATCAATACAAAAAAGCTATTGAAAAATAATTTTATGTAGAAAAATTATTATTTATGCATATATAAATTATTAAATTTATATATGCATTTTGATGCAAAAATTGTCAAATCACAGCAATATTTAACAAATACACAAGAAATTAATTACCGCAATATTATTCTTCAAATGCAATTAAAAGCTAAAGTATTCACAAAAATAAATTTATATCGAATTGTTGCTCAATTTTGGTTGATACAATATATAGAAATACTTGTACTTACCTTTAAGTGCATAAGCTTGTTATATAAAAAAGCACTCACGAAGAAAATAAATAAAAAGGGTGGAAGTTTTACGTAATTTCTATAATTATATAAAAATGAGAAATGTACATTAACAGAAACTACTTACTGGAGATAAGAAATAATTTTTTCAACGAAGGATAATTAAGTTGGATTTCAATTAATAGTATTACTTGAAGAAATATATAATATTCTTTTTTCGGTAACCCATCTTAAGGAATAAAATATAGAAGTTCAAGTTTTATGAATCTTGTAATTTTCAGCCAATGAAACGAATTGATATTAAAAAAATAAACCTTGAATGATATTTTCTAACGAAAGTTATTAGAAAAAATATGATTTTCTTCACCTTACTGAGTAATTAATAAATATTAAATTATAAATAAGAGGTTCTCGATAGAACATACTCTCATGATAATTATAACTGCGTATAAAAGAAAAGTATGCGTATCTAATGAATAAATAAGTTCTGTGAAGTACCAAGGAAATTTTAATATCAGCGTTTTTTTAAGGAAATACCATTTCGATATTAGAAAAAAAATATAGTTTTTTTCTCCAAGAAAGCCTGTGTACCTTAATCTTCTATTCAACATATAATTACCTCCTCAATTAAGGCTCGTATCATATCGTACAACCAGATTCTGTATTCCATCCTCACAGAAATCTGCCACCTGATGGGCTAACCACTGTAACATGGACGTCTTGACATAATCATCGTCATGACGCTGACAGCCTAAATTCTTTTTCAAGTAGAGGAACAAACGGTAGGGATTGAACGCCAGAACGAGGGGGATCATGTTATTCCAGCCATATGAGGCGATGAGATCTCGGGTTTGATGAGGCAGGTGTAGATAGTCATTGTCATACGACAAATCAATCTTATAGGTGACTAGGGATTATCTGCAGACGACTATAGGTCTCTTATTATTTTATGTTATAAAGCAGCAAATAATTATTTTATGAGCAGTTTTCATTTTAACATATATATGGATATGAATTAAATGAAGTACATAGGGTGTATTATTTTGTGACATGTTTCCATATATTTTTTTGATTTTAATATATTAAGTTCCGAATTACTTTAGCTACATATAGTTCGAACGAAAAGTGTTATTGTATATATGAAAAATTAAACACGCAGAAGTGTTTTCATATGTTGAAAATCCTCATAAAATTCAAATCCTTTATTTTGGATTTAAGACTTTTTTGTTAGGAAAGTCTAACTGACCAGATTGATTTATTATCTCTATTAGTAACCATTTCGGAAATTAACTATTGCGAAATTGTCCGTAGTAGTAAGAAATCTTTGCAAATAATTTTTTTTCCAATCTTCTTCAAGTAATAAAGAATAGTATTAAGTTTAAAAAGAAGACATATTCTTCAAAGACGATTTGATAGATCCAACTTAAGGTAATTTCGAAGGCAAAAATAAAACGAAAGTGCTTTAGAGAAAAGAATATTTCTTTCAAAGTAAATTCTTCTTTGCCAAACTCTTGTGGTTTTTCACTAGATCCAAGTTCGAAGCTTCTATGAGTCCAGTAGAAAGACAGAAAAGAGGATTGGGGGAATTGTAAAAAATAAGATAAAAAAATCGATATTCTATTCAAAGAAAAGATTGAATAAGAAAACTTATTGTTAAAGAATTTTTTTTATTGCTTTTAATAAATTCTTATCATATTTTTAATAGAAATGAAACTTAAAACTTGTTTTTCTTATTGTATTCAGTTCAAAGAAACTCTGAAATATGTTGCATTTCTCATATTTTTTATGAAATGAGTTACTGAATATAAATTATATTTTGCAATGTAAAATAAGTTTCGAAACTAGAAATATAATGAATAGATATTACATATATTGGAGGATTGTTAATATTTTCATAGTTATAATATATAAATATATTTGATTATAATTTTTTCATTTAATTACCTTTAATTTAGTCATTTAAGTAATTTTAAGTACAATAATTAAAGATGGGAAAATTTCATTTTTCGATTCATTGAAACTAGTATATATATTAACTATATTATTTTACATTTTGTATATGTACTATGGTTGTTATAAAAATTCGTGTTTTAGATGGCAGATGATGTCGCCAAGGCGAACTGGCGTCATCAACTTGCCTTACAAATACCATGCAATGTTGAAATTTGACTGATTCATAGGTTAGTTTTGATTGCTGCTACTTCGAAAAGAAGTCCCAATTGATACAAGGAATTGATGTAATACAATAACTGGAAACCAAGGAACAATCAAAGCAATGGTTTGCATTTGTTTAATTATACTCCTAAGAAAACGGTCTTTTCGACTGGAAAAGTTGTGGCTGTGTTTTTCTGGGATGTGAAGAACGCCATGGTCTTCTTAAAAATAGGAAAAAAGATCAATGGACTGTATTACAGTGAGTTACCTTATTCCCATTCCTAACATGGTTTCTTTTTGAGCCTGACTCGCATATATAAGAAATTAGTTTTCAGTTATCATTACTGTTTGGCTTTCTGGAAAGTTAAAAGGAACTATCCAAACCAAATCCAAAATATTTTTCTAATCTTGACATTTTTTAATATAATTAAACTTCGAGTTTTGGAATGATAATGTACTGATTCATATGCACAATAAAAACTTAATAATTCATATACACAATTTGTAATAACTTTTGAATTCAATTAACTGTTTTCGTTGAATTTAATTAAAATTTCATAAAACGTTTTAAAAAAAGGAGTTGAAGACAAAAATAATTTTCAGGTAATTTTTTGATATATATTCAGGACTTTATGAAAAAAATATTCAGATTTCAATACTTCACACGTTCTTCTTTGAAGAGCAGCGTGTGAAAGATTGATATCTCTTCCTTCATTCTTTCTAGTAGCAACAGCATTCATTGCAAACAGGCATAGGGTTGAACAAATAAATGATGTAACAGCAGCTGCTGTTGATTAGTTATTCAAATGCAAGTCCTTGTTGATAGGCTTATATTGAATCCAATAGAAAACGTTTAAGTCGGTCGATTGTATATCGACATTGTTAGATTTCGTACGAAAAGTTATTCTTAAAATGTACTGAATAAAGTCAAAGTACATTGAATTGATATCTGTCAGAAATTTACATTTGGAGTTATTGAGATTGGTTGTAATTCAAATAAAAAAAATTGTTCGAATGTTATATTTAGTACCTTAATAGAATAACATGGAAAACTGCAACACTAAGGGAAATGTATAAAAAAAACTATCAACACAGCTCATTTAACAGTCGCTTGTGATAAATGAACAATAATTTGCTTTTCCTTATTTGTAAGGATTAGGTATTAAATATTTAAACTCTATTTATTAATACAGTTTAATATGTATATACATATATCATTTATTAAGGTAGTTTAAACTCTATTTATATAACAATTTTGAAATGTACCAACGAAACAGATATTTTTACAGACATCGAAGAATATAACAAAAATGAAAAATAAAAACTTTCCAATATATCGAGCAATGGTGGAAATCTTTTTTTATCTTTATCTGTATGATTATATTTAAAAGTAAACCTTCAAAAATAATATTTCTTTATATAATTTTAAAGTATTATAATTTAAAATTTTTAAAGCTGAAATGGGCACGTGCTTCATGACCAGAAAGTTCAATTTAACATAGGCTAATGTAAAATTTGTTATAATCAGTTCTATTGGTACATTTTAAATGCAGAGAAGAAAAACAAATTACCTAAGGTGCACAATATTATAACAAAGTTTAATTTATTAAATTCAAATTTTAATGAAGGAATTCTTTTCATTGCCAGGCAAAAATACTTTTGTAACTTTAATTTCAATTTCTCAGAATTTAAGGATGCCATTGTAAATTTTCAAGAATTTAAATGTCCCTGAAGGAGAAATTAAAATAAAAAGTTTGATCTTAAATTTTAATTAAATCACATAGTGGATATAGGAAGAAAAAAAAAATGTCCCCCGCCCCCCATCATAACAAATACATGTAAATAATGAAAAATCAGAATGGGAATCTTGCACTTGTATTTCCTTCTGACTTAAATATAATTTAATATTTAATAGATTTAAGTTAATTTCGTTTTCACACTTGGGCCAGAAAACGAACAGGCATGAAAAAATATTTTTTATCTAATTTAAAATACTCCACGTTGTATAATAATTATTTTTTCTTGCTTATTATAATTCAAATATATTTTTACATGCAAGCTATTAACAACATGGAAGTAAATTTGATTGTTAAGCTACATCGATAGTAATTAAATGAAATTGCTCTTTAGTTCATATCACTTTTTTATTTCGAGAAAAAAGACATTCTAAATATTACTTTCACTCTTTAAGGAAGCAAAGTTGGCAAAATAATTCCTTTCTTTCCACATGACCTTTTCTATATGTACAGAATGAATATGTTTTGCATTTATTTGGGTATTCTTGCAAAAATAAATGTATGAAAAGTGTTTTTTTTTTAAATTGAAAATTGGACTACACATGTAAGAGTCTTCGCATAATAGACTTGAATTAAATAAAAATAAAAATAAACTGCTTCACAAATGTGTTTTGGAATCATGCCAAATTTATGTGAAAAAAATAAAAACTTTTAACGTCCCGAAACATCTGCTACGTATACAAAAAAAAAAAAAAAAAAAAAAACCATCAGTTAATTTAAGAGTATCAAACACATTAGTTTTGTATTCATTAGAATATGCAATGATAAATGGCATAAATAATGATTCTTTGAGAATATATTTTCAAAGAATCATTCTTTGAGAATATATTTTCAAAGAATCATTCTTTGAGAATATATTTTCAGTTAGTATCCATCTGAAACTTTGAATATTAGTGTTAACTGTACTGTACATGGAAACATATATTATATAATCCAAAATAGGTTTGTAAAAGGTCTAAATCAAAGTACAGTAAATCATTAAAATATAAAATTTATTCTTTTAAAAATTACCCTTTTTCTAAAATGTTAATTTAAAAACTAAGATGTTAGTTTGCATTATAAATTATTGTAAGGAGCTATTTACGTAGTAGATATTTTTTGTATACAGTTCAACGAAGGTAACTGTCAAACCCCTTATGAATGAGAAAAAATTATATTCATTCGGGATGAATTTAGAAACTTTAACTAATCTATTAGGCATAACTCCTTAATTTTTCTCGAAGCACAGAATATTTTTTTAAAAAAGAAAATATCCTTTTTTCATTGTAGATGAAATTTTCAATATACTTATATTTATAAAATAATGTTTATTCATTGAAATTCTCAAGTATGATTCGATAATTTATTAAAACTCGGGTATTTATGAATATATATAAAGATATATTCATAATTATTCAAAATAGGGAATAGTAAAATAAGCTATATAAACATTTCAATCTAAAATATCATAATATTATAAATCTTACTAAAGTTTACCATTCCTAGTCTAACTCTAAAATTCAAATTAATTTTTTAAATTATTCAGTGATTACACATACAAAAAAAAAAAAAAAAAAGATGAGTCTCGAATGGAATCTCTTATAAATTTAGAATTCGTTGCATATGAATCTTATTAAGTTCAGTTGGGAATATTTCCTTAACTATTGTGACTAAAAATTATTGTAACGTATAACATAGAGCTTAATTATAACCCTTATCAATTTCAATAATGAATTTTGTTATAATTTCTTAAAATTTAGTCTGATTTTACATCAAATTGCTTAAGCTTAAATTACCACAACATATCTGATTGTTCAGAAATAACACCAGGTAAATATTTCTTTTAATGTTTATATTCTTCTTTTATTTCTCAATAAATAAGAAATAAAAAAAAGTTTGCGAACTATTTTATTTAATTACTGCATAATTTCTTTACATGCATTTAAACTTACTCGTTCAACATACGAAAACTGAACTTTTACAAAAATCCCAGCAGGTTTTTGAAATAGTGTCATTTTAATTATTAAATCTTTATAATCAATTAATACATTTAATAAACTTATTTTTAAAATTTATATATATATATATATATATATATATATATATATATATATGAGATATGGCTATTAAATAACGAGATTGACGTGGTAAATCATTTTGATTTCATGCACTCTTACTTATTATAGCATTCAATGTACACCCCTCCCTTACGACGCTCTGGGCGAATTTTCTTTTGTTTGACGCAGTGCAGAAAGTTTTCTGTCATCTCCTTCAGGCCACGAGCCGATTTTTTTTCCACAACTTCAACGGAGTCAAATATTATTCCTTTTAATGCAGATTTCATCTTAGGAAATTGATAGAAGTCACATGGCGCAAGAACCGGCAAAACTTACGGGTGGTCTAACTGTGGGATGCTATGCTTGGCTAAAAATCTCTTGACAGACGATGCGGAATTACTTGTCCTCCCACATTCGGTTCGGTTTTCCCTTATTTTTTCGCGGTGTTCAACAAAAACATGAAGATAGTAATGTTGATTAACAATTTGTCTTTTAGGAACCCAGTGAAGGTACACAATCCCATGAATATCGGGGAAAAAAAACCCGATCAACTTTACTTTGAATTTTGATTTGCCCATTCCAGCATTTTTGTCAGTCGGTGAAATGCTCATCCAGCGCATCGATTGGTGTTTCATTTCTGGATCATAAATAAAAAACCACGATTCGTTATACGCTAATATCTTTTCCAATAAGTTCGGGTCTTTTTCATTGGCATTCAAAGTATTAGTACAAACATTTTTGCAAGTTTCTTTTTGTTCAAACGTGAAAATGTTTTGCACACACTTTTTGCATGACAAAATTGTTACGTAGAATTTGAGTACAGATTCTTTGTCTACTTCTACAGTCTCAACAATTCCACAAATACTTAACCTACGGTCAGATAGAAATAGCTTACCGATTTGTTTCGGTATTGTGATCCATCTTTGACAGAGATGGAGACCCGGGCGAGAACAATCTTCAACGTCTTCTCAGTCATCTTGAAAACTCTGTGATATACACTTCTTTCAATAAATTATAAGTTTCAGTAGCAGTTTTTCCAAGTTTCATGTGAAATTTCATAACAATTCGTTGTTCTATTGTAACACTTATCTTTTTTCCGTCTATGCTAATTTGTTAACAGAAGCGAGAGTTCACTGCATTCGAAAGAAAAAGCTTCACGCTTTACAGCTGTCGGTCGCTGGCGTTTGGAGCAAGCGCACTTCTGTAGCAGCGTCAGTCTCGTCATTTAAAGACACACCTCGTATATATACTGCAAAAATAAAGCATTTTTCTTATTTCTTATATATTCAAAGCAATGAAGATTTTTATTATTATATTCCATTGAAATTGACGGAAGAGTATCAAAAGGAGATAAAGAAGAAAAAAAAATCTCTGTGGTGTAATTTCTTTATTACTTTAGGTCTAAACACATAACCTTTTCAAAAAATGTTTAGAGAACATCATTTACATTTTTAAAATATCAATGCCAACACTTCTGGGAAGATAATTTAAATATGATTACTCAAGCTTTTTTTGTGACATGAACTGGAAAGTATTGGAATTAATCGGAAGAGGTGCATATAAGGGAATGATCCAAAAATGAGAAATGCTTATTTATTATAGAATTTTTTATGAAAAATTAACATAATTCTATTTAACGATTTCTGGAATTAGAAATTCATTTTGGAATTGTTCATTTATCCACAACATCTATTATAACAAATATAAATAGTTAATGCGTAAAAAAAATACACAAATCCGAATATATTTTACCTTCAACTTCATCAGAGCTCCGAATTTATCGAATTAGTTCATTAGATCTAATTTCTCTCCCACTGCTATACAATCATTCTATCCTCTTCAAACAGACCGTCTGTTTAATGAAGCACTGAAGCCTTGATGAGATGAAGTTGAAGCAGATGGAACGAAAAAGCGATTCATCTGATCACTCTAGTTTTATTCTTCTTGCTCTGTCACCCTTCTTTTATTGTTATACTATTAACAGCAGCAGTCAGAACAACGTAAGATTCTTCATACGTATGATTGGTCCCACCAGTATAAATTGTTCTTTTCATCGATCTTATCAAGAAATTTGTGTTTATTTTCTACTATTTTCATACTTTTTTTTTTCGTATGATTAAATCCTTCTTGTGCGTGGTTTGTTGTTGCGGTGTCTCCAGAGAAATGCCGCTTTTGCCTTATCTCTAAGAAAATAAAAAGTTTTTGTTGCATGCCTAGTCTCTAATGTAGGATGTAATCAGATCATTTAACCATCAGAATTTTACAAAAGAAAAGTGACTTTTAGAATAGATGGATTAGGTTTCACCCAAATTATGAATAAACAAGGAGACTTGTCCTGAAAATACATTCTAATTTTGCCATCTCCATTAGAATTTCGAATTTAACAAATTTCTTCGTTAGGCTTAACTTCGACACATAGAAATTCTAACATTTTTTTTTTGTTAAATGAATCAATCATTACGGAAGTAAAGATGAAGTAGAAGGGATATTCATTCAGCAAATGAACTTTTATTTTCATTAGTAGAATGGTCAAAATGTCCCCCACTTCCATCATCTCTTCTGGTTAACCGACATGAGAGTCATAAATCGTAATTTTAACAGCTAAGAGAAAAAAAGGTACCTATTGTCTACCATTTTCATTCTTTATTTCCTATTATTAGATCTTTGTCTTCTGTAGTTTGTCGCTCTAGAATCCCCAGAGAAATTTTTGTGTCACATCTTACCCCTCCCCTCCCCCCCAAAAAAAATTGGGGAGGGAAGGTATGTCTTATGTTGAGATGTAATCAGTTTTCCAAACTAAGTAATCTGACTGGACTAACTCATCTTCCTTTAATATAAGACAAAAAGGAAGAGAATTGTCAAGAGGGATCGTCGAAGGGATTGATCAAGGAAATATATTTTTTTCTGAGGAAACTTGTGTGAAGTTTCTGTGCTTGTTCCAAATTGTATATAGAAACAGTCATCTAGTTATTGCCAGAAGTGGTTCGTAATGCTAAGAGTTGAATAACTTTTGATATTATTAAAAGTTTTGTAAGAAGTTTTTAGAGATTAATTATTAAATTAAATATAGAAGATTGAAATATTCCTTTGATATTTTGTTTTCGATATATTTTGAGTAATGTTGATGTTGCAGAAGTTTTTGTTTTTCATTTATACCTAATTTTCTAAAATGTTCAGCGCTGTGCAGCTACATTTTTTAAGTAAAATAATTTTCTATATATGTGTCTATTCTGGGATTAAAATAAAAATTACAGAAATATAAGTTTTTTTTATTAATTATTTATTTTTTCTATTTTTGTAGCAAATTACAGACTTAAGTTTTCTTATGAAGTCACTCTTCTTTGTTGTTTTATCTCATTTAATATACTTTAAATGAATGGTTAAACTCCTAAGGACTAGAATTAAAAATTAAGTAATTAATGGTAAGCAAATGTAATTCACACAAGAAGAAAGCTTTATTATTTCCAAATACGCACTTTATAACAGCATAAATACAACGGTGCAGTTAAACCAGTTGTAACAACTTAATTAATTAAAACAGATTATTGACAAAATTAGCTATCCCAAATTTAAGATAAAGCAAACAATAAATTATTAAAATAAAATCAATGTTATAATTTTATAGCAAATAGAATTTTTTTTCTCAGATATTTAAATTAAGAAAATAATAAATAATTATGCAATTAATCTAATTATACATTACAGTAAAATAATGATAAGAAAAGAAGAGTTTTCCCACGTTCTAACATCTTGTTAAATTAAAATTCTTCTTTAAATTTATACTGAGACCAAATTATTTCTTTTAAATTATGGAGAGACGCATATTAAGGAACTTGTTCACTTCTTTTGCTGATTCTATGTTAAACAAAGATAAAATGGAAAATATAATTGAAAAGTAATAGGAATATTAATTACCTCGAAAAACGCCAAGAAGGAAAATAATTTAAGGAGAAACAATTTAAAAATTTAAAGATGAATGTGATGGCCTGGAAACTGTTTTAAAATTTTGCAGAACTCAACCCTATTTTTGCCACTTATTGGAATTCCTAATTGCATATAAATAAAGGTGACACAAACAAGGCCCATACTTGAACACACACACATTTATTTTCTTTATATATAAACTGCAAAATTTATGAGAGTGAGGATGGATCAGTATTTTTAGACGCTTGAGTTTAATGTCATTTTTCTTTTCACCAGTTGTTATCTCATTGTTAAAAAATGTATAATAACACTGATAATTTACAAAAAAATAACAACAGTAATAATGTTAATAGTACTATGTAAATGATGATAAAAATACAAGTTGTAATGTATAAATAGTAATAAATATACAAATAATAATAAAATAATAATAAATATACACAAAAACTAAGATAAAAATAAAAATAAACATACAGATAGCACAATATAGAAACAATAAATAAATAGTAATACATAAATAATAATAAAAATGTAACAATAATTTTTTAAAACTCCTATTGGATGAAGAATTTAGTAATACTAACCCCAAAAATTTTCCTAACACATACGTATGAAGTTTTCTATTTATTGATGATGTGTAGTGTGTGTAATCGATGCTTATATATTACTAATTTTTTTTCAATCATAAATCTGTTCAGTGAAAACAGTTTTTACTATTACAAAAGTTTTCTCATGTACTTTTTTGTAATAGCCTGTTATAACAATACCTGGAAATATCACTGTTTTAAAACACCATACGGTTAGTCAATAACAAACAAGGAGCTGTTGTTAACATTGACAGGAGATTGCACCTGTAATATAAGTGTGACGTCACATAAATTAAATTCTTTTCCCTTAATTTTTGGAATTCTCTTATTTCTTTAATTTTTCTTTCCATTCCATTTAAAAAGTTTGCATAACATAGCCTTAGGAAAAAAGCATCCCTGAAGGTAGCAGTATGGTAATTTTACACCATAGTTGGTTTACATATGTATTCAGAAACATCAATTGAAATGTTCGATAAAAATAATGATTTTTTCTTAAATTTTTACAAAATTATACTTTGATTTTCTTGTGGATCAGTACGTTAAAATAAGTAAGAATTTTTTGATTTTCCCCCCATTCTCCCATCAGTATTTGTGGATTATAACTTATTCTAAATCTTTCGAATTTCTTTAAATATAAAGCATCGTAAATTTTTCTTTAATGTAATAAAATTTTGTCTTCGTGTTCGGTATGTATTGTATTTATTGCACCTTTAAAATATGTGAAATTATTTAGTAATGGGTTTAGTGTACAACTTCTCTCTCGTTAACAGATTCCAAAATTTTAAATTATAATTTTTTCTGAAACTTTAATGTAATATAATTTTTATATTGAATACCAACTTTATTGAGGAAATTAACTACCACTTTACTGTTATAAATGGAATTCTGCAACTATGAAATGTATTTTTTTTCTAATTTTATTTCCGGCACTCATTAAGAATATATAAATCTTTTCCATATTTTGTCTCATAAACTTTTTCTAAATCTTTTCATATAATTCACTTTTTGGATAGCAATAAATAAATTGATGCTTATTTTTAAATTCTTATTATTTCTAGTTATTAACATTAAATACATAATGTTTAAGTTACTTGTTATAATTTCTTCATTGGAAAAATAAAAGCAATTTCAGGAAAAAACATCAATTCAAACGTTTATTGTCGTAATTCCGTTATTATTATCGTTAATTCCGCTTTAATTCTCTCGAAATACCCAGCAAAATATATGTACTAAGTCTCTTTTTTCCGTTACTGAATAAGCTTGATGCTACATTTAGCTATGTATTTTAATTTAATTGAAAATTCTTACGTTTTAATTTAGGTTTTGTACTGTTATAAAACACTTTTATTAACAATTAATTATAATAATTAACATAACCACGGATAGTTTTAACTTGTTCCTTCTTTCATTCACTTTTTAACACAGACAAATTTTCTGATAGAACAGTTTATTTGTATTTTCATGTAGTAAACATAATGTTTTGACTACTCAAACCGTCGTTTATACATCAAGGGAAATGACCATAGAATGGATCTATGAACGAAATGAATATTTGACTTCTAAGAAACTGTACTATTTGTGAATGTGATAAATTATTTCTAAGGAATATTAAAATCAATATTAATATTTATAACTAATTATCTTACAAACCTTGCTTTAATTTTTTTAACATGTACTAAAGTTCATTTTTGTTTACTTACTTATTTTTTGGTATGGAAGAATTGGTACAAATTTGATTAAAAATTTTAATTTCAGGAATTTATAATTTAAATCCTATGCATATGGGTGTGAAAATTCCCTCACATAAATTTCACTATAAGCAAATCTAATACCCGAATTACGCTTGTTCTTTCATGGATATTTCATGTTTCTAAATGACAAATGTTTATTATTTCTAAAATAATTTATGTTTAAAAAATATCAATAGAAGCAGTTGTTTTAAAAATCATATCACACATAGACATAGATGTGATTTTATTAAAATATAAAGTTGATATTTCCAGGCATATTTTTAATGGTTATTGAAGATTAAAGGAAATCTTCCAAGTTGCTTAAAAATTCTATATTTTTTTAGATTTGATGGTTCTATTACGTTTTGAAATATACACTTAACAATCATTATTGAAAAATAAATTTTTGGCAGTTTCCAGCTTTGAAAGGGAACTATAATTACTTTCTTTTAAATTAAGGAGAGCGATCAAATTAATAAAATTCTTCGTTTGTATTTGTAGGTTTAACGTTCGAACATATGAAAATAGGTTGTAATTATAGCAATGAAAATCTCATATATTCGCTTTTATTTCAATATAAAAGAATTCTTATAATGAAATTTTTTAATCATCTTAAAAACTGTGTATTTTAATCAAAAATGAACTAATATGTTTTAATTTGCTTCTTGTTCTACGAATAGTTTATAGTTGATTATTTATAAACCTTACTTCGAATTATAAACTTACATATTATTTGATACAATTAAAATGTGAAATTCAACAATTAAAAGAAATTTAAATAAGCGGCACAGAAATTTTGCATTTTTTTCATTCATTACATAAATTTTTTAATGTAATTCAGCTCATTTTTTTGTTTTTAATCAATTCTTTTGTTTTTCGTAAGTCATACAAAAATATCGTTTGCCAGATTAACCTTCCAAAGTTAAAAATACGTTTTACTGATTTACAACAACTAGAGAAATTGGAATTTGTATATCAATAATAATTATTAAAACTTCACATTACTTTACAGTTGTTAAGCCATTCGTAACATTAAAATATTTAAAATCGAATTCATAACAGGGTTAAATCATTAGCTTCCGATAAAAATTTCGCTTTTTAATAAAAAAAATACAATAAAGACAATTCAGAAATGACATGCAGGATTTACATTTGAAGAAAGAACATTGCTATACTGTCCTTAAGCTTTTAGGTGTTTATAATGTTATTGATTAATTGGTTAATATTACTGATTAACAGCTTAATATTACTTATTAACAGCTTAATATTATTTATTAATGTTACTGATTAACTGATTAACATTAATGAATTTAGTTATTGATTTAGAGATAAATATTACTGAATAATATTAATGATTTAAATACGATAAATTTTAAAATGCGGTAATGATATTTTTACAGTTCTAATCTGTCATTTAAATTCTCGCAAAGAAGACTTAATACGAATATAATTATCTTCAGATGTATTCTATGAGGATCTAGTACAACTAATAATGCAAATGAAATTCAAAAGTAAAAAAGAAAATTGTGATATTTCTCTGGATTACTCATAACATATTGTTTTAGTTAATTTAAACTCACAAAGTTTTAGCACAATTTAAGAAAATTAAAAATTAAATATACTCGAAACTTTCACTTCTCATTGAAAAGTCTGGATTTGAAAGCATTTTGTTCTGTTTTCGTGCGATGCAAAATATTTATATAGAATGAGTGAAAAAGAATGGCAACAAAACTCTCACATCAGCAAATGCTCATTAATTGCCCTTTTGTTCAAGAAACACGCACCTTATTTTTATCCTTCTCCCTTTTTGCTTGATTTTCTTCTCTTTTAGCTTCAGGAGTGTTTTTGTCATATCAGACAAAATTCTTTTTTTCAGAGGGATAGACACATTTCAGGTGTCGCCATGAATTTTTCCACTTGAATCAACTAGAACCGCCGAAAAAATTCTTACAAAAACCGAACTTGTTGATAGAGGAAAAAATAAGATAGCCAACATTTTGAGTCCTTCGGTATCTTGTTTATACCTGCAGTAAAGTTGTCGAGAAATGCAACGATAAATATCGTGAGTTGAATTTAATGCCAAAACGCCTTAGTTTCTCAGAACAAAAAGGTTGAAAAACGGAGAAGGTAAGAACTAGAGTCGAACCTCTGAGAGCTCTAAAATCCAGTACCCAAATGATTCTTTTCTTACAACAACACATCAGACTTTTCCCAATTTCGCTAGCAAAAATTTAAGAGAAGTTATTTGTATTTGATTTATATCTATATTGTCCCTCTTAGAAAAAATGAAGATAAGTATTCGATGCTAAAGTATTTTGTATTCATAAAACAAATACATCAGATTGTAGATTCAAACCACATACCGTAACTTAATTATAATGGAAATTGCAATTTTCTCTTTTTAAATTGCTTGATACTTGAAAATTGTGTTTTGAAGTGAACTTTAAAAATAGTTAATTTTTCTTTATTGTATATATTACTATGAGGCATATTTTTAGGAGCACTAAATCCTCAAAAATAAAATAATTGGGTTGTTTTTATTGTTAGTTTGAAAAGATAATTTTTTTTTAAATTGAATATCTTACTTCTCAATAAGAACTTTTTACTTAATCCAGTATGAGAAGGGAATATTTAACTAATATTGATATTGCTTATCAACATTCGAAATATCGTTAAAAGGAAAATATGATAAGGATTCACTGACAAAAATTGATTACTTTCTTCATAAAAACTATTCTTAAATTAAAGTATGATTTAAGTTCAAAGGATTGAAAGTATAGCAATCCTATTATCATAATTTTCTTTACCTTTATGTTTTATTTTTAATATTTTAGCTGCCTTCTCTCAAATAGGTAAGCTTTAAAAATAGAATAAGATGGTTGTAAGTTTTATTTTAAATGGTCAGCTGTTTTACATACATTAAAAAGTTAAAACATTAATTAACATCCGTTAAAACATTACATTAAAAAGTTAAGTTCTCTGTAAATTAAATATTACATCATTTTTACCCAGAAATAGGCTCATAAATGTATTTACTGGCCAATGAATATACTTATCAGAATATTAATTCAATTAAATATTTCTGATAGTATCAAATATTGTAGATTGCTTATAACTATTTTTTAATTTGGTATTTTGTTTATGTTGATTGGCTGGGTTTATGAAAATCGAACTATAAGAAACACGAGGACTGTTAGCGATGGACCTCGTAATTTTGAATCTCGCTCAAGTGACAAGGACAACACGTGAGCTGGCACTCTCTTCTCCTAACTTCCCCACCAAGCCAATGGAAGGACATTAAAGCCACGACAGATTTAACCTGCATTAGCCCCGACTACATGGTGGGTCTTAGTGACATCAGGGTTCGAAGCCAAGACTCGAGGAAAAACACCGGCCTCGAGCCTTCAACCCTGGCAACTAGGCCACGGGCATTTTGTTTAACAAAATATGTTTTCCCCCAAGTATTTATCTATTATTAGAATTTCTTGGTTAAAACAATATTAGAGCAAGAAATTATGATTTATATTAGAATTACTTAAAATAAATATTATAACTAGAGCTAGTTTAGAATCTTAATAATAACTATCGAGTTTCGATTATTCTACAAAAGAGAAACTCATTTAATATGCGAACTTTAATTGAAAGTAAGATAAGAAATTAAAATTTTAAACAACATTATTCGAAAATTTTTGATTATTTAATAATGTGGTACTTTTTTGAAGTTAATGAGGGATATTTTTACTTCCAGTTGATATTTTATATCTTACTATCTGATTTAATGTACGTTTAAGAATGTAATATGCATTAAATTTTTATTTCGTTAGAAGTTTCATAGCTTTAGCTTTGAGAATCTACATTGAATGTACATTATAATGTATTTTAATACTTATACTTGATTATGTTGAATTATATTGAGCTTTAAACAATTCCCCAGAGAAAGATAAGTAAAGTTAAAATGATTTCCATGCAATCTCAAGATATTATATTAAGTTTACTTATTACTTTTCAATTGAAAGATTTTCTATATCAAATATCCTAAGCTCGAAAGTTAGATCAGTCAAAGAAAATTGAAGTAAAATGTAAGAAAAAAATCAGTTAGCAAATTTATTTCATTTCACGAAAGTATTAAAATATTCTGCATATTTATTGTAAAATTCATTTCATCTTATACAGCAAAATGTCAATAGTAGTTTTATAAATAAATTATATAAAACAAAAAATTTCTCCTAGAAACTATAACTCAGAGTAGGTTTTTACATACCTAAAGTAAACACAGAGTATAAATAACTAAAATAAAATTTTATAATATTATGCTATATTGGAAATTATTTGTAGATATATTGCATTTATATATATATATATATTAAAATAAACTTATAAACCGAATTTAAATGAAATATTTCTAAAATTTCGCACAAATATACAATATTATTTACATACATGTAGGTGTTAAATTTGAATTATGCACTAGTTAGAATTATATTTCACATATTAACTAAGTTTCTACTGTAATGAATTATATACCTGAATAATTCATTATAAAATTTACGTAATTGAAGATTATATTATATTATTCCGAAGACCTTATTCAAAGTTTAAGATAAACACTTGATTTAAAGTAACAAAATATAGTCTCGTATATGTAATTAAGTAGCATATAGTACAGTAAATATTTTAATATGATAATAGTATTGTGCTAAAATTACTAAATTGAAAATAAATACGTGAGGATTTCCTGTCATAAATTTGGGTTGAAATTAAGAGCTATATCATTAAGGTTTTGTTTATAACAAAATTAATAATGGAACTAGTTCCATTAGCAAACTTGTTTCAGTGAATATTTGAAATATTAATTGTAATTAATAAGCATTATATACAACTGATTCTTTTAGTAATAGTTAGGAATTATTTTGCACAACTTCAAAATATAAACTACATGAATACAAATCATTTTTATTATGTAATGTATTACTAAACTTTATTTCGAAACATTCTGTAATATAAACTCAATAATAACAGATATTCATCTCTGATTTAGTTGCAATATATTCAAAACAATCTATCTAAATTTTGATTTTAGTAATTTTAGTTGTAATGGAAGTTTTATGCAAAACAGAAAAATTCTTAGTGCTGAAACGTGCTTAACATTATATCATTTCTATTTCTATATAACAGATATAATGTATTGATTAAATACTAATTTAATGATAAATTATGTCTCACAAACATAATACTTGTTGGTAAAAGATGCAGTATGCTTTAAATAATTATGCTTTTAACAAAAAGTAGATGCCTTCACTACTCACCATAACAATATTCATTGTATGATAAATGAAAAAAGTCATTAATTTAATTATCTTTAAGCTATTTATATTTCATAGCCAGTGAAGGCGATATCAAAAACCTTTATTGTTTGCAAAATTAGAGCAGACACCTACTCAAAAATTCTGGTTTTATGTGTTTCAAAAGAAATTTATGTTGTTGTTCTCCTGACCACAACAAAAGACTTTTGGCACTTAAAGTTAATTACAAAGTAAAAGCATCCATAAATTATGTTCATTATTCTTCAACTACTTTTTATTTCAACACTTCAGAAAGAAATGTTCCTCAAACGAATCGCTTCACTCACTCCCAGACATTGTAGGACACTGAATAGTGATGAATCAAATAACACAGTTGAGTGGTGCTAATTATGCTAAGTCAAATGCATTATCCATATCGATCAATTGCTCGTATTACTAATTTCATACGGTTAACCCCGACAACATCAGCTAATCTCATCCAGCTAATACTTATAGTAACTTAAATCCCTTAAGTAATGGAAAGGTTTTCATATAATTCCAATCAGATTTTATATCCGATGGGTACAGTATAGAATATATGTACATTCAAGCTTCAGGAAGAAATATCTCTCAATCGAATTACTTCAAACGCTCATGGACATAGTAAAACACTGAGTAGACACAATTTCAACAAATAACACAATTGAGTGATGCTTCGCGTAGTTATGCCAGAGTCAAATACATTATCCATATCGATTAACTGCTCGCATTACTGTTTCATTCAGTTCACTCCAACGACAGTCTCATCCAGCTAATATAGGTATTGTAACAGAAATCCATACAGTAGCAGAGAAATTTTTAATATCAGTCCAAACAGAATTTACATCCCCCCGAAAAGTCATACAAATATATAAAATAACAGTAATAGGTTCTTTATGGTTGTAGCATGGATTTTTAAGGAGCGTTTATAGTTTCCATTGTTATTCTACAGTATCAGAAATCTCTTGAGTAACAGAGAAATTTCCAATATCAGTCCATTTAGATTTTATATCCGAGGAATAAAGCACAAATAATGTACGAAGACTGTGATAAGTTCTTCATTTTAGGGTTTAAAAGGAATATTTAAAGAAAAAAAGATTAGTGTTTATTTTGTCATGCTTTTGTCATTTTTTTACTTTCTTGTATTTAGATTTACTTCAAAAAATAATTTTATTCGGTCAACTACATATTTCATGAAAAGTACCATTATGTTAGAAAAATGCTAATTTATATTTCATATTTAAATAATTTTTGTACAAACATTTTGTTTCTCTGTAATAGTTCAAAGGATTTTTTTCCAATAAGGTATTCTTTTTCTTCAAAATTAAAATATTCCAGAGGCTGATTTTTCCAAAATAAGGGATATTCAATAATAAAATAAAATAAGAAAGCGTAACTTAACTATAGGGACACAATATAATTAAAAATGTGATTCATGTTTGGAAATAGAATTATTAAACTATATAAAAACCAAATATTAATTTTATCAGAATTTTTAAAATATTACTTTTTCTGCAGCTCTTTCTCTAAACTATGAGAATAGCTACATCTTTAAGGAATCTATAATGTTTGTAACTTCCAAATAAAAAAGATCTTTTGTAGAAATGTTCAATACGATATTCTATAACAAAATTAATTCTAAGCAAATGATTTTTTCATAACAGATTAATAAAAATTATTTACAATACGCATAATTTTTAAAATTAAATTTAGCATTAAAAACTTAGTTCTGTTCAACAAAAAAATATTTTTTAATTTAAATTATAAAAATTTATTAGTTAATCAATTTAAGTATTACATTTTATTTCGGTGATGCAATGAGAAAAATGTGGCAGAGATAGCCTTGTGGTCATGGTCGTGAATTCGTGACTGACGTTGCTTTGAGTCCAGGTGCCACTTAAAACCTTCCTTGCAAAGGAGATGAAATCTGTTGAGGCTCCAAGTCATTCCAAAGGTGTGAAAGTTAGGAAAGGGAGGTGCAAACCTCATCACTTGATCAAAAATACAAGGTCTGTCGCCAAGAGCTTTCATGTTGCTTCTAAATGCGATGTTATAAACAAATGCAAAACAATAAAAACTGTAGAAAATTAGTCACACATTCAAATGAGAAATAGGATTTTTCTCGATATACCGTTTCACTAATTATTATATTTTCCAGGCCAGTGTTCTTTCTATCTCTATTTTATCATGTTAGTTTTTCTTTATATAAAGTTAATACTCTTTCCATATGAACATTTTATGAATTGCAAATACAAGTAACCACCGAAACATTTGCTTGTTACGTCTCTAAAAATACCATGTTATGTGATTCCGTGTAATACGAAACAAAATGCTGTTGCAAAAACGAGGGAATTAAGTACTGAAAGGAAGTTAGGCGCATTTTTTAATATTAGGACAAATATATTTATAAAAATAATTTTCATCAAAACTATACAGTTATGTTAGTGTCATATAATGTTTCTTTCATAAAAATTTTCAATACTTTCAAATATTAATAGTTTCAAACTTCTGCAGAAAAACATGGGCTTAGTGGTCACTGTTGTGACCAGCGGCTTTCGTTGAGTCGTGGGATCTAGATCTGATACCTTGAAGACCCACCGTGTAGCCGGGGCTGATACACGGAAAATCTTTCGAGGCTCAAAGTCCTCCCGTTGGCATTGTACGGAAATTTGGAAAGGGAATTACTTGACCGATTTCGCGACAAAGCTCTCGTGTTGCTTCTCAGTAATCACTCACTCACACTCAGGAAAACATGATACAAAAATATATTCAAATGAAAAAGATTTCCATTGCGCATTTAATAGCTATAAGTTCGTTGCATAATGTACGAGGATTTCCCTAATTTCGAGTTTTGCTCTTAAATACGAATAAGCATTGCTAAAAGATTTATTTTATTTATGAAACTATATTATAAATGTGCCGGGTTATACGAAGGTTACTTGTATACTTGTTGCATGCATAATGTTTTAAATTTCATATCAGTTTTAATTATTGGTTTCGCCTATGTTTCGATATTTATTATTATAAGTATTGATGAAACCATAACGTTCGACAAAACTGCATATGAAAAATGAGATTTTAAAGGTAAACTACAATAGTTATTAAAAGGAATGTATTACTTATTAGAAAAATTAAAACATTAAAATGAAAGCTGATTTTTAATTATATTAAAAACTGAGTACACTTAATTATAATACAACTGAGTACACAGACAATTGATCCTTCCTTGAATGGTCATTTGTCAAATAATGCAATGACAAGATACAACAATTTTAATATAACTAACCTCCAAAAGGAAAAATAATTTTATTCACATTTCAGACAGATAAAATAGATTAAATTTTAAACAATTGAAATAAAAATGCAAGCTTTTCATGTATATTTTTTCTCTTGTATGTATGTGTTATAATTTATTATTTTTTAAATATTTGTGTATCATGTACATTTATATGCGCCTTTAAATTACATAAGTATTAGTGTTGAATGATTACTTAAATTTCTAGTAAATTAAAAAAAAATACTTAATTAAAATAGAGGGCTTCGAAAATAATATTATCTTTTTTTTTAAATAAGATAAAACTTGAATTTTGGATCTATATATTATTTATTTATATATTACTTAACTGCAACAACGTTCCAATTTTCTCTAACTTTATTCATGAATCCTGTTATCACTCCCAAATGCATTGTTAACAAAATGATGTATACGTGGTATTTGCAAAATATTTAATGAAGCTTTTAGATGCATACATTTAAAGGAAACCGCATGCAAAATTGAAATTTATCTCATAACTGGTATCATTCGCTGTAAGCTATCGTAGAACTGACAATTCAATGATAGAATGTATTCAGAAGCCCTTGATCACAAAATACAAGCTGTGATTAACTGCTGGATTGAGATTCAATCTAAAGCAGTGGGTGGGTTCCGGTAAATTGGCAGAACGACACCACTAGAATTCATACGCAATGATTGTATTTGCATAAAAGTACATTATGTAACCAAATATATAGCTTTCAGCAACTGTTGATGTTTAATGACTGATGCTTAACATCATCTAAAATTGAAAGTCAAACTGAAATGAAGTGAAAATCACCTTTGTCAATAAAACGGAAAACTGGTCAGTTTCAAGAAATATATATTCCGTGGTGAATGTTTAATATACCAACGAAAGAGGAAACAGTAATGCAAGTGGTTCAGAATAAATTTAAAGTAAATGGGACTACTGTTAAATGTAAATGAAAACTATATTTAAGGTAAGAACTAATTATTTACATATGTATTTTACATCGTTCTTCTCTCAATTTCTCGAATACGTCTTTCTCGTTTAGAGCACCCATCAGAATTCTGATTTTACCAAATAAGGATACAAAATGAAGAGAGTTCGACAAATTCCATCTTCACAAGTGCTACTTGGTGCAATTATCGCTCATTTGGCTTGCTTATGATTCACTTTAGGCAATGGAAGGGATACTGAGCACATTGAGTTATGACAGAAATAAACGCAAGGTGTGACTCTCGAAATGCTGGGCATTGACGTCACAAGACGTTAATGACTATATATTTGTGTGTTTGGTTGTAAGTGTATCGTAGTAATTATAAAGGGTTATGTAAATATTTCTCCTATAAACACCCAACTCTTTTTTACACTTTCCTCAGAAAACCGTGCAAAAAAAATTCGTGTAAAAACACATGCGACGTATGGTAAATTTGGAGATACGTTTCACAACTTTAAAAAATCGTGTAAGATGAAAAAACTATAAATATTTTCCAAAGAAAATCATGCAAAAATGTAATAATGAAATCCATATTACATATTTATAAAACAAAAACAATTAATTTTATTTTAAAAAAATTGGAATTAGTGTACAGTGAAAATTCAATCTATAGGTACATACAACATATAAAAATTAAAATTAAAATTAGGAATAAAACTACAAACTAAAAACTGTTCTTCGCTACTGAATAACATACGTTTATTACGAACTGGATCAAAAATGCGATCATCAGTAGATATGTCTAGAACAACTGTCGTCTTTGATTAAAATGAAGAATTCGTTATTAACGGCCCCTGTCGATTTTTTTTGTTTATACAAAGTCTATAATCAGCGGCTAATTTTTAGTTCTATTTCTCAAGTTGCTTACATAATTCTTGATATTCTGCTATAAAAAGTTTAAGATTCCATTGAAATTTTAATGCACGCTCTATGTCAAGATCATGAGTAAGAAAATGTTGTTCCACACTTGTAGCAAATTTCAAGCCCTCACGAATTAAATCAGCTGTTAATAACTGAGCTTCACCTTCAACTTCGTGAATATCGACTTTATTATCATAAACTGTCATAAATTCGATCAAATCGTCTTCATTCTAAGAGCCTCCTAGCATCAATTCTTCGATGTCAGCCATTTGCATCTTTTTAAAACCTTCGCATTTGATAGTTACGATTTAGGAATATACAGTTGATTTTTGTATTATTTAACTCCCACTTTTGACACATGCTGGCAAAAGTCTTTTTCCAACAAAATTTTAGGTCTATTGGAGCAACTGTTTGATGGCAAAAGAAGCATGTGTAATACAATCCATAATCGTAAGCTTTCTCCATGCTTCCACAACAGTCAAATTTCTTTTCCCACTGAGCCGAAAATATATTTAAACGTTTGATTTATGTAGTACATTTCAAATTCTACTATAATATCCTGATCGAGTGGCTGAATCAACGAGGAGGAATAATAAGATAAAAACAGCATTGGGATAATTGGATGATCCAGCACTGAGTGGCTGAGCGCATTATCAACGAGAAAAAGTATTTTGAATCCCAAACCGTTTTGTTCCATATATTGCTGGACCTCTGGAACGAAACAATTGTACCAATTTGTAAACAAATCAGCCGTCATTCATGTCTTTTTCTTCGCCATTAAATGAACTGGAAATTGTTTAATGTTCTTACCTCTTAAAGCTTGTGACATAAGAGATTTGTTGATTAGCAGAAGTTTTAACATTTTATCACCAGATGCATTACTACGAAACAAGAATGTCACCCGATCTTTCGCCGATTTAAAACCAACTGGTTATTCAGAGTTTGCAATGTATGTTCTTTCATGTATTTTCTTCCAGAATAATCCCGTTTCATCGGCATTAAGTATTTGATTGGGAGTATAACAGCCCTGTTAAATTATTTTTACTAGTTTGTCTAGAAAGCATTTTACAGCATTTTTACCTGTCGATACTCTATCTCCTTATTCATAATATTGTGAAAATACACGTCTTTTTAGAAAGCCTGTCAGAATATAAAGTAAACAAGCCATAAAGTAGACCAAGTCACTTACACATGTGTTGACATAAACCTACCGTCTTCTAATTTCTCTGTCAAAATTGGAATAGGAAAAAAAATTGATTCGGACTAGAACAAAAAATTCGTGTAAAAAAGAATATTGGAGAACCGTGTTATTTCAAAATCGCGTAAGAAAAGACCGTGTAAAAAATGTTGGGTGTATATTGTATGATGCATGCATTTGACTACATTTCAGATAGAGCTCTTTAGTTGTCTGTAAATCTAAAGGTCCTGTTTTGTTCAAAAGAATAGTACTCAATTTAGAAATATAATTTTGCTATTAAATTAAGTTTTAACAAATAAAATCGGTTGTTAAAACGGCTTCAATATATATACATACATAATTTCTCCTCAGTTCACAATTTTGAAAGGGTATATAAGCACTTCGGCAAGCCGTAGCCTTTAACATTATGTGTTAGTATCAATTGTTGTATTTTTGGACTAAAAGCCATACCCAAAATTTAATGTGTAATTTTCTTGTAAAAAAGAAATTTTACGAAGACTATTTAGTTAACTATTTCACTCTAATAATTCGGATAAGAAAATTCCAAGGATTACGATTTAATTGAATAAAGTTATTAGTAGAATTTTTTTATATATATACATACATACATACATACATATATATATATATATATATATATATATATATATATGAATAAAGCATCAATATTATAATGCACAAAGTATCTCGTCCTAAGCAAATTAATCGTATCGACCAGAAATTCACAACATTAATGTCTAAGAAACTACGTAATTAAAAGAAATCATTAAAAATTAAAGTAAAATTAATATAAATTTAAACTTAAAAACAAAAATAAAAATCTATTTAGTAATTTGAAATTATTGTTATCTCTAAATTTATGTTCAAAGAAATGTAGATAAATATTAGCTAAACTATTACTAGCCGGACCCTTTGAGGTTTACCTTTTATTTGCTGATAGTTTTTTTTCCCCCAAAAATAATAAATATAGTTTTCTTTTAGAACAGGAGTAATAATAGATTTTAATTTTTCATTAGATATAGATCTATTAATTTTTAATTCATTGTAATTAGCCAAAATAATCGAAATTACATAATCTATGTCTCTGGAATTTAATAAATCTTTAAAGTCTTACCTATAAATAAAGTAGTTTTTTTTTTATCTTTTATATAGTTACTTAATTCATAACTATTTTTAAAAATAGTAATCTAATCAAAACTATAAATAGTATTTTGCAAAATCTTGTGTAAAAGTTTTCCAACTGTAGTAATATAAGTAATCAACCATTAGTCATAGTTCTAAATTTAAAGCAAACTTGGTGAAATTTCGCAGCTAAAAATAAATGAGAAATTTTATCAAATGCAAAATGTTTCCTACTTTTTATACAAAGCCTTAATTTTATTAGTTATTCCTCAATCAATGTTATTGACATTAGTAAATGCTTTGTTTTTAATCAATTGCTTAAACTTCAAATTAACATAAATTTTCTTACAAATATGCTTATAATTCTCTGGTACCTTATCATTATAATAAATAATGAATTCATCTTGTAACTCTTTAAATCTCTAATGTTAAAGCTATTATTTACCTTAAAATTCAAGTATTTTAATTCTTCATTATTAAAAAATTTATATTCTTTAAGAATTTCAGTAGTTGAATTATACTTAATTGTTAATTTTAAGAAATTATCAATATTTTTTTCTTTAACAAAATTATTATTATTAAAATAAATAACTATAAAACCAGTAACTTTATTCATAATTCCTCTCAAATTGTTATCCCTAACAATATTTAGGTATCACATGCTGGTATTCATTAATAAACTTTTTATAATCCTTTCAAAATAACATTCAATATAATTCTGAAATTCCCTCTGTACAATTATTATTGACATATAACAAACGTCCCATATTTTTACTAAATTTGAAAGTTTTTTTAATCATAGTTTTGTTAATAGGAAGTAAATTTTTATGCTTATTAAAAATATTATTAAAGTTTATTATGTCAAAAGTTTTATTCAGGGAACTAATACAACAATATTCTACATTTTGATGATCCTTATTATCAGTATTAATTTTAAATTTATTAGTTAAGTAGTTATACATGTACATTCAACTATTTTTACTTAATTTTTATTTATTGTCAAGCCAATTTTCATGATGTACTAATTTTATTAAGATATTGTGCAAATAATTGAACCATCCTCTTTATTGATATGCACCTCTTTTGTCATTTGCCCTCAATATCAATGACTGTTATGCGTATTTTTTGTTATTACTATCGGTTTTGTCAATATATGAAAAACGGTTAAGATGACATAAGAGTCAAGACAGGTGATAAAGTAATTTAAAAGGCTGTTTTTGACTTTGAACAGACATTCATGGTTAAATATAATTTATAGATCCAAACCATATATATCAATACGGGTTCTTATGTTTCCCACTTTTTCAAAATTTCAGAAGACTCACTAGTGTAAACATAATTAAACAGCAGAGAATATTTATTACAGCTTAATGTCCTTCCAAATAAAAATAAATAAAGCATATAGATATGGAAATATTTTATGCACATAAAGTATTGTATATTTTACTACATATAAGACGTCTATAGTCGAATATACATCTTCATTAAAATTTTCATTTTTCTTCGAGAAAGCATATGATTAAGGAACATTTTTATATAAATAATTATTATGATATATTTAAATTTAATTAATAGAACCGTATGAAATAAAAACTGTTAACGATTACATAAAATAACATAAAGAATTTAAACTATTATTCATTAGAGTTTAACAATTACGAATGTTTACTGAACTTGTGCTTAGTAACTATGAATGCTTAATGTGTTTAAGCTTAACGAATGCGAATCGTTAAAGTGTCTGTACTTAACAATTGTGAACTTATGAGAAAATGTGTCTTTTCTTTCGCAGGAAGTAGAATATTTCATTTAAAGTAAGTGATATATCTTTGCCAAATAATAAAGTTAATTAAGGTGAGAATAATTTGAATTTCATCATTTTATTCTTAAGATTGGTTTAAAATTTACTCAAAGTATTTAGTTTCTATTTCAAAGCACAAGCGTCTATATTATGGAGAACGAAACTTATTCTTGAAAAATAATTCAAAAATATTTTATTAAATTAAACTGTAATACTCTTGAAAGGTATAAATTACAAGTTACCTACATTAAGCCCTATTTCACAACAAGATTAACTCTTAATTTGAACCTAATTTAGCTTCGTTTTAATAGAGTTGCATTAGTGCAGCAAGCAACGATTAATTTAGAGATTTTATATTAAGCCCAAAGAATGATTTAATTTAATTTGAATCGCCACTTCACTCCAGAAAATACTCTATTTTCTGCATTTTAATTCGCATTTTCAAATTATTATAATTTATTTTAATTATTCATTTAGTACGATTTTTGAACTTATACCGCATAACTTTGTATATATGTTGTACATATTTTATACATTATCGAGCAATTTTTTTTTTATCTGAAACGTATTTTCATTGACATTTATTTAATAATTAGAATTGTACTTTTAAGGATAGATTTGATTGCAATAACAATCTCTTAGATTTTTTTTTAAATTTAAAAAAATTCAGCTGTAATAGAGGAAAATCTTATTCTTAAGATTTTGAAATTATTTATTTTTTAAAATTAATTTTGATTTTAATCTTAATTATGAGAAGCATCCAAAATTTAAAATTTCATTCAATTTTAAAAAAGGAGTTTTGTGTAAGGAGTATAAATTTGTGATTTAAATAACAATCTCAAATTTGTTTTCAAATTAAAAAACTTTCAGCTGCATCAGGAGAAGGGGGCCTATTTTTAGTATTTTATAAAGACAAAATAAATTTACAAATATAATTTTGATTTTAATCTTAAATTTGAGTAAGCTTCGAAATTTAAGAGGTTTCTCACTTTTAAAGAGAGATTTTGTGTAAAGAGGGCGTCGCATCGGGATTGTACCTTAAGAGTGCATTGGTAAGGTGAAAAATATTATAAAAATAATGCTTTTCCTTTTGTTGCACAATTTTGCAAGACGAATATAAGTTTATTTTATTTTCAGATTCCAATCAAAATAATTTTATGTTCAGCTAGGGTATAATCTAATGTGTGTACAAACAAACCATAATGGAATTAACGAGACAACACGTGTAAGTTTCACTTTACCGGAATACCGAATCAACGAATTTGTTCATTAGGGCTAATTTCATCGTAGTAAACACTCTTAGGTCTAGAACCCCACGTGTTAAAGGAAGTATCAATGAAATAAAAATGAAACTGGTCAAAAGAAGATTGGATTCATCTGACAAATGTGCTTTATTCTTCTGGTTGCAAACACTTCCTTTTGTAAACACGGTCAAAATGTCATCTACTTTTTTATTCTTTATGGTTAACAGGCATCAATGGTTTGGTTCTTTGTTTTCACAGTCTATATTGGGAATAAAGCATTTATTTACTGTCGTTTCTCTTCTTTATTCCTTATTATTAGATTGTTCTCAGTGGTTATTCACTTTGGAGTTTCCAGAGAAATTTTTATGTTGCTTTTGTCCTACCGTCTCGAAAATATATAAGTGCATGTCTGGTACTAATGTTCGAATGCAATTATTTTCCTAACTAAGTAATCTAGTAGAGCTAACTCATCTTCAGTAAAGCTGAGACAAGATGAAGATTTCTGTCAAAGAGGACAGTGGGTTAGAATAACTGTAAGAATTATATATTTTGAGGACTAATGTTTGGATGAATTATTTTGCAAACTAAGTAATCTATCAGAGCTAACTCAACTTTAGTAAAAATACCAAAGGATGAAGAATGCTATCAAATAGGACAGTGAGGGGATAGGAAATTTAAAGAATTATATATTTTGAGGGGAAACTTTTGGACAGTTTTTTGTGTTTCTTCCGGATTATAGATAGTGATAATCACCTGGCTTAGTGCTGAAAGTACCCTGCCATTTAATCAATCTAATTTAATTGATTTATTTTGTTTTTGCTTTTGAAAGTTTTGTTCGAAGTGTTGTATAATAAATATAGATTAAATTCTAGAACACTTGATAATAGAACCGTCATGTTTTGAAAAAAATATTTCATGAATTTTTTGAGGTAACATATCAAAGTTCCTGTCTTATTCCTGGTTTATTTATAACCGACAAAATTCTAGTTGAACGAGTTTAGTTTCTATACATTTTTTATCTAAAAAGTATTTATATTTAAACCTTATTAAGTGATACTTTAACCTTAAAATAAATTACTTAATTCATTTTTATTATGAGCTGAAAATTTTCAATATCCGGTTCTTTCTCTTTAAATATTAAATAAAGAAAAAGAAAATGAAATATGGATATTCTCTATACTTCCATCTGGCTTATGTTATATCTAGGATTTCTTTCTGATTTGATATTTCAGCTACCAATTTCTTCCGAATCAAATGAAAAGTGATGCAAAATAAGTAAACTTTGAAAGTATTGTGAATAGCTATATACATAATTTAGCCATATAAACAACAGAGAAATGAATCGAAGGTAGAATAATAATAAGGTTATGGTAATAGAAAACTTGTTAGTGTGATTTGCGTTGAAGTCTTCTGGTGTGAGTTGATTTGGTGAAATTAAGACTTAACGCTGTCGGAGTAACTGAATACTTGAAGGAGGTACTCGTATCGTATTCCGGTAAGCGTATTTTTTGATAGATTATAAAAGTTGTTAGTACTCGCGTATAGAGTTTAAGAGTATTCCTCTTTCTAGAGGATCGATGAAAATTATATTTTGGACACAATTGACTATTTAAATTGTTTCGTCTGTGGTTAAACTTTAGCAAGATGGCACAGAAAAATAATTAAGATGGCAGACGAGAAAAGTAAAAATGATCCCGTCACAAAACTAAGGGTTTAAATATTTTCAAAGAGAGATTGATTAGTTTTAATAACCCCTTCGCTACCGGAGGGAGAAAAAAGTACTTCTCTGGGCCCGCGGCTTCTTACCGCGGAATGTCACTCTGTGCCCAGACGATGTTAGATACTAAGCCTAATTCGTGAAAAAAAACTCCTCTAAAATCAGCTATTCATTAAAATATTTTGGTATTTACATATCTTATTTAAAATGCATTAAATTTAATATATACAAAAGAAAAAAGGATTTAATCGAAAATTGAATGTTTTATACATAAAATTACATAAAAAATCATACTTTTAAGAAAATACAAAATATATTTACATATGTTACATAAATTTTATGGTGTAATGATGTACCATTATATGGAATATATAAATATAAAAGATAAATCTTATTTTGCTGTATGGTATATTTATAAAAATCAATGCATAGTCCAACGTCATATGTCTTACACACATATTCTGACTCTTCACGCAAGATTTTGAGCAAAGGGCACATCTTAGTCCTTTTTTCCCCTTTTTTTTTTACTTTAATGTCTATGTACAGATTTGGATTATTTTCGCTAACATTACTGTCAGATTCATTCATTATTTAGCAAATATCAGTATCAGATAAATACTTTCTTTTCGTCATGACTGTCGCTACAAATAAAAACCGACTGAATGTAATGAACAGCTGAGAGCATCTGCTACCTAAAGCCCTAACCCCCATAAAGGACCATAAATTATCCTTCGAACTTCTGAGAAGCAAGAAGAAAGAAAAAAAGTAAACTGAAAGCAAGCGCACGATTTAAATTATGTCATTACATTTAAAGAACCACGCAACAATATGTGCTTTTAACAATACCCCTCCCTCTCCTCCTGATACCCAGAAGTGAAATGCAAGCCCATATAACCATGGTCAACATTCCAAATAACCTATCTATATAGATTTCGCGGTAATATAACACCATCTAATAATATTTAAAAAAAATCAAGTAAAACGTTCTCATGAAGCGTATCACTATTGATACGCTGGTCTGCAGAAGGCATTCCGGAGCGTATCTATTGCGATACGCTGGGCACAGGAGAGCCACCGTGAGAGTATCAAATGTGATACGCTGGTAGTGAACGGGTTAATGTCGCATTAGAAATAACAAGAAAGCTATAGGCGGCGGATCTTGTAATTTTGAACATCGGCCAAGTGTACAGGACAACACCTGAGTTGCCATTTCCCTTTCCTAACTTCCATACTATGCCAACGGGGATACTTTGAGCCTCGATAAATTAACGTAACCCGACTACACGGGGGAGTTTTAGGGCATCAAGGCTCGAATCCATGATTCGACAAAAATACCAACAGCAAATCCATGACTATGACCACTAGCGACCAATCTTTTAAAGGGAGAGTTTGTCTATACATCAGAGGTGAAAATATAAACTAGCATTCCAAAGCGAATATTGATCATTGAAAACAGAAAAATAGAAAATAATAAGTATGATTGTTATAATCCATAGCTTTTTATTAATGAAATAAACATTTAGGTTTTTAATTCCAAAAATGAAGACCGATTACTTCCATAAAAATAGACTTAGAAAATGTATAGTAAAATGTTTATTTTAATCGAATTTGTGGCTTTAAGAATCTGTTTTGAAGAGCTATTGCAATTTGAAGATTGACTCAAAAATTGGTTTAAATTATTAGATTCATGATTCTGTTATGTAACTGATAATGTTTAAAAAATTCCTTTCTGTGTTTGAATCATAAAAAAGGAAACGAAAATATTTTTATTTCCTTTTTCTCTTCTGTCTTATTCTTGGTTGATATCAAACTAAAACTCCATGCATAAATATGCTTATAAATAAATCTGAAGTCTGAAAAAAAGAAAAGGTTTCAATATGGGGAAAATAATATTTTAACTACCTCTCAAATGATATATTGAATTGTTTTGAAAGTGATTTGATCTTAATATTTTACAATTTTATGTAAATAGAAGAAAATAAATATCACCAGTGCGATGTTTTGCGGTAAAAATGATTATCATAAATTGACAACTTTGAAATAAAATTTTATTTTTTTTAATTTGCATGCGTTTATAATAATGGTTACAACATTTCAATATTTTTAATTTATTACGCAAAAAGTGAAGCCTATTATAGCTCACTGCACTTCTTACCTTCCTTGAAACTTATTAAATACTTTCAAACCAACAGTTATAGAAGACCTCGCCCACTCTCTCATAATACAGCAGAAAAGTTCCTGTTAGAATCTTTACGATTGAGGGAGATAGAGGCGACCAAACCAACTATTGCAACCTTACTATTGGACACATTAGGAATCTAACTTTGACAAGGGACAGAAAGCATTTTACGACCTGCACCATTTTTAAATTTACCCAGGCCTCCCTCGAACATCTTTAAAATTGTATGAGGCTCTACAAAGAAGACTTAATGAATATATCTAATCTGATTCATGATTTCTAAAGAGTTTTTAGTCTCTTGGATTAAACCGTTATGGACTAATTCATGACACTTTTTTTACAAGTCACTTCAACATTAAGCCACTTGAAATCCTATTAACGAGGTGTTTGACACAACAATTTACAGCAAATTTATGTTCACTTAATAAAGACAAAATGTACACAATATTGAACAATTGACATTAATTAACACGAATGATTTGAAAAGAAATGATTGTTCTACATTCTCATATTTAAAAATATTTAGTTACATTTATCATATTGTCGTTATCCAATATTAACATTAACTTTCCTTTAAACTCTATTGCGCTTTTATATCACTGTATCTAATTCAATTCACTACACTTCTTATCTTCATATAATTTACCTAATCACTTTTCATTTTGTTGGCGAGGAGTTGCAATTGTATGCAATTCAAACTACCAAAAAGTTCTCTAGCTTAGTAAAGAGAAAATCGTGAATCATCCGACTTCACAACCTTAAGCTACTGAATGACAGTCAAAAGCAGAGAACACGTGATTTATGTGTTATTAATCCACAAAAAATGTACTTAGGTTGCCAAATGTAAGTTCGCAAGAATGAAATCATTATCCAACCCAAAAATCGCCAAATTTGTCGAGCACATGATATTTTACTCCAGGCCAAAAGGTTATTATCACATAAATTTACGCTACCTATACACTAAGAAGGTATTGCAATTTATTTATTTATTACCTGACGTAGAATTGAATTTGAGATATTCCTTGTTTGGATTTAGATTTATACATTATTGAAATATCAGTTAAATTTCCTTTTCCTCGTTTTTTTAAAACTCTTGTGATTTTGTATTTATTTGTCTGTAGACGTTTACTTTTTTTTCAGTCTACACAATAATTTTTTAAATTAATTTGTTTGATTAAAAGCAATAGTTTACTTCTAATGGTTAATTGATTTTTTTTAATCATCAAGAACTCTGGATACATATGAATAAATATTTGGAAATATCGCTGGATTCTTCAAAATAAAATGCATATCGATAAAGAACTATTAAATAGTTTACAGTATTTATTAAATTCTCTAAATTCTCTTAAATTACGATATTTTGAATGCTAAAGTTCAGCAGATAATAAAGTGTTAAATAAATAATTTATGTATTATAATATGCTCCTGTCTTATACATTGATGCTCAAAATGAAGGTCATAAACACATCTTTTACAAACATTTAAAATTGCTACCAGTAAAATCGATAAAAAATTATACTGATTTTGAAGAATGGGTAGAATAACGTTAGCATCTAGTTCGGAATAAATAACGTTTAGTATTAGATATGTAACACAACCAGAAATTTGACCGTTTAAACACCTGAGATTTTTTCCTGCAGTGTTGTGGATATTGTGTTACAAGTTTGAATGATTGAAGAGCGAATTGTGGCGAAGCACTTCTTTTACTCGACTCTTGAGCCGTAACTCAGCCAAATGCTACTAACTCTAACAGTCAATAACCAAAGCAAGGATACACCAGTCAAGTCTCATACAACTATTTATTTATCAATTTCTGTAACATAATGTCTAAGGGATATTCGCTCTCATTGGGGACAGCTTGGATTATTAACCTATTCAACTGTTATTGAAATAATACTATCTTACACAAACCATTCCAGTCGAAGTTATCTTCATTTACTGAATCCTCAGTGACAGTTACTACCAGCAACAATTCTTGATCATCAATCTCTTGCGAACAATACACTCAGGGCTAACTTCCTTCGTCCTCTATCCTCTAAATTTCCCTTTGCTTATATACCATCATATCTAACTCACTTCACTTTATTTCCACCTGCCTCTGATTAGCATAATCACGTTTCATTTTGGTTGGGAAGAAATTGTTATTACCAGCAATCAATCTCAATTAAGGTTATCTAACTCACTTCACTTTATTTCCACCTGCCTCTGATTAGCATAATCACGTTTCATTTTGGTTGGAAAGAAATTGTTATTTCCCGCAATCAATCTCAATTAAGGTCCCCAAGGTTAGTGAAGAGAAAATCGTGTATAGCCCAACGTCACAGAATGAGTTCCTATAGTCAATTAGATGATTCAGTTAGATACAGAAACGTTGGCAAGCTTAGTTGGACAGTCTCAAGCAGAGGTAACTTGATGGTTACAAGTGGCACCAAAAGTGGTATCCAGATTGTGAAATCAACGTCAAACAAATGGTTAAGACTCTTAATAGCGTCGATATTTGTGCAAGATTTGACATTAAGTGTACGATGACATAGCCAAGAACGGCTGCAGAGCTTTCTCATGATCTTGTTGCTGCGTCTGGAACAAAAATTTCCAGGTAACTCGAATACAGAAGCCTAGCAGCAGAGAGGAGGTTCTTTACGGCAGGCAACCAGTAATGTGTCTGCATCTGAGCGCATCACACAAGGAAGCCCGTTTGCTGATCACACCTTGTTTGGACACGCCAAGAATGCGGCGAGCTCTTTTGACAGACGAGACGAGACTCAGTACTCTGGAAAGAACATGAAGCTCGCTATCGATCTTCCAACTTAAGGAAAATCGACCAATTTGGTGGAAGAAGAACTGCACACCACTGCGCGCTTTCTTTGAAGCTGATAGTGTCATCGTTCAGCTCTATAGAGATGAGGACCTTGAAGAGCATGTGACGTTTTTCTGGGTCGATGAAGGTCCGGACTTCCTTTTATGGACGATATTGTATACAGAGCTCTCATTGTTGATGTGTTTTTGTAAAGAAGATGATATTCGCTGGATGTACTGGCCAGTAGATGGACAATCCCACAGAGCATGTTTGATACAATTTAGGAAGACATTCTTTGACGTCTCAACACTTTCCCAGGATCATCCAGGTACTAAAAGTCGCACTTTTAAAATAATTGTCTTTATTTCCTCAGCATTTCTTGACACTCTCATTAACAAAATGACAGCTCTTTGTGAGGCTTGTATAGAAGTATACGGTGGTCACCCTCCATATTAGATTATCCTTTCTGGAGGTATATTGCATCATAATTTGACCATTTTTGATATAATCTGTTATCCAAAATGACAATTCACTTCTTTTCTAAATTGGTATATTACTATAATTGTTTTCTCCTATAGTAATTTCTCCATAATACCACAGTACCTCTTATACCAAATATCATTGCAATAAACTAAATATAAAAAAATTTCTCAGATATCATAGATATTGTTTTTATAACCTTAGTTTGGCAACCATGAAAGCTATGGAAAAACGTTTACTTTGCTCTTTCATTTCTGACGAAGCATATTACTTTAAATTCGAAGAAAAGTGTAAGAAAATTTATATTTTAGATTTCCTAAACTAATTTGTAAGTTCTTCAGGTTATTATATAACACACTTATGCTTATTATACAAGTGTTTCATTGCTTGTTAAGAAAATTAAAAAATTTCAAAATCTAATTTATCTCACAATTTTTTAAATTTAAATTTAAATCTTACATTTAAAAAAAAAATTTAAATGTAAGATAATTATGCATTTTTTTGCAGCAAAAATGTAGTAATTTTTTAATATATTACGATTTATTGGTGTATAATTGTACATTTTAGTGAAATGTTCAGAACGAAAATGAGAACTTTAAAGAAATTAAAACTTTTTAATTAATTTTTTTATTCATTTCACGATATGAATTCTTACATAATTAATTCTAAGCACAAAAATGGAAAAATAAGAGAACGTTTAAGAAAGTCTTTTCAGAAATTGTATAGAAAAATTGTCTCCTTAATTATATAGTGGTCAGCAAAAGATTTGCTTATTTCTAGTAAAAGAATTATTTCAGTTCATAGAAAAAAAATTAATAAAAGTTTAAAACATATTTCAAGAAACGAAGAGCTGACCAGATTAAATGTCATTGCATAAATAAATAGTATTTCATGAATAATAAACTACAATGAATAACAGACTACAATTTAAGTTTTTCTGAAAATTACTGCGTTGGTACTTCATTTACATATATATTAAATTTACAAAAGTTTAAATTAAGTATTATTCTTCTGAAATTCTTTTCATAAAGTATGCAAATCATTCTTATAAACTTTTCACATAGGTTTCTTCAGCAAAATATTTTATTCAAAGTTACATTGTACAAATTACATAAAAATTTCTTTGTAATGTAATGAAATTCTTAGGATGAATTATTATTAAAATTTTTATTAATAAAACTGTTAGATGACAAAACCACATAAAACATTACCCCAAATCACTTAATAAAATTTTGAAATTTTTTTTGCTTTAATATAAAAAGGAGTAAAATGTTGTATATTATTAAGCAAAGTTTGCATAACAAGTATTTTATATGAAAAAATATTTACAGAAAAGTTTTAAAAATTAGATAAAACTTAATATGGAATGCATTTCAAAAGTAATTTTGAATCAAAGTTAAGACTTTTATCAGGAATTCATAACAATAAATAACAATAATTATTGTTAAGAGGGAAATACATTTTTATGTGGATTGTACTAAAAAGAATATTAAATACAGTAATCTGTACTTTTTGTAACGTTGAATTTCAGTATTAATTGTTGTTCAAATTATTTGGTACCTGCTTGGTAAATAGAGGAGCTCATTTAAAAGGAAAGGTCTTAAGATTTAAAATTTTAAAATTTATCATTTCCCTATTTTAATATTTTCGTTTTTATTTATTATATAGTAATTGTTATGAATAAATAGTAATAAAAGGATAATTCTGCTTTTTCATATTGATAATCATATTTGACAGTAAAATTTATTTTTAGAGTATGCCTGGTATTTTTTAATATTACATATTTAAATCAATACACATACTAAATACAACAAAAATATAAACGCTTGTAACAAATAAAAAAAATAAGACTTTGCTTTAAACGAAAATGTATTCATTTTCAAAAAAAAAATTCTTTATATTTTTCTGGAGAGTTAATTAATACACACATTATTAGTAAATTGATTTAGTTTGATTTGGTTGGTCAAAATCACAATAGAATAACACATTGAAGCAAATCCTACGTAAAAATATTTGATTCCCTATAATTTTGGGGAAGCAATAACTATAATTAAGGAGTATTAAAACCTTGAAAATTCTTAAAGATTTATAAAAATTAAATACATAAAAAAATTATGGATTTGAACTATCTGTTTAAAAATGAAGATGAAAAAAAAAGATTTTAATTTTCCCAAATTTTTCCATACAAATAACTTACACAGATTTAGAATGTAGATTTTTTTTATCTTCACAAGCGTAAATTATTACTTTTTACGAGGGAAAAAAGTAATCAAATCCTTCACTAACACAAACTTTTTCCTTATATATTAGAAGTTCTCAATGAATTATTTATGAGTTACTTTTTAATATAATAAAAAACAAAAACACAAATATGCTGTCAATTTACTATAAAAATACAAACACATTGTCTTGTACTCCAGTTTTGTTAATTAATACTAATTGAATCATTCCAAAATTTTATTTTACGCGTATACGGGTATCTAAATTTAAAATGGTGGTAAAAGGTACAATTTATACTCATAACAATGCAATCATGTACTTTTTGTTCACTGTTACTCTGAACATCGGCACCCTAGAAAGAAATCTTCCCTACCCATTGACTTCGATCCCTCCAGGACACCGTGAAACACGGAGTAATGTCCTCTGTCAACACAGTCAAAGTGATAGGCCATTATTCCAATGTCAGATGCATCATCCATATGGATTAGCTGCTTGCATGTCTAATCTCATCCAACTAACCCTGGGGATAGTCCCTTCCATTGAGATCCAAATGCAAAAGGGGATCCCTTTAGTGCCAGAAGAGTTTTTAATATCCTTCCAGTCAGCCGGAGGAATCGACACAGGGGAATACTTTATCACAGTAGGTAGACCCTTTTAACATGACTGTGTAAGGAAGTTTCCGAAAGTGCTTGAAGTTTTTTAAGGGTACTCATGTAAGGAAAAGAGAGTCTCAAAACGTGTATCAATGTATTATAAATCTATCTTGTTACTTGGCTTGGTTAAGGATAAGGCGTTTGAAACCTTTAGTATATTATTTTGATATACGATAATTATATCTGCATAGAGTAATAAATATTTTTGTATGAATTGAAAAATTATGATAGATTGGAATAAAAAAAGCTTCTTCTTTATCAAAAAAAAAAAAAAGAAAAAGAAAAAAAAGAAAGAAAGAAAGAGAAACATGGGAGATTTTGAAGAATAAAAAGACTAACTACAATGAAATTCTGTAGAAAATAATACATTTAAAAAATGAATTAATAAGATTGTCAAAACTATTTATCTTTCCAAATGCTTCAAAACCACTTTTTAATACAAATGCTTTGATAAATTGGAACAAAAAGGTTTCTTTTTATAAGAAAGAGAAACATGTGAGATTTCGAAGAATAGAAAGAATATGTCCGATGAACTCTTGCAAGTAATTATACATTCTCACAAAAAACAAATAAAAAAAAACCCTCATCAAATTAATAAAATATGAACACGAAGTATTTGCAATATCTTTGGTAAAACTATTTATGCTTGTTTTAGAATGTTAAAAAAATATTGGTTGGTGAGGGGGGGAAGTCTTACTGTTTAAAATTCCTTCTATGTTGCACTTATCTATGATTGTTTGTTCTTACCGCATATAGCGTAAATCAAATACTGTTTTTCAATGCAAGTCAAAAATAAGGAATCAAAAACATTTAAATCAATGTTCATTCATGTATGGGATAATTTCTCAGATAAATATTATATTTATTTTTGAGTTGGATTTTCTTTAAACATCTATATGTATATTATTACAAAATACATGGAGCCGATATAGAATAAGTAAGTAAATCTGATACATATAAATTTTGAACATTTAGATTCTGAAATTTCAAAAATGTTACTACAATCAGCAAAATATTGCTATTGTCTTTAAATAAATTGAACACCAGTTATGTAAGATGCAGCCGACTCGCACCGATTTGGAAGAACCAATACCTAATTTATTATTGAATTGTGTGTATCCATTGATAAAATTGCATTTGTACATTAAAGCTTCCGTCTACTGGCCATTTTGATTTCGTGAATGTAATTTTAATCCAACGGAATTTCTACTACCGTTCTCATTGTATAATGTTTTGTCTATTTGAATGCAAAAAAGTGTATTCTAAAGAGCAAAAATTAATGAAGAAATTTTGTAAAATACATTATTCATCTCATTTTTAAATTTTTTTTACCTCTTTTTTAACTATACATTAGTAGATTTTCCAGTCTTCGAAAAAATATTTTTTTCAAAAATAGGAAAGAAAGCGTGATTCTGCCGAAACTTTTCTTTTCTTCTTTTTTTATTTTTCGGATTTGAATGCAATTCAAATATATATAATAGCAAAGACTTGAGTACGGTTGTAGAAATTCCATAAGATTAATATTACGTTCACGAAATCAAAACGGCTGGTAGATGGAAGCCTTAATGTAATCGGCTTACCTCTAATGGAATGGGATCCTTTTCATTCAGTGAATAGAATCTTTCTCCTTCAGGTTCAAGCATTTGTAAAAGAGGGATAACAATAAATTATGCAGCCAATAATGACCGGATAAAAGCAAAGCTCAGTGTAGGAATCCAGCCAAAAGGCAATGGTTAATCATCTGATATAGAAATTTGATCAGGTATTATTTAATTTTTTTCTCATTAATAATTAAAATAAATCTCACTTATGGCTTCATTCAAAAGTAATGTTTTATTGTCATAACTTTTTATTTGTTATCAGATTTTCAAAATTCTTGTACCTAAAAGCCATGGTGCCGTGGTAGTTTAGTGGTCAAGATCGCGGACATCCTCGCCAGCGTTGTATTTGTCGAATCGTAGGTTCGAGTCCTGATGCTGTTAAATATGTGCCGTGTAGTGGGACGTTAAATCTAGTCGTGGTCCAAAGTTCTTCCGGTGAGTAGTGTGGGAGTTTCGAGAAGGAGGTACCATTTCAAGTGTCATCCTCAGAACTTGACAGAGATTCAAAATTTTGAGTTGCGTCGCCAATAGCCCTCGAGTTACTTCTAAGTGTGACGTGAATTAACAATAGCATAACATAACTCACCTGAAAGTTAAATATGTCCTGAATACAACGCCTTTGTTTTCTTTGTTTCCACATTACTTAGGTGTGTTGAGAGGTGAAGAATAGGACAACCGACATATAGATGAGGTTTAAACATCAAGGCGTCATTGCACTTACCTTGTATCTTGCGACTTTCTTTTCTTCCCAAAGATAAAATAGAACTTTAAATAATATCACTTTCGCTCTGATGGTGAAAGTAAGCTACCAATAAAGTCATGTATCAACAGAAGATATCGAATTCTTCAGAAGAATTCTTCTCTGTCAGATTCACTCGATAAATCACACGTTGGTGCAAGTGTGTGGCTTACGATTATATCAAGAAGGGAATAACGAATTGTATAGTACACGGTGGTGCTATGCAATACTAGTAATGATACATGGTGCTTGTAATGCTACTCCGCTATCATCTGGTTCTTGTGCCATAATCCTATATGATATGTTAATATTTAAAAGACAGGAAACAGAAAATTCAAGAGTATTTAAGCGAAACTATTTATTATCAATGACTAGCAATAAATACGCTCTCTTCGGGTCTCAATCTCAGCAAACCTATCTAATTATTATTGAAGTTAAATTATCTTACCAAGGTCTCTCAGTTGAAATCACCTGATAGTCCTATATCACCACCAGTCACTAGTTGTTACTTACTCCAGATAGTAACATTCGTTACTCGTTATATCGCTTCTAAATTTCCCTTTACTTATATATCATTATATATGAATCACTTCACTTTATTTCGACTTGTATCTAATTAACTTGATCACCTTTAATTTTTATTGGGAAGCAATTGTTATTTCGTGCAATCAATCTCAATAAAAATCCCCAAGTTTAGCGAAGAGAAATAGTCCAAAGTTACAAGCTTACAGTTGAAATAAAAATTGGGAAAATTGAATAATAAACAAAATATTAAATTTTTGAAGGCATAACTTTTCCATCAAACCTCATAACATAATTCGTTTTTTGTACTTTTTTTTATTATCGTTACGAAATGCAATGGTTTCTTAGGAAAGCGGAACCGTTATATGGCGGCTGCAATACTGTGGTGGATGACGTCATTTAATGTTGTCTATGCAAACCAGATGACAGGGTTTTCTACTGAGCATTGGATGCGAGGAAACAAATGTTTCCTTATACAACGTTTACGTGACGTCATCTATTATAATATTATGACCGCTAGATAATAGCACTAGCTTCATAAGAAACTGTAGCTTAAGCGTTTACTATATGAAGTAATAAAATACCTTTCGTTATATTTATTTTTTATTTATATATTTTATTTATATATTCAGAAACAAGAATATTTTAGTTGTTTCTGAAAATAACGTTAAGAATATTGAAATAAACAGTGAAAATTTTGAAAAGTATTGTATTCGAATCCTTATTAGACTGTTCTAATGTTAACCTTAGTGCATAAACCTGTTCATGCCTATTTAGGCGTGATAAAAAATTTTATACTAATAGACCAATGTTAATCTCCTTTTTGAAATATCAAATATTAGCATGAATTTCTTAGCTTTTTACTATGCGTGATGTTATTAATTAAAATAGAACACCCTTCCCATGCTACTCAATGATTCAACGCTTTCTTTATTCAGTACACCTTTTGTTGTCAGACTGGTCCCAAAGGGCTGGTAATGCTCCTTTTAGAAATATCCGATTGAGACCAAGAATTAAATTGATTTTTTTTCATTTTGCACATTTGTTGAGAAACATAATATTAAGTCTTAAATTAGAAAAAAATATTGAAACGAGACTAGAAAAGCTGATATATAGTAATTAAAATCTATTTAAAGAGAGCAATTTATTCAAAGAATGCAATGTTAATTACTTAAGGTATCCGACTACGTTTGAAGCAACTTTTTTTTTAGAAAAAGTAATTGATTAAATTTTCACCACATTTTTATAAAGATTATGACTTAATTTTTTTAAAAAAGGCCATTAATTCTACACTTATTAAGCAAAATGTGACAAATTAAGGAATTTAAGCGGACATTTGGTGATATTTGACCCAAACGTAAAACGCTCCGTAGAAATTTCTACTGCATTATTTGAAATGTAATTTTTGTGATACACATCTATGACATAAATTAACATACTTAACTAAATTATAAGAAATTTATTTAAATCTAAAAAAAAGTTATAGCTTATCGTGATAATTTCAACTAATTTCTTAACAAATTTACCAATACCATCCTACAAAAACACCTTCCAATTGAAAAGCATCAATTTTAAAGCCAAATTCTTAGTTCACAGGCATAAAAATATTAAAAATAATACACGTCTCAAACGTTACATAGATATCTCAATTACAGTTTGTAAAATCATGTTTTAAATAAGCAACATTTTTAAAAAATCATGTTTTCCAGGAAAAGCAATTTAAGCTTGCTTTTGTATTTTACTTAAAAATTAAGAAACCGCAAACATTTAAAATCTTCCACATTTGTAAGTCACACCCTCCTTTTTCTCATGTGCTACACTTTCTATCTTGATGCCCGTTTTTTTTTCTGGCCTATTTAGTTTCAGGTAAAAAATGACGTTGTTTGAGAAATCGATGCGATTTTCATCTAAACTATTCTATTGTTTCATCTATCTATAATATTTTAATATCAATACTATTCTATTGTTTCCCCTGTTTTGTGGCTAAAAAATTTTTCATTAGAAGGATTGGGAGAGCTTTAAGATTTTACAACAGATTTGGACGGACACACATGTATAAACAAATTATTCAAATCAGAAGGTGGGGTGAATTATCGTTCTAGATTGCAGTTCGAATTCGATGCATTCGCAGCATCGCCATTCTCTCAAGTTCTGTTTCCTTTCTCCTAATTTGACTGGCGTTGACAATCGCAGTTTAACAAACTATACAAAAATAACTGAGTGCTTGCGACATGCTCCTACCTTTAGATTTTTAACATTTTCAAAGAAAAATCAAAATAAATATACAACTATATCATACACCTTAAAATACTACAAATCTAACAATAAATCAAACTAATCAGTTATTTATAATTCAAAAATATTAAAGAGACAAATTAAATTTAACGTTGATTTTAGAAAACACAAATACTTTAAATGAGTTTAAGTAAGTGAAAAAAGTTCAAAAAGATACAATTATTTTAACTGGTCCAGTTAATTCTCCAGCTTTCGTTTTAATATTCACTACACGTACCTGGTTGTCTTTTCCGAGATAAATAACTATAACACGACCAATTAGTCGGATCTCTTTAAATTATCTTTCCCAACAAGAACAATGTCATTGATTTCGATTCGTCTCACAAATTTTCTTTTCAAATTCCTTTGCACTAAAAGTCCAAGATATTCATCTCGGAATCTTTTCCGGAAATGTTCTCTTAATCTAAAGTGATATCTCCATCTAGTAGTCAGGTTTATTTTGTTTAAATTGTCGATATCAGGAACTGCAACAGTCTTAATATCCTGGATAAATAATGAAGGTGTTATAGGTTCAAGATCAGAAGGATCCTTTGACATATAGGTCAGAGGCCGAGAATTTATGACTGCTTTTACATCGCAAAGAATAGTTGTCATTTCTTCAAATGTTAAACAAGATTTTTCAAGAACTCTTCTAAGCAATTTTTTCATGGTTTGGATTATTTTTTCCCACCATCCACTCCACCTACTGGCAGTTGGTCGGTTGAGCTTCCATGTATTCTCATTTCAGAGGAGAAATCTGAGATCTTGTTCCAGTCGATAGCTTTCAAAAGACGATTTGCTCCAACAAAGTTGGAATCATTGTCGCTGTAAATCACAGAGGGAGGGCTTCTTCGAGCAATAAATCTTCACAGACTCAAGAGAAAACCATTCGCAGATAAACTTTCTATAAGTTTTAAAGGAACTGCGTGATACACGGCACATGTAAAATCAGGATCCAAGCTCTCTTTGCTGTCTTTAAGTGCAGAGGCCCTGCAACATCAATATCCATCGTTTCAAAGGCAGATGCATTTCGAATTCTATCTTCAGGAAGAAAAGATGGTAAAATCTCAGCCGCTCTGTCTGTGTGTTTTTTGCAAAGGATAAGACTCTTTGGACAGTTTTCCTTCCTCTTACTATCCAAAATCTTTGACATAGGTGTGTCAGAACAAGTTGTACTGCGGCATGGCTAAGCAGCAAGTGGTGATTGAAAATTAGTCGATGCACAAGTTCATGATTAGAAGGTAAGACAATGGGACATCTAAGGACTTCAATATCATCTCTACTAACGATTTTAGTTTTTAGTCTTTAGAGTCCATCTTAGTCTACATAAGTCAGAAGACCTTTCAAATTATCTTATTTTTTAAATGATTCATCTTGATCAATTTTCAACATCTTTTCAGCTAAGTCGATTTCTTGAACAGGCAAAATTTCGGTCATTTTTTCTTGTGGTTGTTGACAATCTCGTACAAATCGAAGAATCCGAGATGTCATTCGCTCAATCTTAAAAATAGCTGGAAAAAATATTTCAAATAGTATTTCTCCTTGGTAACTGTCAAATGAGAAACGACAGTTTTTCTTCTTTCCCTCTGAATCTCTTCGTCGTTTAAAACAGCCTCGATTTTGGGCTATCTTTCTTCGTTTCCTTTTAGCCAATCTGGCCCCTCCCACCATCTCGATTTGACCAATGCACTTAAAGAATATCCTCGGGATGATAGATCTGCTGCATTTAAGTTTCTTGGGACATGCTTCCAGATTCCGTTAGATATCAATGACTTAATTTCTAGTACTCAGTTCTTTACAAACGCACCCCAAGTTTCATCTCTTTCAATCCAATAAAGTGCTATTGAAGAGTCACTCCAATAGAAAACTGGAATATCTTCTAAGCCTAAGGTTTTAATCACAACAGTTAAAAAACGTGCTCCTATGCAACAAGCCAATAGTTCCAATTTTGGAATAGTAGTTTTACGAAGGGGTGCTACTCGGTTCTTCGCACAATCAAATGACACCGAAATAGTATCATTTTCCATTTTTCGTAGAAATATCACAGCACTATAAACATTTTTGCTCGCATCACAAGAGATATGTTAACTCAGTCCATGAATTTTGTTAATATTTAAGCTTCTAGCAATATTCACATTTAATAAACAATCTACATCACGTAACCAGGAAAAAAAAATTTCTCTAACAGTCATCAGGTAGAACTGCATCCCCTCCAATTTTCAAGTTCCAACTTCTTTGGATGAACTACTTAGGAATCAATGTTGCGTGACTTAAAATACCAAAGGGATCGAAAATTTTGTGAACTATGCTCAAAACTTTCATCTTGTTAAGTCGAGGAAGGAGCATTTCAATACAGCTGTATCACATAAAATGTTATCTTCATCTTTGTACCACAATAGTTTTAAAACAGGAATGGAGTCAGATGGATCAACACCAATGTTCAATGACGTATGCTACCACCCTCTATAGTCATAGCAGGCAATAGCCAATATGTGCTTAGACTCTTCAATAAATCTATACAAGGTATTTTCATTAAAAACTGAAATGACACAATTGTCTGCGGAAAAAGACTTCATTAATCTGGAAACAGTTTCTGGAAAATCCACGAAATTCTTTTCTAGATGATAATTCAGAACAGCTTTTTAATATGAAGGGACTACAATTTAAACCAAATACTATACGCTTGTGTCTAAAAGTTTTGATACTTTTCTTCTCAAAGTTATCCTACCAAAGGAATCTTAAGAATTCACAATCGGGCTTGAATATCGATATCTGAAGAAATGCTTTGTTTATGTCAGACACAACGCCTATTTTTTCTTTTCAGAATCTCAGTAAGAAGAGGGATATTTCTTCTAGAAGTCTAAACTGCGAATTAGGGTTTCACATTTATCAGATAAATTTCGTAATCCATGGGTATCAGATATATTCTTAATAGGAGATATATTCAATAGATTATTTAAATGCGCATGAATTAACATATCCTGATTTTCGAAACGTTGTTTTAAAAGTGTAATGGCAGTTGCATAATTCTTTTCAGTTAAACTAAAACCACTTACAGCATTCGTGGCGATTCCACCCAATAACAATGTTAAATAGTTGAACTCGTCAATATCACTTAATGATGGATTATTATGAATAGCATTTTCGTATTGGTTCATGAAATCTAAATATTTATCGGGATTGCCATAATATTTCGAAATCATAAGTTTTAGAAATTTTACTTTTTTTTTTTATTTCTGTAGGAATACGAGCACTATTTTCTTCTGAAGAATTTAGAGTACAACTGATTACAGAATAATTTTGATCACTTTCTGGTTGTAATTGTTTTATACGTTTTTTGAGATTAGTTTTGTAAAGAACAACTTCATATTCCGAACATTTATCAATTTCCTTTTCAATATCTTCCGGTTTCAAACTTTTTTCTATTTCAGAATTGAATTCTTTAACAGTAGAACCTTTAATTAATAATAGTTCCAATTTGCTTTCAGGTGTCTCTAAGCAGAGTATTGATCATTAAGATCAGTTTCGATTTTAGCAAACAACTTAGTCAATTGTGTTCTATAGGTCGAACGCTTATTTTTAAGCTGTAGAAAATCATCCATATTCAATTAATACTCAATCCAGAAATCAGTTTTCAGTTCTATCAACAATATAAAAATATTCTAATTCAAAAAATACAGCTCAAAATTATTCACCTCACACTTCTTTCAAGTAGAGTTCAAATTTAGAATAAATCATCCGTTATCTTTCAAATCAAATTTCAAACTTCAATTTCAACTTTATAAATCAACTTTTCCATTCTTATCCAAAGGTCTCGAAGAGAGGCACCTCAGATTTTGTGCCTAAAAGATTTTCTTTAGATGGATCGGAAGAGTTTCAAGATTTTACAACAGAGTATTGATGATTTGGACGGACATATACATATAAACAGATAGTTCAAATCAGAAAGTGAGGTGAATTATCGTTCTAAATAGCAATTCGAATTCTACGCATTCACAGCATCGCCATTCTTTCTCCTAATTCGACTGGCGTTGCCAATCGAAGTTTAACAAACTAATACAAAAATAATTGAGCGCTCGCGACAATCTATACTATTCTATTGTGAAGATGTGCTCCAACACTTTTTTGAATATGCCCAATGCACCCAGCTTTCTTCCAGATTCCTTTCCGTAAATATCTTGAACTGCATTGAATCTCTTCTTATTTCCATCTCCGTAATAATCTGTGTGTCAAAGAGAACGTTAACTTTTAGAACGTTCAAATATACGATAAACACCGACAATTTCCATGTTACTCAATGATTCACTGTGATTTGCGCAAGAATGATCGGGTTTATGCTGTGGTAAGATTGAGATATTTTTATATTTATTACAAATTCTGCAGCACTGTGACGTAATTTCAACATCAAGAATTTTTCCAGTTAAATGTTGAAAACGCACTCACTACACCATTAAGCGATGAGTAACCTCGACGTCGTCATTTTCCATCTTCCATCGAGAGACCCCCACATTCCGTGAATTTGTTAGCTGATTTTTGTGTTATTTTATAACTTCTGGCTCCACGTTCATTGAACATTTAACGACAGATGCAACAGCATGAAGAACTTTTTTTTCCTCGTTGTCTAAATAACATGCTTGACATAAAGGGCATATTTAATGTTGCAGCAATTTTTTCCCAGGGGTATACCCTTCTCTAATGACTCGAAGCGCATACATAAATCTGGTATTTACTTCATTGTTTAGTTGGTTCTTTTTAGATGTTCAAAATATAAAAGAGAAAGGGCAATTTTCACAATATAAAGTGAGATTTGAAGAGAGACCAAGTATGGAATCTTCAACTAATATTAATTTATTTTTGAGACATAATGAACACAATGAAACAATAAAAGCACTATATATTATGTCTAAGGCTATTATACAATAGCCAGACAGTGTTTCTTTCTTCATACGGTCATCATCAATGAAGGTCTTAGCCCTTGTTGTAACGGTATCATTCATACCAAAGTCACCTTTCTGACTGGCAATGTATCGATTACCGTGGAATTTACGCTTCCTATTACGAGTTGATCCTCCTATTTTAAAATCCGAAAAGAATAATTTATTTAATAATATTTCAGAAATAAAATAATGATTAATCTATGGAAAAAAAATTACAGTGTAATTTAAATACCCTATAATCAATTTCGGTTTCCAAATGTGAAATGTAAACAATATGAGACATTTGCCTAATTGCCGTTTTTTCGCAGAAATTCATGAAAAGTAATTTGAAATTTTGTGGCATACTTATTGAACATTTTATTAAAACTTTCATTATAAATTTGCATATTATTTTACATAATTTATAGTGAAATTATGAAGAATCGTTATACTTTCGGTCATTTAAATGGTCTTGAAGTGGTACTTCCGGTTTGGTTGACAGCTATGACGTAATTTTTAAATCGTTATAATATCTCTTCTACTTTTCCTAGACTCAAAACAAAAGCAGTTTTAGAAAGCTAATGAGTTGGGTTTTAAAATAGAATATTAAAAAAAAATTGTAAATTTGACCGAAAATCACGTTTTGAACGTAGTTTGAACCTTAAATTAACCTACTTTTTTTAATATTTAAGAAGTCATCATATAATAATAGGATACATAGCTCACTTCAGTTCTTTGTATAATTTGCATAAGCAATTTCAGGAAATTAAGGCTCCCTTCGAGTGATTCCGAAAGTAAGAGTCGATGAAAGCTCCCCCTACTGGAAGGGGGGATAGGGCGTTACTTAGTGCGGACGAATTACTCATACAATACTAGTCATATGGAGCAGAAGTAAATAGTTCTCTTATAAAAGAGAAATTAAAAGCTATATTTTTCTTATTTTCGAAAATTCCCAAGAAGTAGAATCATTAAAATAAGGATAGAACTAAACCGTTTATGCAACACTCGTATCCTTCATGTGATAGAATTGGAATCATTCACGTAATATTTGTAAACTCGCAAGAAGTAGAATATTTTGAACAAGAATGGAATCAAACCATTCATATAATATTTGTATCACTCATGCAATAGAATTAGAATCATTTGTGCAATAGTTGTAGAATGAAGTAACTAAAAATTACTGTGAATTTCATAAAAAGACTTCTGATGTAATAATTTATGTAATAAATTTTACATATTGGAATGTTTGTAACATTACTCAGTCTCTGTAACATTTGGTTAATATTTATTCGTTTATTAGAAAGTACTTTGAGCAACAATATCAAATTACTAAAAATATTCTAGATTATTCTAGAAAGAATTTATTTCAAATGTTCCAATATAACTATTATATCTAAATCCAACAATATACTACATTGGTTTTTAGTGACGATTGTTAGCATTTCTAAATACAAGTCTATTTTCACGGATTCTTATATTAATAATTAAAAGGAGAAGAGTAAGGTCAATCATTGCATATAATCACTCTGAATGTATTTTTCCTTCGAAGCAATTTTATTGTGATAAATTCATTTAGAAATTAAGTGGAATCTTGATGATAAACATGTGAAAATCCTTTTTTTTAGAAATGTATTAAATATATTGTAAACATTCCATTCCTTTCTTTAACTACAAGAAACATGTTACAAAATCAAATCAGAGCTCTTACATTTCATAAAAAAGTGAGAAAATTAACATATTTATATGATAATGTTTGTCAGTTGTTTTATACACAGAGGGATTTGAGATAAAGTTGTAAGGTTTGGTTTAACTTTTAATTAGTTCATTTTCTAAATATTATCCTATCCTGTCTTATCAATTCCGTTTCTTTCACAGAACCTTTGTTTATTCCATATAATACGTATACAAATATGAAATCACCTGAAGCTAAATGTAGTTTTCTATCTTGCTACTTAAAGGCCTTCTTAGAAGCAACCTTTGAGGAAGATTAATCTTTGAAATTACACTAATACTTATAGAGGGTTGTTGTCAACCATTACAGTAGCTGCTACATAGATTTGACTTTGGATATAACGATTTTAGAAATAGAATAATTACTTATTTTATGAATTATTTAATTAAAATTTAATAAATTGTATTATGTTCGGATTTTAAAGTATTTTTCATTATTTTCCTTACCAATCTTATAAGATTACAGTTATTTTACCTCTCATGTTAATAAACATATGAATTTATTTAAATAAAAGATAGGTTTTTTAGTCCTAAGTTACTTTATGTCTTTACTGCACGAACACAGAACCTACGCAACTTAAATAAATTGATTCTAGACACATAATCCATAACACAATCTATTAGGCTAGAAAAATAGCTACTTAACATAATTTAAAATTAATTACTTTATTGTGTGTGTGAATGTGCTTTAATACATTTCATTATATTTGAACACTTCCAATATAAACAACAATCTTCAACTTTTCAAATATCTTTACACAATTTTTGACCTGTATTTTGTTTAAAACAAATAAATTTACTAGAAATGATTTTTTTAAATTATGTTAATAGTATATAAGATCTAAACTTTTTTATTTTCAATTTTTTTAAAGTCTAATAGCTTGGTGTTTTCTAAGAATTTTCTTCTATCCCCATGGTAGGTAACAAAGCACAGAGCGATGCTTATATAAGAGAAGAAAAGTTCTTCAAAAACAATTTGATGGATCCAACCAAAGGTAATTTTGGAAGTAAAAAATAACAAAAGTCCTTTAAGGAAAAGGAAATTTATTTCAAAGTAAATTCTTTTTTTCACCTGAAATGTGGTTTTTCTTTAGATCTAGGTCTAGCATTTTTCCACATTCAGTAGAAAGAAAAGACGAAAGGTGGAATTGATGAAGAATAAGAAGAAAATCGATCTTCTATTCAAGCAAGAAAACATTCACCAAAGAACTCAAGTTATTGAAAATAGTTATCATCGTAGAATTTTTTCAATTCTAATCTGATTATTGGATGAGAAATTTAGAAAGAAAAGTAACTTCTTATTATCTCGTTCTGTTCAATGTATAAGCCTTCTGAAGTATATACATTTTCTTTGATACATTTAGTAATAAGATATATTGTACATTTGAATCTCAAATAACATTGAAGAATTTTACAATTAAAATTGATTTTGAAAGCTATTATTAAATTTTTACTTTTTTTGTCTGATATGCTAAAAATAGTTTTAATATTCTGTCAAAATTATCGGAGAAGGAAAAATTATTATTTAATTCATCAAAATCAATACGTTAACTATTGTAATGGAAGGATATAGACGCATTTCTAATACTGTATAATTTTCATGCTTCAAAATAAATAAAAATTTTATCTCGTGTCAAAAAATATTATTTCATATGATGTTTCCTTATAAAGTAGCTTTAAAATTCAAACTGATTCCATGCTTAAAATTCATCATCACACTTCAACATTTTATTAGCAAGGCAACTGGGAATTAATATCTATAAAATATGCTATGAATTCCTTTAAAATAAATACATTAACACCAAAACGTGGCACGATGAGTAGAATATTGAAATCTATGTTATTAATAGGCCTTATAATGACATCAACCATTACAACCTTGTGTAGTGTTGACCACTAAATGATACAGTATCCCCAGCAGCCCACGATTATGTATTCTATTCTAACTGCAAACTCTGGTTACTAGCTATGTAGATTGAGACTGAATTGGAAGCACAACATTCAAGTCAATCGATTGAATAGCACCATTGCTGTTATCCGCGTTGAAAATAGGAATTTGCATCAAAGTGCAGTAAAGGGACATGTGTCTGACTTTTCAGCGATTGCAAGTATTTAATGATCGACTCTCAGCATCATCAGTAATTGAAAGATCTGCTAGAATACGATAAGAATTATCTGTGCTAGCAGAATGGGAAGCATGGGAGCTCCATTTGATGAAAATTTGTCATGCTTGATTCTACTCATGTTTATAATGTTGGGCTGTTCGGGAATCTTCCCTTCACTAATATATGGGGTCACTTAAAGGTCAAACATTTTAAATTCCACCTTCTTTCCAATCAAAGGAAGTGTGATTACATAAATTAGATGAAGATAAGGCGTGTATTTAATGGAATTGAGGTTATATATATGTATATATATGTATATATATATATATATACATATATATATATATACATATATATATATATATATATATATATATAAATATATATATATATATATATATATATATATATATATATATATATATATATATATATATATATATATATATATATATATATATATATATATATATATATATATATATATATATATATATATATATATATATATATATATAAGTGAAATAGAAAGGAATAGGGGACAGATGATTAACGAAAAGTCTGTAGATGTTTGTAAGATAGAAATTGAAGTGAATTGCTTTGCAGTTAAAATTGGCTAAAAGTGACTCCTGGTTAGAGTAAGTGGTAATAAGAGTTGAGCCTGCTGTATTCGAGAAGTGTCTTGCTCGAAGCGAGTGAGTTTGTAAACCAGAACCTTATTGTTTAATTTTAAACCAGAATTCAGACGTGTTGAGAGTTATTTGAGAGAGAGAGAACAATCTTGCATAACTGTGAAGATACTTATTAAGAAATAATTGTATTTTTCTGACGTCTCTTCAATTCGAATTATAATCTTTTTGACTATTTAATTACCCTTTAAATGTCTTTAGATTTAAATAGTGAGGGGAGGGGGTTACTTCTTCTGAAGGAATTTTTAAAATTTGCATCTTAGTATATAACAGGCGGCATTCACTAACAGAATTGTAAGAGGATGGCTAAAAAAGAATTCCAGTTTTTGACGATAGATGGCGTTGATAACACAAATTAGTATAACTTTTATTAAAGTATTCTGCCATCAGTTAAATAGCTCCAAAACATATGTGACACTTATGCATTGGACACTTTTAATTTGTAAAAATCAAACATGAGCCATTTAGTGACACTTCAAAATTTAATTGCATCCGTATATAGTTGTCATCTTCATTTTATGTCGAGTTGTCCATGTCTGTGAGACCTAAATTGATCATTATGCATCAGGACATCAAACGATAATCAAAACAATGGGATGCTTCCGGTGAATATGATCCAAAGATGGTGAAGATGGTTTCATCGGCCTTAAAAGTTTTGGAAACAATTTTTTTGGGATGCAAAGGGCGTCATCCTTACGGATTTCTAAGGAAAAAAAACGATAAACTGGTAACACTATAATGAGTTATGCCATTCTATTGTTTACAATACCTAAAACGTAATTTTTCTGTTCCTAACATGGGTACTTTTAAAACTACCCTCGTATTTATTAGTAATAATGGTTTCGACTTAAGATGCTTTAAATTCTTTCCACTTTTTAAATCTTTACAAAGGATGATAAATTTCACTATTTCACATATACAAAGCCTTGTTTTATTTATTACTTCTTATTCCAAAATGTATGGAATTATTTTATAAAAGAATATAATTTTGCATCTTCTTTCTTCCTTTATTTAGAATTTAATTCTCATAATTGTTGAATTTTAGGCATTTTAGACCTAATAGACAAAACAAACTAAATGAACTGCATTTAACAGTGATAATTGTTACGACAAAGCATAATCATTTTAGAAACTTCTTGACAGAGAATAATAAATTTCACGTATTGCAAAAACTTGCTTCCTTTACTTGTATTATACCTTATTTCTAAGATAAATGCGATTTTTTTTTAAAAAAAAGTATTTTAAACTTTGTTCAGCACTCAACTTTCGAAATTTTACTAGTTCATTTTAGGAAGCTCTTCTTTTATAATTAAAATTAATTCGCTCCTTTCATATTTACATTTCACATACAATTCGTTGGCGGAAATATTTAACAATACAGAGAAAAAGAAAACGCCACAATTGTTTGTCCTTCATGTTAAATATCTTTCCGACTTAATTATATAATTTTTCTGACAGGAAGAGTCTTGTAATTATAACTTACTTATTATTCAGATGATACCATGTCTTTTTTTTTTTTTCTCAATATGTTACATTTATGTATATTTTATCATTTGTGAATTTCTAACATTAATTTTAATGTGTTAACGGTTTAAAATTTCTTTCAGGTACAGATTATTATATTTTAAAACAGAATTCTGTTTCTGAGTCAAAATAAAATATATTTATACAACTCTCATTTACAGTAATATAGAGCTATACTTTTACACAAATAATAAGATAATAATATATACTAAATTTTTCAAAATGAAACATCACTCCTTTTACCTAACTTCTAAATTTTCATTTAATCAATGTCTGCTGTCAAGCAAATGATAGGATATGTTTATTGTTTTTCTATTCAATTATATGATTAAAATAGAAGTAAATAGTATTATTAAATTTTTATGATTTTTTTTAATTTGGAAAAAAAAAGGATCCTTGATTAATTAGACTTCCAACTTTTACATATGTTTTGAAACTGATAAATCATAATGAAACTAATAATATCAATAACGAATCGAATATGTTTTTTTTTTTAACTTTTCAAAAGTTTGAAAATCGATTAAAAAATGCAACATATAAAAGTTTTGAATAAGCCAATTCGAGAACATTGAATGAATATATATATGTAAATGGGGAAAAAATTCCAAAAATAACATTTAAGTTATAAGTATTAATTATAATTTCTTGAAAAAATAATTTTTAGAACTTTTTTTGAGATAATTAGAGTAAATTAATTAGATATGTATAAAGTACTTCAAGTGTTTTGGATTTTTTTAGTCAATTTGGGGGGGAGGGAGGCATGAATAAAATATTCCTGCACTATATTTTTAATTGATTATTGAAATTATAACCAGGAAATTATTAATTTAATGGAGAGCTGCAACATTATTTCCTATCTCAATTTTTAAATATGAATCATATTAATCTCTGAAAATATCAAATTATGTGTGTTGTAATATCCCAGAAATATCATTGTTATAAAATCGAATGATAATGTTAGGGTACAGAATTTTAAAGAACGATTTGTCGATCCTTTTGAATTTCGTAATAAGAACATTTGGGTTTGAGCAACATCATTTAAAATATTCAAGCTTTATTTGAGTTTTACATGATATTAATAAAATTTTACATATTATTTTATTGGAAATTAGTTGGAGAACCATGCATTGATCTGAAGTAGAACTTTTTTCGCTCTTAGTAAAATTTGTTCTGTGATTAAAACATAAAATCAGTAAGTTACTGTAACATCTGCCTTTCTGCTATAAGATCCTATGCCATATCTTAATAATACATTAGTAAAAAACTACTAAACTATAATTGAAGACTCACAAAAACAGAAACCTAATTTCTTAGTTCTGTAGAATACCTAATGTCCCTCTTTCTAAAATGACACTCTAACTCACAATTCTAATTTATTATTTAAACAGGAAATCTATCTTACCTGTTCCCTCGTTCTTAATTCCACAACTTTCTTCAACAATCATTACATAGCTTAATATTTTTAATGGAACTCTCTTCAATCCATAAAACTAGCAGAAGCTCAATCTAAATAACAATTCTCTGATAGCAAATCGTTATCCTCCATCTCTCTTTCTTATCCATTAACTCTCAATATCATTTCTATATCATTATATCTAAATCACTTCACTTCTATCTTCATCTAATTTACCTAATCAGTTTTCATTTGGGTTTGGAAGAAAATGTAATTTTATTCAATTCAAATTGATGAAGTCCCTGAGGTTAGCGAAAAGGAAAATTGCGAATATTCTAACTTCATGGTACTTTCCCACACATTAAATATCATTAGCACTAGCACATTATGTGACATATGGTACACGGATCTCGTCCCGATATTTTACAAGAGTCAGAGTTCCTCCGTGACGCAATGGAAGTCAGTGACACAATTCTGAGAGATTCCTACCCAAACCATGATTCCACCTCTCCTGTAAACGTGTTTTTCAAGCAATTTTAGATTAGTAGCATCTAATTCCTTGTTTTCGCCAGATAAGATGACCTAAATAATTTTCTAAGGGAAACCAAAATTCTATAACGCATTTCCTTTATTATTTAACTCTACAACCATCATAAAATCTAATTAAATTGTCAATAAGTTCAAGATTCTAATTGAAGATTTGCAAGAAAAAGACAACATGGTTTATTATCTCTTAAAACGGAATATGTAAGATCTCTCTCTTTCTCTCAAAACCCTCTTAATTCAAATAATCCCAGTTTAAATTCCATTAATGTAATTTTAGCTTACCTAATCATTCATACCGATTCAAGCACTTCTCGGTTAAAGCAGATTTGACCGCTAATATGCTGATAAGGAGTCACTTCCAACATTAAAAAATTAATTATGATTATTCACATTAAATCACATATATATCAACCTATTGTTATCCTTTATACCCTTCTCTTTCCTTTCAATTCTATTTAGCTTGTACATCATTATCTTTAATTCAATTCACTACGATTCTTATCTTCATTTAACTTGCCTTATATTTTTTTCATATGATTGGCAAGCAGTTTTAACTATGTATTTTTCAAATTACCAAAAAGTTCCCTAGACCAGTGGAGAGAAAATCGCGAATAGCCAAATGTCACAAATCGACTGTGAAGAACACATAAGCCCATTCCTATGTGGTTGAGGGAACGTGCCCTCTTGCACAACGAAAATGAGAATTTATGTCTTCGATTACGAGTGATACATACAAAGGCTCATTTTGCATTGTCCTTGATTGAGATGCCACGCCGTCTGCACACCGTAGAAGCAGATATAATCTTCCCATTTTGCGATATAATTATCTGTAATGAGCTGAGATGCAGTAGTGTTTCTCCTCGTTCAGCCTAAATTACTCGTAGCTCGAAAGCGATCTTGCTCAGGGTTTTAACCTGTTGGAGTCCTGAAAAGATATTGTTAATACGAAATTATAGGATTCCATTTAATTCTGGAGATTTTGGACCACACTGCGAGTAATAATTAGAATGTGTTTCTGAAGCATCTTGTGATAATTTTTTTTCCCTTCATCCATTTAATTGCCATCTAAACGAATAAGGTAAATGATCTCAATATATATATATATATATATATATATATATATATATATATATATATA
>BMAW01101973.1:377755-400537 GCA_019974015.1 Nephila pilipes | reverse complement strand
TATATATATATATATATATATATATATATATATATATATATATATATTGAGGATCTACAAACATAGAATTTGACAAAATTACAAAAGTGAAATATTCACAATTTCCTCTGATTGTTATATAAATGTCATATTCTTTGTTCAAAACAGTGACAGATATAACTTTTTTATAAGGATTTATTGAAGTTACTTATATTCATTTATGTGTTATTCAATTATATATATAAATCGAAACTCTTATGTTTGTAACATACCTTGCTTAGGAAAAAATATAAATCCGCAGGGATATGAAATAATCACTTTAAAACAAAAATCAATATTTGGTTTGACCTTCTTTAGCTTTAATTGCGACATTAATTTTTTGAGGTGCAGGAGGTACTATCTTACAATTTTTGTTTTTGGTTATTCTTTCCATTCTTGCTGTTGTAAATTTCTTACAATTTCCTTTGAATTAATCGTATATCCCCTGACCTTGCGTTTGATAAGAGACCAAGAATGTTCTACGATAATAATAACCAGAGACTGTGGAGGACACTCTGGATATCTAAATTATTTTCTCGAAGCCACATCATAACTGTATTAGAGTTATGGTACGTGGTATTGTCCTTTATGGAATATTTGTGGCTCCAAATATCTGAGAAAATGATGAATGCAAGATCGTTTATTGTACATTTGTGTACCGGTTTGATTTTATTATTCACTCACAGATGACATTTCGTCAAAAACATCGTCTACCATACATCCCCTTATCATAATATTGTCCCATCCATGCTTTACAATAGGTTCTATATATTCTTCAAGGTTTCTTTCTCGGATTCATCGCCTCCCATATACCACATCAGATGTGCTAAATACCTAAAAAATCAAAATAACTTTTAACTAATTTCTTGAGGCTATTTTTAAACATATTGATATTCTGGTGTTGTTTTCTGAAAAATGTAAATTAATTAAAACTTATCTAAAAATTAGATTAGTCAAACTACTAAATATTGAATCAATTATCTTCTGAAAGTTATTGGTACTTAAGAGATCATGCAAAAACGTATATTTCCATTTTTTCTGACAACCATAGCTTCTTCCAGGTTTTGCAACTTTTGAATTCAGCTTCAGAAAATTCATCTTCCAGCAATTATAGGAGTGATTTATTTTCTTCTCATTACTGATAAATCAGCACCAATCAGAAATGATGTTTATTTGCGATCTCTCAAAGCAGCCCGTTTTAACAATCGATTCTTTCTTGATGAAATGATTTTTTATTATCCATTTTGCTCATTTTACATGTGTAAAATAAATTTCTTTGAAACCTATGTTCGGCTCATGTCCTGTTAGATTAAAAATTGTATTTTTAAAAGTTATTCTTGACTAAGTTCTCTACTTTTCAGCATTTTCCCTAATTAAAACAATACACTTAATAATTTGGGTCAAGTTAACAGAAGTTGAGAGTTTGCATGAAGATTAAAAGCAGCGAATACATACTTATTCCAAGAAAACGCAAATTACGCATTAGCATCATGATAGCATTTTACTGTCTCCTCGTTATTACATACAAATTAAGTGACTTCGTGTAACACTTCGGAAAGGTAAGATTTCCTTATAGTTTTGTCCATAGCTGTATATACATAATTAAAATTATATTTCATCCATATAACAAAATAGTTGAAATGAAGTAAAAATTTTATAAAAACTAGAGATAAAACTAAATAGAATTCCTTGAAATTACCATGAAAGCTACCATATAAAGCTTTTAAATTATTGAAAAAGTAAGAAATAACATTATTTTAACTGTAAAAACCTAGAACAAAGATATTCACTCTACTACACAAGTATGATAGAGAACAAATACCTGATAGAATACATAAGAAAATAGCAAGAATATAAATACGAAAAATACAAAACTGGACAGGAAAATAATGAAAACGAAGAAGAAAAATAAACTACAACAAAAAATCAAATGTAACATTTGGGAATTCTGAATCTAGTTTATTATTAATTAGCAGATTTAAAACGTTTCACAGGTCCTACAGTTCCTACTACTTTCTAAAACATAGGAAATTGCATAAATTTCATACAAAACTAAATACAAAAAGACAACATTACATTATAAGAAAGGAAATAAATCAAAAAACTAATTAATCAGATTAATAAAAAGCTTACATAAAACAATTTCCTTTCAACAACAAACTACTTGCTTAACTGCTCAATATTTCTTTATAAATTAATTTTTTGAAAATAATATTCATACTTAAAGAACTCCCGAGTAAAGGAATATTATGAGTCCTGAAGTAGAAAAAGTCCCTCTTATCATAAATATTTCACGAAATTTTGTTACCTTTTCATTTTAAAAAATATCTAAATATTCCTTTCATTTATTGGAATATGATTCTACAATAAATTTAAATAATCTAGATAAATAGAAAAGTAAGACTTATTGTTCATTTTTTTTTTGTTTAACTTTTATTTCTAATTTTAATTTTATTTCTCAACATTTTTTCATTTAAATTTATTTATTTAAATTTTTTATTTTCATTCGTTGTTTTTTTTTTTATTTTTATCATCATCATATTTATTATTATTTAAAAAATTTCTTAATTTTTAATTTAGTTTTTTATTTTTATTTATTTTTATTAAATTTTAATTTAATATAATTTTACTATTTAAATAGTTTTTGTTTAAAAGTTTTTTTTTTTTTTCAATTTTATAATTTTTTAATTGTTATTTTTCTTTCATTAGTCTTTGTATATTCTTCTGGTATTTGATTTTTAACTGGGTTTTTAAAGATTAGTTCAAGTACTTTGCCAACATTTAAAAATTTTACTTCATACAGATTAGTATTAGCATTTTGGCAATGCTTACAAATCGCTTTTTCTTCATGTAAAAATATGGTATGGTGTATTGCTTCAAGCCGCTTTTTGACTCATTTTTAATGCTTTTTCAAATATTTTTATTGCTTGAAATAATGCATTTATGTATATTAAATTTGAATAAATTTTATTTCTAAATTTTATTGGTTTCAATAAAGTAAATTTCCCTTTTTTTTTCCATTTTTCTGCATTTATGAATGTAATTTTAATACGATTAGAATGTTGTGCTTGAAAAAATTGTGATCTGTTTTCTAAAGGGTTTTTGTTGTTAAAGACTGTTTGCCTTGATGTATATTTTCCATTTTAATTTCATTTTTTTTGTTCTCAGTTTTTAGAATTTTTTCAATTAATGTTCTTCTTGTTATAATAATAGTCTATAATTCTAGAATAACCCCGCCTAACAGTGTAAACCTGTTACAATATTCAATGTATTATTCTCTACTTATGTCATTTTTAAAATAAAAATTTTGGTTTCTTAAATAGTTAAAAAATTTATACATCACACACACACACACACACACACACATATATATATATATATATATATATATATATATAGAGAGAGAGAGAGAGAGAGAGAGAGAGAGAAAGGGAGAGATAACGCGGAAAATGAAAAGAGGGAAATAATATCCCTGAGTGGTGAGTGAACGTGTTCAAAGTCATTTGAAAGAAGTTGTGTTTTTTTTTGTGATCTTAGTGCAATTTCTTAATTTTATGCGTTGCCTGTTTAGAGTAGTCCAATAAACGTGTTAGAATTACATTTACCCAGCCCTTTACCCCTAGAGAAGCTTCAACCGAAACCTGGAGGAGGGGAGGGGGGGAGCACTGGAATCATAATTACCTGAGGAACTCGAATCCAGAGAAGATTGAAATTTTAAATGTAATGTGCTACTTCTATTATTAGTAAATAATGAGTTTTAAAAATTTAAAGAAAAGTTATTCAAATTACCGGTTTAAGAACTCGAAGTGATTGTGTTCGATGAAGCTGAAATTTTCGAGATAAAAAATACAATTGAAAAATCTGAGATATTTCAAACGTGTTAGAAGTTCGTCCGTGGCATCATCAAAATGATTGTGGAGGATTGGATAGCTAAAGTAAATTTTGAACAATCGAGGTTAAAGATAGGAAAAATTAAATTAGCTCATCTCGTGAAGCAGATTGAGCTACAAAAGTTAGAATAGCAGTCATTGCCCAGTAAACAAACAAACACGTCGCTTAGTATTGATATTTTGAATAAAAATATTGAAGTTTTAACGATTGTGATTCCTGAGCAGCCAGGAGCGTTGCATCTGTGCTTTACTTCTTTAGAAACGGTGTTGTTCCGGAAGGCTTACAGGCAGAGATATTAATCAACTTGCTAAGGGTTAAAGCTTATAATATTTTAATATATGCAATGTAGAATTATAACCAAATAAAAGAGTTATTTTAGTCGAATTTCAACCTAAATCTTGACAATTTTTGAGCAACTTTAAAAATGCTCAACGCTTGGTAAATGAATCACTTAAAGTTTGCATCGCAACTAAGTATAACATTTGATTACTATTGGCAAGTGAGGGATATAATAAAAAGTACTTTCAAAAGTGATGCAATTTGATTGTATCAGTTAAATTGTATGAAAAATTATAATTTAAGGAATACGTCAGCGCGCGCGCACGTTTGGGTTAAGAATGATTTAACCTAACGTAGTTAGAACGTGAATGTAACTTATTTTTCACATCGCATGGTAAATGTTTATCAGAGTTAAACAATTCAAAATTATATAATGAAACGAAAGCAAATTTTCAAACCCCCTTTTCTCCCTGGAAATAATCAGGAAAGTAAAAGAGCGTCTGCGAAGTGTTCGAATTGTAGCGGAATCTACTTAGTTAATAACAGTTTGCGCAAAACGCTTCAATCACACACACACATATACACACATAAAGATGAAACGGAAAGAGATAATGTTCAGTAGGGGAATTTCGCCGATTAGTAAAAAATCAGTTAAAGCGAAAATTTTCTAGTAATGATTCTGAATACACAGATATTTTTACCGTTAACTCAAAGTGTAATGTCTTGATTAAAAGCAGCTTTCAATTTGTAGTTGTAAGAAAAAGTTTATCCCTCAATAAACATTCAAATGATAACATTGCCCTGACTAGCTACTTTGGAAACAGAGTCGTCACTGAAATTTCACCGTTACATTTCGCTCTTTTCGGAAAGAGTAACTACCTAGAATTAGCAACATTGCTGAGTCACCAGCTGATGTCAGTGTTGTCATTCTACTTAGCTTTTTCCAAAAGCTGAAGGAAAATAAAGAGCTCCTACCCCTCATTAATTAGAAGCAAAGAGGAAGACTTTCGTTGGTTATAAAATAAACATGAAAAAGGTAATAGCGCATTATAGGTCTCTGCCGTCACTAAAATGAAACCTAAAATAGGAGAAGTAGAATCACAAAACGGAGCTGACGCGCTAAAATTAGCTAGCGTGGTAGACAATTTAACAGAAAATAAAATCGAACTTTATCATATTCTGGAATCAGGGTTAAGGAAGGTGATCATTGATTTAACAAACGGTTATGAGTCGAGGAAAACGGAAACCACGAATTTATCGATGAAGATTGTTTTGAAGGATGAATCCTCAATTTATCAAAGACCGTACAGGCTTTCAGTTGCAAAGAGGTTGAAGATCAATGAACAATTTAAAGAGTGACTGGAATCGGAGAAAATGCGCCATTCTTATCGGACTTGGAACACCTGTTGTGTTAACAAAAAAAAATTAACGAGTCTGCATAGATTATAGAAAATTAGATTATACATATAACTGTTCTATATTTCCCTTCCCACTATCTTACGCTGTTATAGAAAGGTTACAAGGTGCTAAAAAGTTTACAAAACTTGATTTTAAAAATTCGTTTTTCCATGTACACTTTGACTGTATGTCACGACTAAGTACGCGAGATTCATGAACCAGTACTAATATTTTAAAATACCTTTCAGATTATGAAATTCGCTAGAAGTATTCAAAGATATGTTATTCATGTATTTCAGAACTCCGTAATTATAGTATACTCGTAATTTATATATATATGGACGATTTAATTATTCCGATAAATAAGGATAAAGTAAGAGGATTGAAACTGAGAAGGGTGTTAGAAACCGCCTCGAAATTTGGTTTTAAACTGAATTTGAAAAAGTTTCATTTTCTTAAAAGAGAAATCGAATTCTTGTTACATGTTACGAAAATGGTACTATCCGTCCTACACCGTCTAAAACTTTAGGTGAACAAAAATTCCCCTGGACCAAGAACAATTAAGCAAGTCCATAGTTTTATTGGTTTAGTTTCATATTTCAGAAAATATATTTAAGAGTTTTCAATCATCGCTAAGCCTTTAACAGATTTGTTACGTGGAAAGCAAAATTTTTGAATTCGGTCGAGAACAAAAGCAGCTTTTAAGATTTCAAAGGATAATATGCTCAATGATCCTGTTTTCCCACTTTTAACCAGAGTAATAGGCTTGAATTATAACATAAAGTAGCTAGTAAGCACAGGCGTGGAATGATTTTATTTCAGGAAGGTGACAATGGGAAAACTCACCCTTTCTATTATATGACTAAAAAAACAGCAGTTCAGGAAGATTCTAGCTATGAGTTAGAGGCATTGACAGTCATCGAAGCAGTTTTGAAATTTAATCTTTTTCTTTACACATTTTGGGCTCAAAAATTAATATTTATACTGACTGTTCGACTTTTAAACAAACTATGGCGTAAAAGGAATTAACTTCTAAAATTTCCAGGTGGAATGATTTTCTTCAGGACTTCAATAATAAAATAAAAAAAACAGGTAATGGAAACAAATATGACATATGGATGCGTTGAGTAGGAGTGCCATGTGATCCACTCTCCAGTTACTCATGGTATGGAAATAAAGAACAAAAAAGAGATTCTGAAAGTGTTAGAAGAGGATATTTTTCACTGATAGAGGATCGTCCGACGATACGAGATGAAGCGAAGCAGAACATTCCGATAATCCTTAACGAAAACCGTACTAAGTATAACCATAAGAGGAAAAAAGCACATCACTTCGCCTAGGTAATCTAGCAGTAATTCACCTTATATAGTTCAACATTATACTTAGGGATTTCTGTCCATATCGAACCAAAGCAATGAAACCACATGCTCGGAATGACATAGTGAAAATTGGAAATCATGGTAGTCCAAACTTAATGGCATTGGCAACTGACTGACCTCATGAAACCGTAATCAATAGAACCAATTGAATTGCAGTTATGCCTCGTAAATATATATATATATATATATATATATATATATATATATATATATTACATTTATTAAACTTTTATTTTTTGTCCCATTTCTATAGTGTCTATCTCAGAAACCAATTAGCAAGGGCACTAGAATGGTTAGGATAACGAATGAGGTATTCAATCCTACCCTTGGAGAGTACACCGAGTAAAATGGTGATAGGGGAAACGGTATTCTGAGGGTGAGATGTAAGAGAATTTTAATACAATAAGTACTCGTACAAGCGGATTTTATATCTTTCTTCTTGTAGTCTAAGTTCAAAGGCTGTAAAATATCTTTTAATTACTGTCTCTTGACTGTTGTAACTCATCTGTGAAGTGTCTAATAAGCTTATTAGAACTGTGAACAGCATTTTCACAAAATATCACATATCAATCATTAATCCATATACTATTGTCCAAAAATCTATATAACTAAAGAAATCAATTCAAAATTTAAGTAAAATTAATATAACTGATACAGAAACCATTATAATTAAATAAACATACTAAAGCTAAAACCAAAAACAAAAATCTATTGAGCAACTGAAAAATTAAAAGAGCAATCTCGATTATTAGAAGAGCTCGTAATTTAGAATAATGGAAATAATGTAATTAATACTGTTCAATACTTTGGAATCCAGATTATATAAGGATCAGATTGCAAACTGTAAGATATTTTAAAAATTATTTAGAACAAAATCGACTAAAAGAAAACCATATAGTTAAAATGATAACCATAAATTAAGAAGAAATATACGAATAAATGTAGTAACATAATAATAAAAAATAATTTAAAATATTTTATACGTCGAGTAAAAAGTTTAACTTAAAAAGATTTTGAATTTTTTTTTATATGATTTACAAACACAGCAACATAATGCTACTACAGATAATATTACAACAAAAACATTATAATCCATCAAATACAGGCAGAGTTATTTCTATAAAAAATTCCCTTCCATCCCTCTCTCTCTGTATATATATATATATATATATATATATATATATATATATATATATATATATATATAGAGAGAGAGAGAGAGAGAGAGAGAGAGAGAGAGAGAAAGAAAGTCTTGCTATTGTACCTATTTTTATTACCAAATAATTTTTAAATATCTCTCAAAAACTTCCGAAATCAAATGTTTACTATAACATTTCATAACCTATATATGGAATTTAAAATATAATTCTTCAATAAACAAAGATCCTAGATATCGCAAAAAAGTTTTAATACAATAAATACATTGGATTATTTACCTAAAAGATTTTAACATACATTAAAAATTCCTTTTTCTTCTTCCCAAAGACTCAGTACTTTGATAGATTTTCTGTGATTGATGATGGAATTTGATTTAAAAAAGATCATAAAATAAACGTTAGAGTATTACCAATTTAAACATTTCATTTCTCAAAATAAGATTTTTCTCTCTAAGAATGATGTGGAAACGATTATATCACGTTTCAAATCAGAATAAATTCTTATTTTGTGTCATTCAATTCAAGAATTTAAATCCACCCTTTTCTTAAAATGGGAAGGTCACTAACCTCTTGAATTGGAAAAACTCTGATCTTGTAATTTTTATGAATTTTGTGTTCTGAAACTTTTTTAATGTCGATGTCTGGACTCTTATCCCCTACTTAAAAACCTTTCGTAATCCTTGTTGTTTTTTTGAAAGTTTATGTATGGAGGATTTTATTTGCAGTTATTGGTTAGCTATTTTAAGCCTGTGAGCCAATGGCACGCATGTTTTTGTGTTTTTGAGTACTATATTAGTGTTTTGCCTTATATTTCTGAATCATTCTGTCTGGAGGATTTACGGCGAAAATATTTTAACTGTTCTCAGACATGCTACAGATTATGTTTACATACATTTATTATTTATTTTTCGTATTCTTCATATTCTTATTTTGCAACCTAGATTTTTCTTCTTCTTATCAATAGTCATACCAAGTATTAAATCCCTTCATTGAATATAAATACATATTTACGATTCCTGAAACCTTAAAATGCTTCATATTTTGCATTTTTTTAAAAAAAATTGATGTTAAAATTTCTGGAGTTCTTCACTGATTCTATAGATGTAATATTTATGAGAATTTGGGAAAGCGGAAAGCTGGGAAATTAATTTTAAGAATTATTTACAAACGTGATACGCCGCAAAGAAAACTATTTGTATATGTGTTTATCTCAAAATATGTATTTTTAGGATTCTGGTACGCTTCCTTCACAACTATATTGCTAATATTGTCATATTATAAAAATACTGTTTCTTTATTTATATTAAGAACATATGTTTTCCTAATAAACAATCACAAATTTTAAGTAATGCGCAAAATTTGTACAAAAATTACTGGAAAACTGAATTTAAAAAAATTAAAACTTTATTTCATTCAAATTTTGAAATTATAATTATGTTAAGTATATAGAATGTTATGTTTATAAGTATTACGTGAACTTTTACAGTTATAAATGGAGTCAATTTTGTGCAAAATGTACCTAAAGTAAGTACATAACTTAAAAATATAAAAGCAACTATTTATTATTTATTGTCAATTTGTAATTATTCGCGTAAATAAAAATATGACTTTCTTTACATAAACAGATGCATGAGTATTATATTTCTGAGTGTTAAATTATGACTTCTATTTCTTTTTAATTTTAAAAAAGTAAGAATTATTTAATTTTGTTAGAAAATAAGTTCCATGTTCCTCTGCGGGCAGTGTGTCGTGCGAAAAAGTGGGTAGAATTGCATCATTTATTTGGAGACCTCCACATCCGTACGAGTTATCATGTGTTCCCAAAACGAACCAGAATTCATCACTAAACACTACGTTTTACCAATATGTGGCATTCTACTTCGCTCTGGCTTGGCACCATTGCACCCATTTTTCAGTGTTAAAGGCAATACGAGAAAAGAGCGATTGAATTGCAGATTCGTAGTCTGGTAATGGCTTATAAAACCACTGGCAACCTTACATCTAATTGTATCGTGGCTTAAGTCATTAAAGGTATCCACGAACCTTTGCCACACGATTCTTCAATCCTTTTACCTCTTTGACTTCCTGGTCACCACAAACCTGGTTCTCCGCACTTGGGTACTATCTCGTGATCAAAGTTCCCAACCCGTTGTGACGGCCCACTCCGAAAGATTGACACGGTGAGCAACACAGAGTGAAAACTAGCTTGCGATTTTCTTAGTGATTATCAGGTCCCTCTCAAAACTCGCTTAATTTGTCGAAATATCTTCTTATACATTTTCTACCTGGCATTCTTCGCTTACTTCAGTCCTCCTAGAGTCGGAATGTGATCGTTATGTTTATAAATCTTCCTCTAAGCGTATTTTTATATAGGACCAATTTCTTGATTGCAACACCCCAACAGGGTGTGTGATCAAAGCATTGACACCAAATTTGGATCATTTTCATATCGGACATCATTCAATTACTTTGCAAAGTTTCGCGATTGTAGCTCACTTCCTTCATGTGGTGCGCTATTTTCAATATTTCTGAGTATATCTACTACTGAGTAGCTATTACTATAACCACTTGTCTGAGATGTGAATGCTAAACGCTATCTCAAATTCTGTATCAAAAATTCACACTATTAAAAGGATGCATGGTCAGGTTAATCATTGTTTATATTTTTACCCATAACTGTACGTGTTTATGTCAGTAGAACGCGTGCTCAAGCGTATCATCCAACTGCCTTGTTCCAACAGTTAAGCATGACGGCGACTCTTTCATGATTTGGTAGAGATCACATTCGTTGTTTTCTGCAATTCTTGTCAAACCCTTATAAGGTCGAGTAACTGCAATTGAATTTGTGGACATTTCAGCCTAACCGGCGCACCAACCGGTTCAAACATAATATTCATGACAAGATGCCATCTTCCAGGATGAAAATTGTCCAATCAATACAGCTAGAACTGTTAAGACATGCTTTTAGAAACAGGAAGTCGTATATATTCCCTATCCATGTCAATCGTTTGAAATCAACATTATTGCGTCACTCTGGTATACTTAAGAATCAGAATCCACCACCCTCCTCTCTCTTTGAAATGACCCGATATCTTCAAAAAAGTTTTTATAATATTCCTTAAAACATCATACAATAGATATATACAACTCTATTCCCATATTTATTCAGGCCATATATATATATATATATATATATATATATATATATATATATATATACACCCTATAAAAAAAAAAAAAAAAAAGAACGATGCACCAAAAAGGAGTCTCCTGATTGTAATGAAATTTCGAATGCAAATACATTTGCACCGATCATGAAAATTATTAAAATTTAGTGTCCACTGAAAGAATAGCCTGAGCTACAGTGCATCGGAACTGCGTACTCGGCAGGTGTATATAAGAAGCGATTCTCAATCTGATGATTAAATTTTCCGTTGCATTGCGATTTAGGATACCTTTCAACGACTGAAAAAATGCCTCGCCACGGGATTCAAGCTTATTACGAAAATTGTCAGAGTTTGAAAGAGATCGTATCATTAGATTGAAAGAGGCAGGTTGGGCAAGTCAGAGAATCGCTCTTCATATGGGTGGATGCGATGCGGAGATTAGAAGATGCTGACATAATGGCAGATTTCAGCGTCAGAATGGTAATGGTCGACCTAGGGCCAAAGCAAATCTGGAGGACAGAGTGATTGTCAGATCAGCTGTCACAGAGCCTGATTCATCGTTATCAATCATCAGACGTGCGACCCGCATACAAGTGTTCACCATGATTATTTACAGACGGCTGACAGAGCGAAATATACGCTCTTACCGACCGCTACGCCACCTGCCACTCACGCCAACACGCTATCGAGCCAGATTACAGAGATGCTTGGCTCGATCAGGTTGGAATGATGCTGACTGGGGACATATATTGTTTAGCGACGAATCCCGCTTCCAACTGTGTCCTGACGATCATCGAAGACGAGTCTGGGGACGCCTAGAGAAGCGTGCCGGTCTCGCTTTCACTATTGCAGCCACACAGGTCCTCAACGAGGAGTTTGGGTCAGGGATGCCATATCCTTTGATTGCCGGACCCCTTTGATCATCATTATAGGCACACTTACAGCATAGTGGTACGTAGACGACATACTGAGACCTGTTTTGCTACCGTTCATTTGGCAATAAACTGCCCTTATTTTTCAGCAAGATAATGTCACACCACGTACGGCACATGCTGCTATGAGCTGTCTTACTGCTTGTCAAACACTTTCTTGACTAGCTTTCTCTACAATCTAGCATGTCTGAAATATGGTGGGAAGGCGACAGCATCTTCCGAGGAATATTGATGACCCTGCCCGACAATTAGAGCAAATTTGACAAGAAATACCGCAGGAGACCATCAGAGAGCTTTATCACTCTATGGCACGTTGTGTGGCAGCTGGCATCCAGACTAGAGGTAGGTCATTGTAACTACGTAACTCTGAAATAAATCATTCAATTTTTCAGACTTTTAATCATTTTCTTTTCTGTACATAATTTTCCTATCCGCCAATTTTTGTCTCCATTGGACAACTCCTTCTTGGTGCATCGTTTGTTTTGTTATAGAATATATATATATTCTATAACAAAACAACTAGAAAATTGTTTTTTTTAATAGTTGGTATTTCAGGTTTTCCCAATTTATGTATCTTTTTTTGATAATTTCTGCAGTTGTTAATATAATACTTTGTTTTATTTACTTATTGGGTCTTTGAGTAGCGTGTAATGTTCCTCCTTTTTTGTCGTTAAATATATTTAAATATTCTTACTCCTTTTTTATTAACAATGTTTTATTTGTATTCTTATATAAATTACAGTATGTTTTTTTTGCTGTATGTTATAGTAATAATTTCTTCTCTCACTTTTAATTTTTGAGAATATTTCCTAACAAGTTAATGCTTATTGTATTGGTGTTACAAATGACTTTAAATATACATTTATATATGTAAACTTTTATATATATCACTTCAAGCTTACATACACACACATATATATATATATATATATACATATGCACATGTATAATAATATATATATATAATTTTATAAAAAAACACTATTTCAATAAATCGAAAAGGAAGAAATACCGAATTCCATACATAATCCGGCATAGGGAAAAAATTCTTAATGATTTTTGCAACAGTGTACTTCAGTCCCTTTTTTCATAGATTTTCAACAATGTCATTGCGTCTCTACGTACCCCTAATACGAAATAAAACTAAGTTATCTCATTTGGAGCTTTGTGATAAGCATCCCATTAAACGTAAAGTATCAAGTGCCCATCACCAAGATCTATCGTGTATGCTGAACATTTCCTTCATGCATATGACTCCTTCTGACAAACACCTACACAAATTATTTCTCATTAAATTGCGACAGAAACTCAGCATCCCTTATTAGATCCACCTTATCCAGTGTGGCGTAAATGAATCCGACTTAAATTACCACCACCTCAATCTTAAAAGATTGAGCGAAATAGTTCGCTGCTTTTGTGGTATCTTTATCCTCCGAAAGTATTTACAAGACGCAGTAATCAATGCGTGCGAAGTAAGAGATGAGAGAATATCCAAATGGTAGCTTGCGGTCATCCAATGCAATTATCCAATTTATTTGAAAGATTACAATTCCTCGACAAACTCTGACTCTGCACACGTTGGTGGATATCTTTCCTGCCGAAAGAATGTGCGTCATCCCCCTACATCATCCCCCTATCTTTATTGTTGTTGTGGATGTTGTTCGTAAGCACGAACATCCATTCCGCGATGCCATTTCTAATTTTGGATGATTTATCGCAGCCGCTCGTATATGGGACCGGTAATTGCAGCGCTGCAGGCGTAACCCAAATCTAATTGGGGGGTCGCCCCGGTGCATGATGACTCCCCCAACAACAGGCGGTCGATGTATTAAATAACGATAGGAATTTGGGAAATCGTTCGATGTGTAGGAAATGGGAAATTGTTGAGCGTGGAACAAGTTTTCGAGGACTGAGTTTAGAAATGATTTATCTTTTTTTTCCTTTTCATTTTCCTATAATAGAAACTGATTAATAGGCAAAAGCGGCATGTACTGACAGTAATTATTTACTTATCTCCTTCGGCTATTCGACCGTAATTATCATAATGATCTATTTTCGATTTACAATATTCATATTTCTTGAATAAACTTCATTTTTAAGCATAATATATGTTGATGAAGTTAATTACTAATGGTGAAAAAGTCCCAAAATTGAGCCTACTAACCTGTAATAAAGTAAAGAAATAAAAATAATCATATACTATTTTTAAGGGGACAGTTCACTTTCGAAACACAGTTTTTGGTTTAAATATTGATTTTTTTTTACTTTTGGTCTCACGTTAACAATAAATATTTTATCTTTAAAAATCTGTTTGTATTTTGTTCCTAGCTTATTCAAGAACTGAATTTTATAGCTATTTTAATATTACTTGATTCTAAATTTCTCTGATTGGAAAAAATCTATAAGCAAGTTTCTTACATTTTTCGTTACTGCAAAACATCATATTTCAAAATGATATACCTCAATGAACCTGAAATTTTATATATATATATTTCATAGAATGGACTATTCTTGAGATTTTATACTGAGTAGAAATTTTTGTACAGCAATAAAGAGAAAATTACAACGATTTTAAAGGAAAATTTCTACGTTAAGAACTCAAACTATCATAGCTTCCTATGTAAGATCTATGTTATCAAAAAAATTGATTATTCTCTAGATAAGGTTATATTCTGTATTATACAATTTACAAAATGTCAATATTTTTATTTTCTTTTGAGTTAATTTTTGTTTTTATTTGTATAAAACGCCCTTTCGACAGAAAAAATATACATTAACAAAACTTTTCTTGCCTTTTTTGTTAATTTTGAAGCTTTATATGGTCATAAAATATACATCTGTAGACAACATTTAGGGTATTTCAAAAAAATTTGTTCGAAGGTGTAACTACTTCGTTGTAACTACAAGGAAATGTACTGCTACATGCCGTTGTAGTTACATTGCATGGTCGGAGTTTGAAACTCTATTAGTATAGCATAAGTAGTAGTACTCGTTTCGTAAAACAGAGATTATGCACATTATTACTCAAATCACATTATATAATCAAAACACGTACTTTTACTATTTTAATTGAGCTATGCATTTCCAGAATTTTTGTATTATTTTCTTTTGTTTCCCTAAAACAAATTTCAGTTTGGAGAAAAAATTATTTTAAAATTACTCAATTATATAAGTCACGTATTATAAATTAGAATAATTAAAATTACATAATTCCTTTTCGGAAAAAATGAACATACGCTATTATAAAGCTATATTCTTAATATGATTTTAATTTCAGTACTTCCTGAAATATTATTTCCCTAGTTAATAAGGAATTAAAAGTTTTCAACTATATTACTCTAATATTTATTACTAATAAGCTGAGTATAAATTTATTTTATGCATCTGAAAATTTAAAAATGGTCTTATTATGTCATGTTATTATTTCCAATTTATACGACGACTCAAGTTAACCAGATTTATAATTAGTGTTATTATTTTATACTTTTTATTCTCAGATTTACTTCCAGATTTAAATTTTAGAAAATTTGCTAAAATTGCTTCGTTTCATTTTCTTTCTTAAGACTCTTCGAAATAATAATACTGCGTAGTAAAAATAGAGGAAAATCGTCTGAATCATAATATGCATTTAACTTGTATTTTAACAAAACATATTTTTCTCAAAATTATTGTTAATTTGTATAAGGGAGAAGTTTTAGCAGTTTTTTTTTTTTTTTTTTGCTATGGGGAATACTCTTGATTTAACAATAAAAGGGGTTAATTAGCTTTACTTTTAATATATATATATATGCTATATATAGTATATATATATAGTGTATATATATAACTTTTCCAAGAACTTAAGCTATTGTATGCTTTAAAAGGAATTATTCCTCGAAAAATTTCATTGCTATTACTCAGTCAATCAATTAAAAAATGACCTCTCCTACTGTATGTAAAACGTACTTAAAAAACTGTTGTGGAATATTGACTTATGCTTCTTTAAACGACTACGAATGATATTGAAATAAAATTTTATTCTAATCACGAGTAGTATAAATTCTAAAATTTTTCAATGAGTTTAAAATCATTTAATTTGTGGAGTTTTCATAATAATTCGTATTGTGCTAACTTTACAATATGGCTACCAAGATTACAAATGCTCACATGTTATTTTGAAATATTGACAGTTTGAATGACGTTTTTGAAGAAATGTTTCCATTCATTTAACCTGTATACAAAATTTATTTTAAGATAAATCTCTTACAGCCTTTCAGAATTCGCAAAAATATACTTATATGACAAATAATAAAAGTATTGAATAAAAAGATATCCTAAAAACATTTCTTTTTGTATAATTAAAGCTTTTCAAGAGCAGTAATTTCTAGAATTCTTTTTCATGTCAAGTGTCTTAAAATTTAATAAAACAAACTACCCTGCAATTTTTTTCATCTACAATGAGAACCAATTCCAAAAAGGAGTGAAAGAAGACAACCCTTTGGAAGAAAAAGAACCCAAGGAAATTCCAACTATTCCTGTTAAATTTAGTTTCCTGATGCGTGTCTGCAAAAAGGGATACTTGTTTACACAGGAATGAAACAAAGCAAACAATATACATCGACTCTTACAGAACTGTTTGATTTTCTAAAAATTTTATCTTCAAAACTCTGTTTTTTATTTTTGATTACATTCAAGATGTTTTTGAAACATGAGCCTGTTGGAAACTCTCTGGGTACCGGATTATTCTAGAAATATTCATATGAAAAAAGAATTTCCTTTCTTAAACTTGACGTTATCAGATACCTCGAAAGTCTTATATTTTGAAATAAAGATAGCAAATAAATCTTTATAGTTCAAAATGTAAGCAACGTATTTTTTTCTTAAATTATAATATATCATATACATTGTCGTTATTTGAATTTCAAGAATGATACAAATTGCTCTTTGTTTATTTTGATTGTTTTCCGTTCAGTTTCATATTTCAGACTATCGAAGTAAAATTCTTCAACATTTTTCAGTAGGAATATAGACTTGCTTATTTATTTTCTTACATTGATTTTTGGTTTAATGAATGTTTTATTCTATTGTCTGTCATAAATTTTGCTGAGATTGAAGTATGACCTTTTAATGGCTGATAATGTTCCTCAAAATTCAGAAATATTTTTTTTATAAAATTTTAGGTTGTGCTTTTTCTTATACGTTGTTTTAGAAAAAAAAAACAATTTATTATCTCATATTGGAATAAACATTCATATAGTCAGTATTTTACTAATTATAAATAAACTATATGTGAAATAACTTTAATTGAAATAGTAGTGCATTGTAATAGTTGAAAATAACGTTTTATAATATTTTTTAAAGATTTATTTATTTTTTTTGCACACATATGTGGTACAAAAATGTTCCTCTCGGAATATTAAATAGCGTATAATTGATTAAACATGGTGAATGTTATAAAATCCCCATCTTATGAATTATAAATTCATAATGTAAGCCATGCATGAAATTAATTTATTCTAATACATAAATTACCTACATAAATTTAAATGTTCTTATAAACATAATTGTATTCTCCCAAATGATATCTACTTTTGTAGAAAAGATTTTAAAAAAAAAAAAAAAAAAAAAAAAAATGAATTTTGGGAATTTGTATAACCTTTTTATTTTTATTTTTACTAAGTTAATTATTATTTTCAGTTTTATTTTAACAGTGATCATTTATAATAAAGTAAAAAGTGCTTGATAATTGTAATACTGTAAGTAAAAAAAGTAAATGATATAACGCCCAAATAACTTTTTAAAAATCTCATGTTTGAAATTGAGAAGGGGTGGGGGATAAACGCAACTGCAAAAAATATCCAAATTTGAGATTTACATCGGTATGACTTGAAGCCGAAAAGGCTATGTAGCATTGGTTCTCATCGGAAAAAGAAATACATTCGTATAAGAACGGGATTTGTTGGGTCACGCATTCATTTCGTTACTTACATACAATTCGTTTACTTATGGTGTGGAGAATTGATATCGACAAATGCTAGATACAAACAATTTACGGAAAACCAGTCTTACACCATTTTGCTGATCAGGACACTTAGTGTTATACACCAATCTGATGAATACTTGTGGGGAAGTGTATGATGTATTAATAAGAACCAGAAAGGCACTGCCCAGCAACATTTTGTATCCTATTTAATAGAATTTATATGGTGTCGTATGAAAGGTTTTATCTACCTATTAAAATTTATGCCTGCCACTTAATATGTCAAAAAATTTCTTGAGTTAAATGAGTTAAAAAAATTCTTTTTTTTGAACATTTGTTAATTAAGATGTAATAAATAAAGCTGTTTTTATATTGAAATTAATCTTTTTTTATTAGTCTCTAAAGGGGTTTTTGTTGAAGGCAACAACAAAAAGATGTCTCCTACCGCTTTTCAAAATAAAGTGTGAAATACACATGAATTGTTTATCTTCATTTTATGGCAACAATAATAACATTTAATTTAAAAGGTGTACTATTTAATATTTTATTGTTTGTTTTAATTATAATATCTGAACAAAATAATTTTCCACTTCAATATTTGATCGTCTAACACTGAATTGAATAATTATTTTTAAAATAGTCTTCACTCATTATGGTTAAATCTGTTCTTTCCAAAACTTTGCTTAGAACAATTTATTTAAACTATTTTAAATTGTTCTTAAGGAAATTAATAAGATAATTAGAATCTGCAAGCATATTAGTGATTTTCATTTAAATTTTCATGTATATTATAAGAATTATTAACAAGAAGATTTCGTTACGAAAAATGTAGCTATATATAGTTTTCTTAAAAATCGATATACTAAGGTTACCGCTCGAAAGAAGTACCTGGTACAAAAGAATTTAAGTTTCTTATTTTATCTTAGATACTACTATAATTGTTCTTCTTTTTGGGAAGAAATATAGCAAGAAAAGGAAAGTAGTCACATAAAAGTTTAGTATCGAGGAAAGAAGCAAGCCAAAATAAGTAAATTTGGATAAATGCATGATATGGTTATATAAAAAAAATTACTTTACATATTACAAACTTTGGGACACATTTCAAATTTATTATTTTAAAGCAGTGAAGAGTGTTTGCTTATGTGTATAAACTTGCTTACATATTTATTAATATGAATATGTGTATTAATATTTGAGTATCTTTGGACTACTGAACTACCGTTTCTGAATGTTATTAATAATTCTAAAATTTATTAAAACTTCAAATTTAAAAATGTTTGTAGAATATAAATGATAGTTATTAAGATATCTATCTCAAACTATCTATACATATAGTTGAAGTTTTTTTTACTTCCTACATTATGGCAGTTTGTAAAAAAAATATAATTATACTTTCTTTAAAATTACTTTCCATTTTCTGTCTTAAAATGTCAAGCATTATATTTAATATAAGGGATATTTTCAATCGATATCAGTTACTTTCATTTTATACATTAACTAAAACATTATTCTACTAAATTTTAATAATGCCCTAAATTTGTTTTCCCTTTGCTGTCAGGGAGTGGATGGAATAAATGGAATCTATGATTTTAATTATTCCAAAAACGACATTATTACCAGCGTTAAGTAAAAAAAAACTGGGATTTTAGCTATAAACAAAATAGTAAATCGGGAAATTTACGTTGATTTTTTTCCAAACGAACACCTTTATTTCTGAAAAAAATTCTTGGCCATAAACAAAAGCCTTCTATTTATTAAAAGAACTTCATCAAATTATGAGGCTATCCGCAAAATTTTTTAAAATTCACCTGTTATTCAGTATAACAGGGGATTATTAATCAACAGTTACCAGAGACTCAAAAATTCAAAAAGTTTATTTACTGATACCTTTTAAATAGCAGATAATTAAATCTTTTATTTCTGGTTTTTGCAAGTGTGTGCAGCAAATTGCAATAATATTTGTAGCTGTTGTTAGTAGAAAGAAAGAAAAAGTAAGTGAAGAGTAGAAATAATCGCTATGATATTTTGGAGAATATGTAAAAAAATAGCTTGCACATATATTTATAGTTTAATTGCAATATTTATTGTTGATAAAGTATAATAATCCAACAAGGACGGAAAGGTGAGCACATGCATTTTCTACCATATTTATTTACACTTTCTGCGTGCCAATTATACATACATATTTACAAAATATACAATGACTTCCAAAAAGCTCGCAAGAACTCTCAGTACTCTGAAAATTTACACATGAACCCATACACTTTCACTTGCACGAGACAAGGAGCCTCCTGGTGGTATCCAAATAAATTATTTCCAACGGCTATTAGGCGTTTCGTTAGATAACAGTCCCAAGTTCATGTGATGCACCTAGCAACTTATCGGGTAACATAATATAAATCATTCAGTTACCAAATGGTAAATTTGTCCCTTCTTGCATTGATTGTCCTATGACATCATCACATAAATTTCTTGTTGTTATCAATTCGTTCTTATCAATGTAATACCAGCCCGTACACTATACTGTCTGTTAATATATATAGTTAATAGAGAATTTCCCAGAATACAAATATATACTTTAATATAAATACATATTTAATATATTGATAAATAGACACACATGCTACTTGATTAAAAATTCATTACCTCTACAACCATAACATTTCGACTCTGATGTTTAGTACCCCGAATTTCAAAATTTTAGTGAGCCTGAAATGAAATCTACCTGTATTTTCTAAATAATAAGTTTGCTCTCTGCGTTTTTGGTGCTGCGTTATTGGTGAAGGTAATGATCCTCTGGAGATGAGACTAAAGCAATACGGCGTCATCGTCCCTGACCTTTCACTTATTCACAAAGATAAAAGAGCTTCTTAAAGGACATAACTTTAATTTGGAGGGCGAGATGAAAGCTTGCATTAAAGCCTGATATTGATAACAACCATCAGAGTTCTTCTCCAACGGGTTTGCTCGACTAATCATGCGTTGGCGCTACAGCGTGGAAAAGAAAGGAGAAAATATCAAAAAAATGAATTATAGATCACATAGAGGATGCATGTAACTTTCAGGTAAAATTAGAAATGTGAAAATCGGATAACAAATAAAAAGTCTATGGTCAAAGAGGCATTACTTTTCATTGAAGTCTTATATTATTACACGAATCTATATAAAATTGACATATTAAATGTTCAATGTGAATGAGCTGAGTAAATGATTATTACACCCCCTAACAATATCATTCACACAAAAAGTTTTAAAACTCCTTGATTTAGAGAAACATTGATATAATATTACACATTAGAGATTTTTGGCATTAATACACATTTTTCTATATCAAATTAACATTAAATGTGCTGCGTAAAGGAGCTGAGTAAATTATTATTACTTTCCTAAATAATATCACTCACATAACAAAATTTAAAGCTCTTTGATTTAGAGAAACATTGTCATCTAAATTACAAAACTTTTTCCCTCACAGTAGAGGAGGAAAAACTTAAAAAGACATTGATACGAGTGGTTATAAATGTTCTTCTGAAATTCTGTTTCAATGTCTACAAGGAATGTCATGGTTAAAAAAATTTAAAAAAGGAAAGGGACATTTTGAAGCGATAAATGATAACAATGTTATCAAATAAAACGAATAACACAGAATCACATACTTCCAAAAAATTTATACGTTCAATAATTTGATATTTTTTGGCACGGATTTGACGATGAAATGAAAAACAGATTTTGAAGTCCTTTCCATCCCCATCCATACAAGAGAAAAAAATTCTATTTCGATAAGGGTTAAGTAGGGTAATTCACGGATACATCCATCAATAGGATGATATCCGCAATACATCAGAAGAAGCGGAGTTCCGCAATTTGTCATCGGATATAATCAGTCCTCCGCATCCGGAGCTCCGAACTTCAACACCCCCGTGCTCTTATAATCAATCTCCAAAATCTGAGAGTTTTTTTTTTTTCATACTCTTCCATGTTTTTTAGTCGGATATCTGCATTTTCTCATTGAGGTTGTGTTGGGAAGAGATAATTAAATTGCTTTTTTCCCCTATTCACCGCACTTTTTAAAAAAATAATTTAAGTATGCTAGTTTCCCACCGTAAGGGTTATCGTGGATTGGTAAGTGTGTACTCTTACGGTAATGGATTAATAGTTAACAGTGGTTACCAGCCATTTAACAAAGAGCAGTTTTTTTTCCTTTCAAGTGCAATTTCCATGTTAGATGTGTTAAGAGTTTTCTTCCTTTTAATCTATAAAATAAATGAGGGCAGTAATGAAACGCTATCTGAGGATATAAATTTAAAACTTTTTTTTTGTCCGCTTGATTGATTATTAGGAGATAGATACTGTTATCGAATCGAACTTGGTCCAAGAATTGTTGTTATTTGAATACACAGCAAAGTATTTTTAACAAATTTTCAGCCACCAACAGCTTATCTAACTATTTAAAAATTCCGATATTTTATTTCTTTATAAAATTTAGTTTAATTAAATAGAAATGTGTTTTACAAGGTGGGAAGTCTTCGAATATCACATTCGACTTTCTCTCTCTCTCTCTCATATATATATATATATATATATATATATATATATATATAT
>BMAW01101973.1:363491-377745 GCA_019974015.1 Nephila pilipes | reverse complement strand
ATATATATATATATATATATATATATATATATATATATATCATTAATGTGCAAAAATTAAGCAACAATGTAAATTTTAAGCAGAAAGCCTTAAAATAGCAGAAAAGTGGTTATTGTAAGTGTAATGAACACGCAATTCAGTAAAAAGTGATGCGTATGCAAATGTCAGGAACAAAATGTTATAGGCGAAGTGAGCGTTTACAAAACGCGTGCGATCGGCACGCGCAGCTCTAGACTACAATAAAAGGAAGAACGGAGGCGCAATTAAAGACTTTCGCTGCAAGTTCAAGTGAGTTCGTTCGTAAAATATGGCTAGAAGAAATCACCTGGACTTCTTCACATGTGCAACAATGATCGGAAAGCTGGAGGGAGGGGTGTAGTTTGACCAGTGTAGATGAAGAGTTCAGAATCAACAAAAGTGTCGTTTCACGCACTTGGAAAGCCATCTAAATCATAGGTACAGCTGTTAGTAAGGTTGGTGGTGGTTGCCCTAGGAAAACTACTGCAGTGGATGACAGATATATCGTCCTGCAGGCGAAAAGAGCCTGATACTGGTCAGCAAGCGCCATTTCTCAGCAACTGGGTATAGCAACAGGGCGACAAATGTTGCGGTTTACTGTGGCTAAAGAACTGTATGGTTTACTGTGGCCTTCACAAAGGTGGCCTTTTCGCCCGCCCTCTTGAACGATGCATCTCTTTGAAAGTTGGTCATCGGCAGCAACGTTTAGAATTGTGTAAGAAGCAAGCACAAAGACTGGAATCAATGAAGTCGTACCTTCTTTATAGATGAGAGTCGTTTCAGTGCCACAAGTGATTATCAACGCCAGTTGATTTGTAGAGAGGTCGGGACACGGTTTAATCCCAGTAACATCACGGAAAGAGACCGTTACAATGGTCCTAGAGTTATCGTCTTGGGAGGCTTTATGGTGAACGAATGGACTGAGCACCACATTTTCGACAGATTTTCTGTAAACGGGGATTGCTATTGTAAGGAGATGATCCTTCATTATGTGCATCTTTTTCGATATGCTATTGGACCAGACAACATTTTTATGGATGACAATGCACAACCACACTGGACTGCTGATGCTCAGAAGCTACTGGAAAGTGATGATAACACTCAAATGGATTGGCAAGCGTTCTCCTCTGATTTAAATACCATAGAACATGAGTAGGATGCTTTGGTAAGACTCCTTGAGGCACAGGCAATAACAGCTCTTATACACCTGAGTATTGAGTCAGAGATTGGATAGCATGTACAAGTACATATGCCCAAGCAGTTTCAACGCGATGTCGCAGTTCATCGGCTGTAGTGACTGAAGTATGATGACGAATCAGCCGCTCAGAAACCAGACGTTTTTTATTGGTGAAAGATCAGGAGAATATGTTGACCAGGTTAGCAGTTAAAGATTTTCTGAGTCAAAGAAGTTCCATACAATACCGTCAACATGCGGTCGTGCATTATCTGGCTAAAAAATAGCATTTCGCAGAGCTCGAAGAAAGATTATAGCCGCGGGCCTTAATACATAAGTATATAGCCACCACTGTTCATAGCGCCGTCAATATGAACAAAAGGTGACCGAGACATGTATTCAATGCAACTCCATACGAATACTACAGGTGATGGGTCAGTATGACGATGTAGAATGCACCCTGTTAATGGCGTTCTTCAAGATGCCTCTGAGCACGAATGCTACCATCATGATGCGGATTGCTGATCATTCGTCTGAAAAGATGACGTCCTGCCATTGCTGCGTCCAGGTTCGTCATTTATCACATCATTGATGGTGTTCCTGTCTGTGATGTAGTGTCAAGGGAAGCCGAAACCGTGGTTGCAATGCTGTTGCACATGTCGTTGAACTATTCTTAAAGAAATTTGTTGTCTTTCAAACGATACTATTTCTTGACTCAGGCTCGCGAAGTGACTATACCTCCATTAAGGCCCTGCAGGTAACATGTCTGTCTTCTTAGCTATCGTTGATAGCGGGTCTTTGAGATACAATACGGTGTTCAGTAAGATTATCCTGAACCCATCAATTTTATATTTTTCAGACTGTAATAGGATCTCGACCAAAGCTAGTAGCAATTGTGCGATAGAATAAATTGTAATCCTGATAAGTTACAATTCAATCTCTATCATGGCAAGAAATGTGCTGGTAAGCATTTTTTCTTACATGAAGCATCTCTACAACTTTCCTTCAGGAATCAACTTTAAAATGCAAATTGTGTATGCGAAAACTATTGAGCAATTCCTTCATTTAAACATATTGTTGGTGTCGCTCCTGGCACCGGCTTTGCATTAATGCTTTAAAAAGCTAATCATTTGCGTATCATAGCATCTTCTTCCTGTCTTCATATTTTTAATAATATCTTAGCTATAGTTAATGAAAGCAGTTTATATATATATATATATATATAAACCACTTATTTAAATATTGTTCAACATATCTTCGGAACCCTTCGTTACATTTAAGGGACTCTGAAAAATTTAATACAATGATAGATCATTAAATTATTAATAAAAATATGATTTACAGCTTCATTTTTTACATATCTTTTTTAACTTTCATTCCTTTAACCTAGGCTCAAACGGTCTTTTGCTTTACTTCACTCATTCTTATGTTTTCAATGATTTAATTACATACCCTCCATCTTTTGATATACCTTATAATAATCAACCTACAGTCTTGAGGGTTTAGATAAAAGTTTCTGTAGTTATTCTTATATTCCTATTATTTATTGTTCGAGTCTAGACTGCTCTAATTTTCATATATATGGAATATTTTTTCAATAGATATAAAACAGATATTTTGTATTTGTAACATAAACTTCTAATTAAAAACATTTATAGTTTTAGAAATTTCTGTTGATTTTAAATTTTATCAACCACTCATTCGCTTAATTTTCTTTAGTAGAGACACACGTCAATAAGATTCAGTTGTTAAACCTACCTGTTCATCGAAGTATCTACAATTTTTTTTAAGAAAGTTTCTTTGATTTGGCACTCCTTTAACCTAGAAACCATTTAACCATTGGTTTCAAAAGAATAATTCGATTGATATATATTCTCACAACTATATAGTTGTTAAATATTAAAATACCTCTAAAAATTTTGTTTAAAAATGACAGTAATTTTTAATTTTTATGGAACGTTATAAATCAAATACCAAATTTATTTTCTTTCCTGCTGTCAGTCATTGAAAGCATAAAAAGATGCATTGAAAGTTTTAATCTGTTAAATAATTTTGATAAGCTTAATTAACCTCTCAAATGTATTACGTATATAATTGTATTTTTAACTCTAAATGCTGAAAGAATTAAAAACATTTTCCAATCTATTTAACTTCCAAAAAATTTGTGGTGTGGTAGCCTAGTAGTCATGCCCATGGATTCGCAATAGGCGGTTTTCGTCGAATCGTGGGTTCGAGCCATGATGCCACTGAAGAACCGTCATGTAACCAGGACTGAATCATGTTGAATCTATCGAGGCTCACACTCACAAAATTCTTCCGTTGGCGTGGTGGAGTAGTTAAGAGAGGGAAGTGCCAGCTCATGTATTGTCCTCGTCACTTGACCGAGGTTCAAAATTGAGGGGACCTTCGCAAATAGTCATGATTTTATTTCTCGTTTCTTAACTGGTAATTGTTCCTTCGTTTGTTATTTAAATTGCTCCATTTGAAAAATACAAATTTATGTTCCTGTGGCTGTGTTGGAGATGCTGACTACTACCTTTGCTCTGGCCCTTTTGTTAAAAGTTTTCATTTAAATTGCCCTGTTATTGAAGGACCTATTGAACTGAAGCCTGTGTGTGAAAATTCTAATGTGCATTTTAAGCTTAAATCCTGTATACTTACGGTTCTTAAAATTACACGATAAAATTCCTAATTGTTTTAATATTTTATTACATTTCCAAACATTTCAATTTTCCTTATTCTTCGCTTATTGTATATCTTACATATAATTTTATATTTTTGTCTAATACTTCAATTTTAGTTCACAAGTTTGTGGACACATTTTATATTGTCCCATTTAACCAAGTATACGTCGCCTGCTATACGTCTTATTTCTGCAAGAAAATTCTTACTGCTATTTTTTTATTCCAGCCATGTACACTTCCTGCTCTATATTCATTGTAAACTTTAATTTACTTTTGAATTTCGAAATTATGTTTTTTCTCATATTTTCTATTCCAACATGTACAGTTATATCCTACTATTTATTATTGTAGATTTTTTATTTATTTGTAGATAAATTCTGAGTGAGGGGGTGATTATCTCCAGCAAGGCCAGTTTGTAGTTCTAAGCCCCTTGGATGAGCTCGGTTCCCTTGGGCATTCTACTAATAGCCCTAGTGTTACAACAAGCGCGAAAAACGTTAATAAAACCTATCCAAACCAAAACAATCCAAAGTAATTTAATTAAAGATATATATGCCGTTTAATAAATTCAATACTAAAGGAATAAGAATTTTAAAATTATTTCACATATTTCAATAAAATATATAAATACATCTGCAAATAAAATTTACAACAATATAATGTATTGACATATATATAATCCATGATTAAAATAACTTTATTTCCTTTTTAAAAACATATGAAACTAAGTTTGATAACAGCAATTACAAAAGATTTATTGCTCGATATATTTTTACTTTGATTTAATGATGCACATTGGCATAGTAATATTTTAATTTGGAATTTAACAAAATAAAAACTAATTAATACGTTTTATTATAATATTAAAATAATTTAAACTGCTATGTTTGTAAGTTTCTGCGGACAAAGAATAAAAAGAGATAAAGAATTTGAATATTCTTTGAAGCAAAAGAAACAGAATTGGGTCAAATCATTACCAGGACAATCAATGGAATCGGAATATTGTTATAAAACTCATCAGCACTGACGAAACACATTACGCACATCAGTGCTTCAGTGCTTCGTCATTCCCAACTTTCCCGCTGTTATTACCAGTTCTCCTTTCAGAACTAACTTGTCAACATTATTGATTAAAGAAAACAATTTCCTGCCTTTCAGAAGGCAATTATTTGTTCCGGTTGCAAAGATGGCCCCGGATTTATGAAGGCAACATTTCTTATTGATCATTCTCCTACCATTCCTTGAACTCATCAGACAGAGAAACGATTCGTTCGAAAACTGAACAACACAGGAACACGTTAAGATGACAGCTTATTATTTTGTCATCAAATCTTCTAACACTTATGGCATCGAAATGGAAACAATATGCTGGGAAACATCAGACATTTCGATTTTATGTGACGCAACTCAACTGCATATATTGTAATATAATTTTGTTATTCATGTTCTTTTTAAAATTTCAAAGTGATGTTTCAATTTGAAACTTTGACGTTTATTCCATTCTTCGTGAATTTTAAAAGTTTGTGAAATACAATTAATTTATATTACTCAAAATTGTAATAATACAATGAAATTTATATTTGGGAAAGAAAGAGATAAGTCAAAAGAAATTTCATTTGAAAATAATATTTTGATTGAATTAATAAAAACCAATTAAACGATGCCTAATTTATTTAATATTATGGTCTTTAAAGTATTTTAAAATACTTTAAATAATAATTAAATGTTTTTATCCCAGTATATTTTCATTAATAATTAAATATACTGACTCCTTTTTAAATTCTTTTCCCATGATAAAGAAAAATCCTTACTTCGAAATTCAACTTAAGAAAATATGTTATTCTCATCTTAAAAATATTCAAAATCTTTAAAAAAAGCAATAATCTTTAAATCAATAATCTTCAATAATCTTTAAAAATATTCAAAAATTTCAATAGATTTCTCAATTACTTAAATATTTCACCTCGCTTGGAATTTTTGAATTAATACACTAATTAATTGAATATTACTTTTTAAAGATTAATTCAGTGAACTTCAAAGCCAATAATTTAACCTTTCAATAAGCTATTACTTGGAAAAGATAATCTTATTTAAAATATAGTGAAAATATTACACAATAAAATAATAAAAATCGTTATGTTCTATAACTTATTTTATAAAAAACATATCTTCAGCAAAATACATTAGAAATTATTGTTGTTACAAATGCAGTTAACTGAACTGGACTTTTTGTTTCAAATTTGTTGCGATATGAAACATGTTATGAAAATAAAATACATCAAAAAATAATTTATTATACAAATTGTTCACGAATTAAATGTATTATTATTATTCTCATACACTTAAGATTCTTGTAAAGTACGATCAGGTAGTTTTAATTAGTAATATAAAAGCATTGATAAACGTTAAGGCTTTTAATCATTGCTTGTACTTTAAAAAAAATTAAAAGCTAAGTATAAGTTTCAGTTTTATATCCTTTTAGATTAAAGTCGTGCTTGAGTTACTCAGACGGTTATTCATAATCCCCAAAATGTGCAATGGATATTTAATGGTAGATCTGTGGGTGCAATTGATGTCCAATGGATGAATATGATGCACACACACACACACACATATATATATATATATATACTTTTTTAAAAAGTTTAGATTTTAAATATTTTTTATCAAAAATAATTTCCAGTGTGTGAATATGATTACTTCACTTTCCATAATGTCATCTTAAACCTATTTGTATGATTCTTAACTAGATAAATATTTCAGTCAACAGATATTAAGAATTTGAAGAATATTATTCTTTGCTAACAATTGTCATTTTGAGAAAGTTCGTTGAAATTTAGTTTACGTAAGAATCAGTCACTTTATAAGCCTTATCAGGAAAAGGTGAAAGGTTTGCAATTCCTATGATAAAGTTAATATTATTGATAATTAAAATCTAATTAGACACAATAACTAATATTTAGCTTTTATCCTTTTCAGCTATTTTAAAATATTTACGTATAAGTATTTTTTAGATCATATCGAACATGTCCTTTGTTTATCAAACATTTTTATTTCTATTGCACATTTCTCAAAACCAATAACTTTTTCCAAGTATACTAAGTTTGAAAATATGTTTATTCTACGTTATTGGAAAAGTATGCTAATATCGACAAAAATATAAATATAAAAATTCAATACTATGTAAATAAACTAATCAGATTTATTATTGAACAGTAAAATAAAAATATCAAATCATTTTGCTTATTATGCATTGGAATAAATATACTGACTATAAATTACTACATGAATAATTTGACATAATATTAACTATTAAAAGTATTATTTTCCCTTAAATTTTCTGCATCTAAATTTTAGTTTATTTTAGAATCGTAAATATGTAAGGTTGCAAAAAAGATCGAAGAACTTTACATTACTACCTATTAAAAGAATAAATTTTAGTCGAATATCAATAATCCAATGTGCAATCATATTTACATTTCAATACACTTACATCTTAACTTTAAACATCTCGTTCAATCTATTATACAGCTCATTTCCCTCCGTTAAATATGACGGTGATTCATGCTTTGCCTCTTAACTTCCACAAGGTTCAATAGAAAACTTAATGGCTTACTAAATTGAAACAGCTGTTTGAAAGTGCAGAGTTGAGTCTCCGAAGGTAAATACTAAATACATCATGGAGCATGCAAAGCTGTACTATTTGAAATAGAAATCTGCTTAACAGGTTTAGTATATTCATGCAAATTTTACTAAAGTTAAAGTTTTCATGGAAGGAAACTAAATGTATTACAACTTATAAAACTTTGCGCCTTGTTGTATGAAATACAATTAGATTAATGTTTATCTTAAACTCTTCACCTTCAGTCTTTATTAACCAAGAATGAAAGATATCTTTCTTTTCCTACTCTTCCCCCTATAATATGTGGTTGATAAAAAGAATAGGACACACTTATTAACTTTCGGAATTTTCACAATATAAAGATTCAAAAAGTAATAGGGGAAAGTGATTTAAATTACAATCGCAATGCATTAACTGATTAACTTAACTACGATAATTCAAACGTTTTCGACAAGAAAAAATGAGTTTATTTTATGTGAAATTTAAATTATTTTTCCTTTTTAAAATTGAAAGCAAAGGAAGGCATATTTTAATATTCTTGAGTGTAAGCATTATGCATGAGCATTTAGTAATCGATAACTATATTTACATTTGAAACTAGTGTGATTACGTTTAGATCCATCATGTATACATTGAACTGCATTCATAAAATTGAAATCTCATTTTTATGAATGCAGTGTAATTTAACTAGTGTGCTAAACGTAATCACACTAGTTACATTTGAAGCTAGTGTGATTACGTTTAGATTCATTCTGTATACATTCAACTGCATTCATAAAATTGAAATCTTTCAGAGTACTTATAAATATATTATGTATACTGAGCATAATTATACGATTTCAAAATTCACTTTTTATAAAAAAAAAATTAAAAAATTTTAATTTTATAATTCAATTATTATTATTATTTATACAATTATTGCGATATATATAACTTTTGTGAGTATTTATTTCAAAAAGTTATGCTAACGGTACATAAATAACATCATTTCATAATGTAAAAAATATCAGCACTGGGAATGAAGTAGATTTTGAGAAATGTATGTGACGTCGGGCTACTCGTGGTTATTTCTTCACTAACCTTGGCGACTTTCTGTAATTTGAATTGCATTAAATTCTAACTTCTTGCTATCTAAATGAACGTGATAAACTAAATTGGATGAAGATAGGAAGTAAAGAATTGTACTAAGGATTGTGGTATCTAAGCGAAATAGAACTGAAATGAATAAAAAAGGAAACGGATGATAACCTCCCTTCTTAATAATATTAGTAAACTAAATGAAGCGAATTAATATTGGTTAATTAATTGAAGCGAATAAATATTGGGTAACTAATTGGAGGGAACTGTTATAAATATTTTGCAGTAAAATTAGTTAGAAATTACTCCTGGTTAGGGTAATAGGAGTTGCATCTGCTCTATTCAAGAAGTTTTCGCTGTGAGTGAGTTGGTGCTCTAAGACCTTATTATTTTACTATGAACTAGGATTAGAGTGAGTTAATAGGGTTTCGAGAAAGAGCGACCTTGCATATACTGTGAAGTTAGTTAATAAACTGTGTTATTCTTTTATTGACATCTCTTCAATTGGATTTGGGAGCGTAATGAAACTTTAATTTGTCTGTGGAGTTTACAAGTGAAAGGCAGTCGCTATAAAAGTACCAAAATTCTAAAAATATCACATTTTGAGGAAATTGCAAATACATAAATTATTTCTCTGTATCATAGAACTTTTATTTATAATTTTAAAATTAAATTTTAAAGCATTCTATTTATCAAATTCTCATAAATAACATATCTGAAGAATTAGTAAACATTTCTATATTTTTAACAACAGAAAACAAAAACGTGTAAAACTTTTAGTATTTTAAGGCCTCCATTGCCTTAATTCTTAAGAATTTTCTCAGTATGGGAGTTATTTTCTTTTCTCCTAAATGAAATTTCATCCTGAAGTGAACTTGCATTTCAAATTTTACATAATTCTACTAAAATGCTTTTAAATGAAGAAGATACTTAAAAAACAGGAGTCTTAAAGTTTCATAGGTGTCTCAAGTAAATGACAATATTAAATGTTCTATTTAATTTCTTTATTAAGGGTTTACACCAATCTATTAATAATAATTTTATAACTCTAAAGGTAATAAGATAACTCTACATAAAAGATGTGTTAGTAAAGAAAATATAAGTTATTCAATGCAATTATGAAAAGTAAATTATGTTCTATCATAGTTATTAGTTATTTTAATTTCTCATAACATGAGACAGAATTCATAAATTTCATGTTTTATGTATATCTCCGTTAAATCAGAAAGTATTCTGAATTGTAATAATGGTACCAAATCGGGAAGCACTGAGGACCCGTATATTAGCTTATAACTTTTAAGTATAGATCCTTTTGTATCCCGCAGCGAAAAAACGCTATGAATTATGTGTTAATTTTTTAAATATACCAAGAGATGAAAAATTATTGTATTACAAATAAAATAATAAAAGTATTTTATGTAAAAACTAAATAAAAGAATCTTTGTTAAAATTTATAATTTTAAGAAGTGTTAAATATTTTGAAAATTAATTGTTTGCTGAAAGTTATTTTGTTTAAGTCCCCTTAATGGTTTTTCCTAGATATATCTGGAATTAATGAGTCTTTTGAATTGATTATTAGAAAAAAATAGGAACAATTGCCTTTAAAATGTACACTTTTTAATGTTGAAATAGTCACAAATAGAGTTTGGAATTATTTCGTATTAACAATATCGTAATTTGATTATTGCAATAAATTTAGTTTTTCTGCACTCATTAGCTCCTTTCTTTTTCAAATTAAGCAAGTAATTAAATTAGAATGAATATAATAATTATCCAATTATGTATTCAACACCTTTCTCTCAAAAATTTAATTTCTGCATCCATTCGCGGCAACAAGCCATTTTTGTGTGAAAAAGTATTTGATGGAAGCAATTGTTATCTTTTCAATCACTTTGAGGGGATTTTTCCATCCAGTTAACGTGACCCGTTTCATTTATCTGTTTAGTAAGCATAAACTTATGAGCTTCTATTGTTTGGTCGTATCCATAGTTATGAATAAATAAAGACCAAACGCCATTTAAAATATGGTAGTGATACAATATGGAAATTTTCTTTGAAATCGTTGTTTTTCATGTATATTTTCGATGTTAGTGGATCTTATTTATGCATTTTTTCTAGTTATTTATAATATTTATATCTATGTATTCTGTCTACATATATATTTATTTTTGGAAAATATTCATACTTACTTCATAAATATGTTTACTACGATTAAAATGATATACTCTAAACTGTTATATCCCCAAAACAATATTTATCTGACCAACAAAATTGTCAAAATAAGATTTAGAAATACTTGCCATTTTAAAAATAGTTTGTGAAAGGAAAAAAAAAATCATATGTGTGATTAAAGAATTTTTAGTTTATCAAACTGAATAAATGTTTTGAAGCCTATTGTAAAATTCTCGATTAAACCTATTTTCAACATTCATTTAAGATATTTCCAAGCAATCGATGTGAATCAATCTATTTAACTATAAATAAAAATTTCCTATCCAAATAGTATGGAAATTTATGTTATTTGATAATTGATGGGTATAAAACATTAAGTTAGAAAAAATATAACATAGATTTATAAAAACAAAATAATATGGGTTCAATATTTAGGTTTTCGTTAAAAAAGGAAGCTGCATATGTTACAAGACATTTCTGTAAGCAACCTATGAAAAACCATAATTCTCCCTTATTATAATGCAAAGTCGCATGTTTCAGATTGAAAAAAAAAAGATTTCTGTATAACTTAATACTAAAAAGTAAGCTTACATATTCCCTATTAAAAATAAAATTCTAAACTTTTTGAAATTAAAATGCGAATTCATATATTCCATATTGAAAATTAATTCTATATTGTTTAAAATTAAAGCGAGCAAACTAACATATTCCATGTTTCATATAAATCAGGATTTTATATTATTCAAAATTAAATTAAAAACTCACATATCTTTCGATTATATTAAAAATCAAAATTTCATAATGCTTAAAATTGAAGTGCTAAATTACATGGGAGGTTCCATACTAAAAATAGGATTCTAAATTGTTCATAATTAAATGATAAAACTCACATGTTCCATTATTATTATATTAAAAAAAAGAATTTTATTGATTTTAAATTAAAAGAGTTTGATTGATTAATTTTGTTAATGTCGCACCTGAAGCAGCACGAGGGCTATTGGTGACGAACCTCGTAATTTTGAATCTCAGTCAAGTGACGCGGACAACGCCTAAACTGGCACCTCCCTCTCCTAACTTCCCCATCACACGAAAAATTAAAAGGGGAAGGTCACAGGTTTACTTTTACTCAAATTTCTTAAAACTGAAGCTTATCTCATGAACTGTTTAGTTCAAATGGTTTTTCAAAGGAAACATTTATAAATGTTGAATAGATCTGTTCTTAAAATTGATGTACTCTTTATATTAACTTCAAAATTCCGAAAAGTGAGAAGTAAGCGCGGCAATAAAATTTCGTCATTGTTACCATCCCGCACTTGATGAAACTTACAAAAGAGAGTAAAATTACCAATATCCCATCACGCTATCTGCTTTTTTTAGAATATCCTATCTAGTTACTTATACTTTACGTGAACCTCGATGACGACGTTAGAATGCGCTGAATAGGCTGGTTTTTTAAAAATAAAATATATATTCCTTCGATTTCTGACACGAGGATAGAACGGATGAAAAATACGCATTGTGTTTATTTCGAATTGAAAAGAATTTATCTTTGGAATAAGTTGAATTTGATGGCCTATTTCTCCCGGAGACGAAGTGTTAAGCCTTAAAACAGCAACGTAAGCGAAGTCAGTGAATAAAAAGATTCTTTTTTTCTGGTTTTTCTCGGTGCTGTGCGAAACCTCGGTAGTGAATTTTGTATTAAGCCCTTTTTTATTTTCAGAGCAAAGAAAAACACTTGTGTTTCTTTTAGAAAGTAATGAAAGATATCTTTGAAGTATATTTGAAAAACACTTTAAAGTGTGTTTTAGAAATACGCGTTATATTGTATTTTCAAATCTTAAACATAACAGTAGTGTGAAGAGATGCTACCTTTTGTTTCAATTCCATTCAGATGAATAATACATGTTACAGAAACTTCTGTCTTTTTGCGAAAATATATTTAAAGAAATTTTATATAATTATATTTATAAATTATAAACATATAAAGAGTAATTATAGCATTTCTTAAACAATATAGCTATCCCCAAATACAATATAATTTTTACAAGAGGTTGATTAATATTCAAATTACTATAGTTCAACACATATGACTCGTATTTTCACGATATCTTAACGTTACAAAATATTTATTTTAAGTTGTAGTGAGATGAAGTGTCATATTCAAGAGGAAAACTGAAAATATTTAATGAAATTTTAGGCTTTTATTTTATGAATATCTATTTTCCCATCTGCAGTTTTAAAACATATATAAATTTTTTTTAAAAAAATTCTTTGCAAAGTTCTCCTAAGAACAGATTCAGCTATCCGAAGTCTGCTTGTTTTATAATTATTAATAAATTACTCAATTAAATGTAAGAATTAAAGCAAACGATAAATTGTTAAATTTAATATTATATCAGCTATATGCATTTAAAATTAAATCAAACGATAAATTATTAACTTGAATATACAAGCTAAATGTAATTAAAATTGAAGCAAACGATAAAAAAAAATTGAAAAGGGATCTGGTACGCCAAAAGTGATCCAACTAAAACAATAGCCCCATGGGTGGCTAAAAATTAGAAGTAGACTATGTAGCGCATCATAAAAATAATGTACAATTGAAAGCATTTTCTTATAACATGAAAAGCCTATAAAATTGTGCATTTTAACCACAAAAACACTGATTAGAAATATAGACAACATTCACATACAATTTTAACATACATGATGTACTTCAGTTTATCTGCAGTATTAAGGGTCAGGTGTCGTCTTCGTTGGTTCAAAGTAGTATGGGCCATGTGCATCATCGATAGTCCTCGAGTTGCTTCCAAGTGTGGCGTTATTAAACTTATCAACGAATATTCCTGTTTTCTGAGAGAAAAAAAATTAAATCTACATTCAGAATCACTTGGTAGAGTTTAAAATTAAATTTTGACTTCATTAAAAATTTATTAATATAAAAAGAAGATTATAACATTATATTTACGATATGAAAAAATTTAAAACAATGATAACATAACTCTTTTTTTTTTTTTTTTTTGCTACTTAGCTGCATATGACCATGGATTCGTATGCAACTGCCAACTACATCCTGAAATACTAAAGTAAGCGTAAAGCAGAGAAATTATGTTGTGTTATCAGTTACTAATTTTAAGGAAAAATTTTTACAGTAATAACAAAATGTTTAATTGTAAAATCAACTGTGCCATTTCTCAAAATTTCAGATCTGTATTTATAAACAACATTGATGACATAATTATATGTTTGATATTGGTAGTTCCCAAACAATCATAAGCGTGTTTTAATTTCCTTTTAAAACCGTTTGGGAGAATACTGTTTTAACTTTCGTTCTTTAGGAAAAATATTGTTTTTATTTCAAAATAGTTTTGAAGAACCCTTTTTTTTCGAATTTCAGTTTCATTTAGTTTTAAAATCGATTAAATGACATTGTGACATGAATATAAAGTAAATCAATAGAAAACTGAAAAATGGAAAAAATGGGCATAATATGAAATATTTTTTCAC
>BMAW01101973.1:336817-358491 GCA_019974015.1 Nephila pilipes | reverse complement strand
TTACGAAGCAAAAATATTTACGTAGATTTATTATACTAAGAATCTTAAAATTATTTAAAAAATATTTATACCTAGAAACATAATAATGAATAAGTTTATAAAATATTTATCCACAGCATATTAAATATTTTTAAGAATAATTAAAATTCAAAAATTTGTAAAAATATAAAAATTTCAGATGATATAAATATAAGTTGTGTTCTTATGATGAAGTTTTTAATTGAAATTATTTTTACAAAAGATATAAGAAAACAAAGATTAATTATAAAAAGATATAAAATTTTTAAATGTTCCAATTTATTATTCGAAATAAGTGTATATATACAAATGTAAAAATGTTATTTATACCAGAAATATACACACACATATACCAGTAAAGAACTCGTTATGTCAGTTTATAATAACAACATAGTCTACCTAAAAACTAAACAGGTGACAATGTTGGAGAGAAGGGAAGTGTCAGAATAAAGAAGTATGTGTGTACTTGAGAGAGATTCATATTAATAAAATTTTTTTTAATAATGTTCGAAAAAACGTATTGTAAGTATATAGTATGTATGAAAATCAAAGATCCCCCATGGTAAATTTTTGTTAGACTTAATTCTTGTTTTGTGAGTTTTACAATGGATTTGCTTAAGCAATGTGAACATAAAATTGTAATTGAATTTCCTAAATACAGTTGTTTTATGCTGCAGCTTCGAACAGTAATAATAGTTATTTCTATAGAACAAGGTTTTTGATCATTTCTTTCTTTTTTAGCTATGTAAGAAATTTCATAGAAGAAGATATAAACTCATTTTTATCAGTTCAGATCTGAAATTCTTAATCCATTCATCAATTAAAATAAAAGAAACTTGATCAACGAATATATTGAAGTATGAAAAATTATATTTATTTTATATTATTCTTATTATTTCAGGAAAAAATATAACTGCTTTTCTTTCTTCCATAGATTTAACAAAAACCCTTTTTTAAATGAAGGAAATTTAATAATTAAAATTTCGTTCCACAATAAAATTAAAAAATAAATCACTCTTACAAAATTCTGAAGGGAAAAGGCTGTGAATTCGCTGCTATGAATAAAAACTCTTCTCTAAAAGAATTTATTTCTCTCTTTTTCGAACGTGTTTACTTCTTCCTAAACCTAAGAAGAAAAACAAAATTCCAGGAACAAACAAACATAAGGTAAAGTAAAGGTGGAAAATGTTTTCAGAAGTGAATCAAATAGGTTTTTATCAGTTAATCCTGATTTTTTTCATTCGACCTCAAACACGATAAGAACAATTGTGTTTTTAACCGCAATTCCCCATGTGTCCTAAAAGTTTTGATTCTCATACAAGAGAACTATCGACAATTTGACATTGATGGATGAAAGGAGCAAACTTTAGAGGATGAAAAATAATACTTCCAATTTTTTTTTCTCTCTTAGAAAGAATATAAAAAAATAGTTTGGAAGGGAAAGTAGAAGTAGATGGAAAGTGTCCAATTTTGGGAACCTGAGTATCTAGACCCACTTAAATCAATTACTTATTGACTCTGTCTCGAATTGCCTTAGTAGTTTCAGATATGGAAAGAAGAATAATGTATTTTTTAGAAGAATTTTATTTTTTTACTGTATTTTTTCCTCGAAGTAAATAAAATTTTACAAAGTTTCTTAATAGTAGCAATTAGTTTACAGGTGATCCTTCATTTTTGTATTGGTTCCAGAAATATGTGCGAAAGATAAAAAATAAGTGTAAGAAGTATTTCAAAGTAAATAAATACCAAAAAGTGTTTGCACAACAACTATTTTAAATATATGCATTAGCATATAAATAAATTACACTTTATTGATTAGCATCTATTGTTTCTTAACAAATTTATCACAAAATAAAGGAACTGACTTTGACTTGAATTACCTTAGTCGTTTTAGATAGAGAAAGACAAATACCGTATTCTTACAGATATAATATTTTTTTCTGTTTGATTTCATTGAAATAAATAAAATTTCTTATTACTAAGAATGCAGCTTATTAGGGATCCTTCATATTAATATTTAATTGGCTCTTGAAATATGTACGAAAGTTGAAGTAAACAAAAGGAGATAAAAACCTAATAAATATCATTACAGTATTCAAAGGATATATATTTTTTGTATTGATATGTATTAACATATAAATAAGCTAAATTTTATTGATTATTATTTATTATTTTCTTCACAAACTTATGAGGAGGAAAATTAATTGGACTCAACTTCCATCTTTTTTCGGTAACAATTTTTGAATTACTGTCCTTTTCAACTTACTTTTTTTCTTTTGATATATATTGTCTACATTCCTTTAAGATGGTCAAAAATTTGTCAATATCATTGAAGTCTTCATTCAATTATTTGTTTACTTTCTGTTTATCTTTATGAATTGCTAACTTTAGTATTGTGTTATTGCGTATTGACTTTAATTGATAAATAACTTATATAGTCTGCTGTTTGAAAATCAACGAAATTCATAACACGAGGGATGTTCAGAAAATACTTGTATTTGAAGACAGAGAGTATGATTACAGTAAACTGTTGTTACCATTGAGTGCTGTCATCTATTAAACGGATTCGAAACAAATCTGACATTGATTCATAAATTAATTTTTATTTCTAAGTCATTTTCAGCCAAATCAAACTTTGATTACTCAGGTGTCGGGTTGAAGATATCCTTTTACGCCGACTTGTCTCCGTCGATGAGATCTGGAATCATCAGTATACATCGAAACCAAGAAACAATCAAAACAATGGGTTGCTTTCGGTGAATTTGCTCCAAAGAAGGCAATGATGATATCAACGGGCGGAATAGTTATGACGAAGTATTTTTGAGGTGCGAAAGGTTACAAGAACACGAATACGAGAAATCTCTACATGATTATCTTTATTCATTCCACTCCAAATTTTTGTTTCATTTGCATCACCACGTTTCACTTGATCGGGAAGAAGCTAGGAAAACTTAAATATAAAATCAGAAAGAAACCCCAGATGTCAGCCGTAAGGCAAAATTCGCGAATAGCCCGTGTTGCTAAGTAGATCAATGTAAATAAGCAACAAAAAGAGTTTGCAGGTTATTTATATTAAAAATGTATATTAGAACATGAATAAATTACTCTTTATTGATTAGTATATATTGCTTTCATTACAATCTATCGCGAAATAAATCTTGCTCTTCTTGCCTATCTATATTTGTGATATTCAAAACATTCTGAACTCACAGTTCATAGCATTTACTTTCTTATATCACTCAATAAGTTTTCTACAAATGGTAAACTTTTTTACCAAAACAGATAAGCATATAAATTTATAACACTTGCTTTAGCATGAGGTAACAACGGCAATCTAATGCCATATTGATGTCGAAAAAGAGTGCAGAGTCATTCCGTACAAATTCATACATATGAATAAAATTTGTCCCTTTAAATACAATTTAAATTATTCATAAAGTGGGTAATTGTAGGAAATTCAAGGATAGTCTATGCTTAGTTCAGGAATTAAAAAAAGTCTTTGAAATAAAGGTTTTTCGCATTTTAAAAGTAATAATGAGCAAAAAAATTTAAAATTTCTCTTTCTTTGATTTGTATTTTGTATAATGCCGTTTTCATCTTTTAAAGAAAATTCCCCTAAAGGGAATGTATAAGCTGATGCAGAAAAATAACCCAGCAACACAACTTATTTAAAATTAACGTATATACCACTGCTGATATATGATGTATCTTATTTTAGTTTTATTTATATTCATGATGTATTCTTATATATATTTAGCATGATGTAGCTTATTTATTGAATGCTCATTTTATAACTATGCTACAAAATAAACTGAGTTCAAGAAAAGTTTTGAGTTAAGAATTAAATAAAATCTAATTTAACAATTTAGTAAGCAATTTTAAGTAAAGTGAGTCGTTGTCAAGGCGCTAATTTTATATTGTACTGCAATTCATTTGAGAATTATTAAATTTGAAATTGCTTAATCGTTTCGTAAAGGAGCATTTTTATATGATTCAATTCCATTCAAATTGACAAATATATAATGAGATATCAGTTTTTTAAACAAATCAAACTCAAAGTACGAGGGTTATTCAAACAGACAGATGACATCTATTTGTTGCGAAATAAAAATTTAATTGTAGTCGTGTTGAGCTCTTGTCGTCATTTAGCGTAGAGTTGCCACCTGGATGCATCATTATTTACTAGAAACCAAGCAACAATTAAAAAATTTGTTTATTTCCGGTGAACCTGTTTTCAAAGATGACGATTATGGTTTCAACGCCATAATTGTCTTCTTTGCGGAAAACATTTTGGGATGTGAAAATCATCATGTACTCATGAACTTATTAAAAAAAGAAAAAAGAATCATTAGATAATACTAAAGCGAGTATAATCCCCTTCTCTTTTCGCCTTCCAAATACCCCATTTGCCCTTCCTTTCAAATGGACTATTTGAGTAGCCACTGTATCAATTTTTAAAAAAATTGTAGAGTCTTATGTTATGTGTTCTCCTTTCGTTTCAGGATTCTAAGAAAAAAATTATTTTGTGTTATTTGCCAGTGTTTTTCTTCATTATAATGTAACAATTTTATTAATTTATTTCCAGTTTTCAAGCTTAAAATATAGATATAGTAGTTTTATGTATAGTTTTAATTTGAAATAAATGTGATGGATTAAATAAATACTTCAAACTCTTAATTTTTCCATCCAATTAAATAAAAATTTTAAAAAAATATGTGAAAAACTAGTATTCTGTTGGGGATAAACTTACGAGTAAAAGGATAAATAATTTCAAAACTATTAATAACTGTAATAAATCCAAAATATCAGAAGCAATTTTAAAACTAAAAACTATTTTTAATATTGTTTAGGTGTTAAAATTCTACAAAAAATTAAAAAGATAAGAAACCATGAAATGAAATATTTCTCTTTTATATTTCATATTTATAATGCGCATTGTTTGATTTAGTTTTAATAAACTACATGACTACATAAAATCCCATGCAACCAGAACTTTTCTTTTTGATGAAAAGTGAATATACAGATTTTTATTTATTATAAATTCATATTTTTAAACATATGTCAATCTGCTTATTTAAGCATTTGATACTTAAACATAATTTTAAAAACAAATGGTACACACACTATACGTAAACAAAAATTGGAAGTTTAATTATTTTTCTTATGGGAATATAGCTCAGGATCATGCATAAATATATATATAAAAATGACTGTAAAATTTATATCAATAATAATTACTTCATTTATTATCCCGGGAGAATTCAGCTATTCTTATCGTACTGAATCAATATTATATATCTTTTTGAAAAGTATTTATAAAACTTATTTTCTCATTCTCTTTTTCTAGGGATTTATTTTACTTAACTTGAAGATATGTTTATCTTTACATAAATTATTAATGAATTCCCCATTGAAGAAAACAGAAAAATATATGCAATTTATTATTAATATATTAATATTCTATACACGTTTATTATCATCGTATAACTTTATAAAAATTAATATTTTTAAATTTTTATTTTTAAAACTGTTTTACATTCTTAGGTAATTAATTTAGACGTAGGATTATTATTTGTTAATATATATATATATATATATATATATATATATATATGATTTCTGGTTTTAATACTATTTTGTTTTATTGGTTATACTGGTTTTATATCCTTTTGTTCTATTTTGTGATGGGTAATTCAGATGTTTGTAATGCAACAATATTAATAATTTATTTTGTTTACGGATGATTGTAATATGTTACTATAAACAGACATTTTTTAGTTTCAATTCTGACATGCACCTTATAATTACTTTATCTCTTCTTTCGAATTTAAATTCTTAATTATTTTCCTTTGGGATATGCTTTACCTGTCTTGGTTAGGCACTGATATATTGTGTTCCTTAAATTACTGGTTTTGTACTTTAATTTTTAATAATTTATGTTTAATATGTATTTTTAATATATATCTAATATTATACTTTCAGTAATTTAATGACCTTTTTAAATTGTAACTTCTTACGCATTTTAAATTATAAGTTATCTAAATTTAACTTTAATGTTTTGTACTTTTGCTTTTATTTTGCTGTATATATGTAGTTAAAAAAGCGCAATCAATTAAATCATGTGCATCTATTCAATTTACATTTATATTATAAATGATTAATCTAATCTAATAAAAAAATCACTGAAAGAATTAGTCATCACTGATAAAACGTGGCGTAAAAGTCTGTAGAAATTTAAAATGAAATAACTGTTTTTAAAAATTTATAGTTCACGTTTGCTCTTTTATAAACAGAAAACATATTTTCTAGAAAAGGAATTTTATTCAGTTTAGAAAATTAAATCCCTTAAATAACCCTAATTTTTTTCTTCACACTGATACACTCTTTCAAATGCGTAAACCATCACATGTTGTGACACTTATTTGTTTATTTTTTCAATTTCTTTACGCATGTAGCCTTATCATATCCCATTAGAAAGAATTCTGGAGCCTTCTTGTCAGGTGAGCGTCGTGGCAGAGTTTCGCAAAATTATGTTTTTCTCAAAAATTGACTCGAGCTTTCAATTGACATACAAATTATTCTGGTTGTAGGAACTATCTTACTACCACCATACCTCTGGTGTGTCCTATAGTGTTGAATGCACAAAATGCTTTATGCATTTTTCGATACCTTTCTCCGCTAAGTGCATTTTCTACCCTTAAAATAGAATTACATTATTATGAACACGTTGTTCAGTCGTGTATTTCTCCATATTTAATTTTCAAGGATTACATTTATATCATCTGAAATTGAAACTAAAATTAATCATTTTTAAAAAGTTATTCAAATTAAAATTATATACCGACCTTTGTCTATCCTTTATTATCAATACATTGTATGGCTTAGATTCTTAAACTGGGGTTATTTTATGTTGCACAGTGTATTCAAGCGAATCGTTTCTTCTGTTTTGTCTCAAAGAAAATTCTGCATAATTTTTAAATTTAAAGTCATTGAAATTTTTAAAATTTCTATAACAAAAAAATACTCGTTAAACACTCTATAACAAAACAAAAGAAAAAAAACCCGACGCTCCAAGAAGGAGTTGTCCGATTGTAATGAAATTTCGTATGCAAAGATATTTGGACCAAACAAGCAAATGATTCAAATTTAGTATACCTTTCAACGACTGAAAAAAATGCATCACCATAGGATTCGAGCTCATCACGAACAACTGTCAGAGTTTGAAAGAGGTCGTATCATTAGATTGAAAAAGGCAGGTTGGGCAAATCGGAGAATCGCTCGTCATATGGGTCGAAGCTATGTGGTGATTAGAGGATGGTGGCAAGAATGACAGATTCCAGCGTTATGATGGTAGCTCAATCAGATTGGAATGATGCTGACTGAGGACGTAGAGTGTTTAGCGATGAATTCCGCTTCCAACTGTGTCCTGACGATCATCGAAGACGTGTCTGGAGACGCCCAGGACAGCGTGTCGATATTGCTTTCCCTATTGCACGCCACTCAAACACTCAACCAGGAGTTATGGTCTGGGGTGTCATTTTCCCTGATAGCCGTACCCCTTTAGTCGTGATTAGATACACACTTACAGCACAGCGGTACGTCGAAGACATTCTGAGATCTGTTTTGCTACCGTTCCTTTTACAGTACCCTGGCCTTATTTTTCAGCAAGATAACACCAGACCACATACGGCACGTGTTGCTATGATCTGACTTACAGCTTGTCAAACACTTCCTTTGTCATCTAGATCTGTCTCCAGTCGAGCATGTCTGGGATTTGATGGGAAGTCGACTGCATCTATTAGGGAATATTGATGACCTAGCCCGACATTTGGAGCAAATTTGGCTGGAGACTATCAGGGATCTTTATTACTCAATGTCACGTCGTGCGGCAGCTTGCATCCAGGCTAGAGGTTGTTCAACACCTTATTCATCTCGTTACTTTATAACTATGTAACTCTGAAATAAATCTTTCAATTTTTCTGAAATTTTAATCATTTTCTATTTTGTACATAATATTCCTATCTGCCAATTTTTGTCTCCACCAGACAACTCCTTCTTGGTGCGTCGTTTTTTGTTATAGAGGGCTCAAAATTACAAGGTCATTACTAATAGCCTTCATGTTGCTTCTCAGTGAGACGTTAATTAACAATCACAAGTTATGTTCAGTTTATCTCACGTTTATTTCCCCGAGATCTGATTTGGCACATATCCAAAGACCTGAAGAGAACTGCATTTTCGAGTTTAGCGCAAGGCAGTGCACTTGAACGTATTGAAGAGGGAATATTACTTTTTTCAGCTACACTAAAACTTGATTGATACACCGCGTCATAAGAGATACTTAACTCTTATATAACTTCTCCCGTATTTGGCTTGTGGAATACTTCTTTCGATTTAAGGTAAGTTCTAGCTTCAATACTTATGTAACTTCAGTTACATTAATTTACTTAAGTAATTACTTTTGTTATTCGATTTAATTGAATATTATTAATGTATTTAAGTATTCTGAAGCTGAGGTATACTTTTGTTTTGCATCTCAATAGGTGCGTGTTGTGAAACTTAATGATCATTAAAACGACAGTTTTCAATACACTTTGAGTGAGTCTGATTCCCTGAGAATTCGGAAACAATGTAACTTTTCAAATGAAAGCCAGACTTAATAACGTCAGCCTGATTTTCAAACATCAAACTAAAGGGTTTAACTTTCGAACATATTTCAAAACATTACAACGATCAGTTAGATTTTTATAAGTAAAAGTCAGGACTGAGTTCGAATCGAATTCTACGTATGTCATTATTATTATGTTTATAAGATAACGTTCTTTTGTAATTTTTTTTTCTCGTGTGATCTCAATAAACAAAATTATTTGTGTCCTTTCGAATATTTTTTTATATTTCGATTTATGTTGTAGTTTACTTTCGTTAGATTTTCTTTCATTATTTTTATTAGAAATTAAAGAAAAAAATTATTAAAAAGAAAATTATTTAGAAAGAAATTAATTGTAAAAAAATTTGACCAAAAAGTAGTAATGAGAAATCAAGTAGGAAGTGATTTCTCAGATATATACATTTTATAATAGCAAACTAGAATGAAATTAATTACTAATGATAAGTTATTAACTTAATACTTTGTATATAAATATTCATATATACTGTCGGGATATTTAATCGTATACTTTACAATAAACAATCTTTAACAGGAAAATAAAGATTATCTCACACATATTAGTTATTCAAATAGTAGAAATTACATTCATTCAATGCAATATAATTTTTCTATACCATATATGGAATTCTCGAAATTCTATTCATCATCATCAAATTTAAAATTGTCATGCATTTATGTCTTTAAAAATTAATAAATATATTTGTACTAAGTTGTACATGAATATATTTGAATCAATATGGTATCAATGTAATTTAATGTATATACAAATACACACGGTATATATTACGGGGAGAGGAAGATAGTTGTTACACTAATTAATATTTTTATTTACTTGATTATAAGTGACAAAACTTTATCCATCAATTTGTTGATTTAATGCTCATAATTAATTAGAAAAGTTTCCTTTGATCTATATAAAATATTCTATATGCTGTAATTGTATCACCAAATTTCACACAGGATTCATTCTCAAAGGTCGCGGACACTTTAGAAATAAGTCACCATGATATTTTTGGTTCAGAAGCATCAGCGCATTTCCAAAGCTATTTTGTAGCTAACTTGAAATTTATGGCTTAGCTGTTAACATTTCCTAACGTTACCATTAATTTTAAATTCTGGGATGCATCGAAAATCGTTACATTAAGCATTAGGAACCTTGTTTATATGATACTTGACTTTAATTAGCAATTTGAACTTAACGCTTTCAGTACTTGACTTCGAGGATAATTATAAGCTGCAGGGTAAACTTCTTAAGTTGCTCAAATTACTTTTAAACTAAACTAGCTACGGTGTTAGAAGTAAAGTAGTAACCGTATTAAAATGGCAATACCTGATTCCTTGAGGGGAAATTTAGGGGTTTAATATTTCTATTTCTTATCTCAAGAAAATATGAAAATAAAATATAAATTGTTAAACTACCAAATATGAGTAAATTAAATCGAGAAACATTTTGAGGAAATAATATTTTGCCTTTTGAGTTATTTAATGGTATGAAAATATTTTAATGATTATCATTTGGAGAGAACAGTTTTAATTTAAAATTGGAAAGGAAATTACCTAAATTATACCACAGAGAATATTCTATACTTCCAAGTCAATCATAATTTGTATCTATATTTCTTAGGTATAGCCAGAGGTTGTCTTTGAATTTTGATTCTCCCCACGAAAGTTTCAAGAATGTTATTGCCAAAAGTAAAATATTAACCACAACGTCGAACTTTAATCAATTTAAATTAATTTTGACTTTCTAACTTTTTCTTTCAATCGCCATAATAATAATTTTGGATAATGTTAAAATTTAATTTAATTTAAATTAAAGAGTTATTGCTTGAAGAAATAGCGTAAGCACAAGAATGCTTTTTGGACTGTATTCGCGTTTAAAATTGTCGAACAAATTTTACATGAAGAGTTTAACACTGAAGGGAGTCACGAGAAAAATATCCCTTTTTAATATCAAAAATAACTTTCTTCTAAAGGAAGTTCTCACTGTCATGAATAGAGGATAGAGTCAAATTAAAACCCTTTTCGACACTTTAAATGTTTTTTTTTTTTTTTTTTTTTTTGATTATTCCCAATAAAAATTCTTTTCAAACCTTTATTATATTTTATTTTAAAGAACATTATAAAATTTTATGATTAGTAGACTGTACTATTAATGTAAGTGCACAAAGCACAAAATAGATATTTATTCAAAAAAAGCTGTTTCATTCACGATCTATGTACAATAGTTTGTATAAGAATAATGGAACTTTTTCTTGTAAACTCTACTTATATTTCTTCGTTTAAGTTGAACAATTAAAGTAAATTAATCATCTTTTCAGCTAATATAGTGCTTTGTAACTAGTAACGTCGTCTTTTAAAATCTATTCATTTTATAATAAGCATGAAACCGCATTTCATGGTGCATTAAGATTCCAAAATACGTTCATCTAAACCTGGCCGGTTTCCAAATGCTCAATTATTTGGCATTACATTTTCAAATGTTACAGTCGGGGACATATGAAGTCTACTGATAACAGACTAATGCCCCATTCATCAGCGTTACTGTTTTGTTTTCATGAAAAAACACTGTATACTTAAAAGCGAATTTTATTGTAGCATTTTTGATAATTTGGCAAAATAAACATAATGAGTTTGTTTCAATTCAGATTGATAGATATGAAAGATGGATAATCATTAATTTCAAAATATGTATGCAGTATATGTTCTTTAAAGTAATTGTGTCGTAAGATACCAGCAACAAATGTATGCCTTCTGTCCATTAATATGTATAATTATCTTCTTCAGTGTTTTTATAGAGATAGCTTTCTACATTATGATTTAAATTTAAAAATTTCTGCACTTTTATATTTTCATAATTTTATTCAGTTGTTACATTCAAATAAAAGAATTGTATTGAAGATGAGAATTAAAAAAAAATTAAACATACTTTCGATGATTATAAATTTACTTTTACTTTTTTCAAATCGTATTTATTTATGAGTAGATAAATAAATATAGTTTTCCTTCACTTTTTACATAAAAGAAGAATAAAAATTTTCTATACATTAATGTATTTCAATATAATTGGGATTATCACAAGAATAAATTTTATATATTATTCTGAGCATTACAGATGCTTAAATAATAAAGACTTTACATCGAGTGAAATTAAGAAAAGAAAAGCAATATATATTACAGCATTAAATAATTTACACAGAAGTATATTGATTGATTAATTTTATTTAGTTCTATTTTAATTAACTAAAATAAATAAGCATTAAAATAATTTATATAATCATAGTTAAATGAGATTAAAGTAATAATTCATTAAATCACATTTATGCTGAGACATTAGTGAAGGATAGTAATAGTATAATTTATGATAGTACCAATGCTATTTATATTTGTGTGTGAGGTTCAGATTGTTGCTATTTTGCAGTGTACACTATGGAATGCTTTCACAAAAATTGAGAAATACTTCATAATTCATTAAATAATGATATCATTTCCAGTGCTGTCATCGTAACATTTTAAAGAACGATTTAAATATCGGAAACTAAAATGCTTTACTTAATTCGAAAAAAAAAAGTTTTTCTTAATGTTTCTTATTGATCCATCTTATGAATGGATTAATAATTCGATAACATGAACAACATTTGCTTTTTATCATAAACCGATTTTAGTAAGCAGGGAAGAGTTATATCTAAGAAATAAAATATCTGATAAATAGTTAAGCTACGATTATATCTTTTCTTATGTTCATTTCTTAAAAAAAAAACCTTAAAAGTAATAGTATGGTCATATACATCCGTGTATCTTCTCATTTCTCAACATCCATTGCATCTTCTCACGAGATTTGGAGATCAGAAAGTCATAAAACGAAGGTAACAACTTAAACTCTAGTCTCTTTTACAGTACATCAATAACGTGACTTACAAGTGTTTATCTGTAGAAAATTGCAGCTGTCTTTATCCGAACTAAAATGAGAATCGGAAGAGCAAAAATTATCTTGTCTTCCTGTATTTCTTAGCTTTAGATTGCGGATTCAGTTTCGAAATTATAGATCAAAGTTACTAACAATATGATCAACTATAGATGAGGGACTTCTTTTCAGGTTGATTTGATTACCTCAGTTTTGAATTATATATTAGAATATCTTGTAGAACAGGCTTACATACAGCGCGCATTATCATTTATCAGGTTATACAGAATTTCAGCCATGATTACTAACAAAAGAATAAACCTTCATGTAACGTAATATGCTATATATTTTAATCAACATAATGGATTTTAACAATTTATACTTCTTAGACAAAAACTTATATTTCTTAGACAGCTTATATAATCAAGGACATAAACTTGTATTTATATTCATAATTGTTGAATTAACACAAATCTATAGCAATATAATTACTTATCGATGATAAATTGTGTTAAATAACATTAGAATTTAAGTGCATACATATTTTACTCTCTAAACATTTTCACTGATAATCACTATGACTATTACATCACGCAAATTGTTTACTTATCCTAATCAAGATTTTTATGAAGCTAACTCTTGATATAGTACTGATATTCGAAATTGGTACAGAAAATAGATATTTTAACAACACTATCAGATGTTTTTGGCGTTGCTAAGGTAAGTTGCTTTTACCATAGTGGACTCTCATCTGCTAAACGGCGGAAAAGCAAATTTGGCATTGATTCATAGGTTAGTTTTAATTAGTACCACAATAAGTTTTCACCGTCGATGGAACCTGGATTCATCATTAAATTCATTAATCAAGAAAACATCAAAAGAATGAAACAATAGAAGTTTTCGATGAATCTGCTCTAGAGAAAGCGAAGATTGTCTTAACGGTCAGAAAAGTTATGACGGCAATTTTTTGTGTCCCACTTGTATGCTTTTTTGAAAAGGATAAACGGTAGATGGAACAATACTACATAAAAGTTAACCTATCCTTATATCCTATTCCTAATACTCAATTCTCCATTCTAACACAGGTACTTATTGAACTATCTTCTCATATCCAAAATTTCCTGCTCTCCCAACCAAACTAACAAGGCTATAAGCTAAATCTTTTTAAAAAATTATATTACATTTAAAACACTAATAGTTTTATGCGTGCGTGAATAATTATATTACATAAAGCTATATAATTTGTATAAATTATGTTTTGGAGATTTCAAAAATAATATTTAAACCTATTATAAAATAATACTTAAATCTATCATATATATGACAGAATATATTAAAAAAATTAAATAATATAAAATAATGCAAATTTAAAAAAGCTTTAAATAAACTTTATCTTATGACTAGAATAATACATTATAGGAAATGGTGCTTTCTCAAATTTAATGCAAGCTAGAAATTAACTGAAACGACTTTGAATACCCGTTGACTTAAGTTCCGGTTTAGAATTATTTGCTAACATTAGTCAGTAGTCAACTGAGTTGAGTCTCTAACTCAACTAAACAGTTGATTTTAATTCTCGACATTGTTCATCAATTAATACTGAATGATAACTATGTATTTATAATTTTATAACACTTCTAAATTAATTTGCAACAAATGCTATTCGTGAAATTTCCTTAACTAACATGTGAAGTTTCTTTCTGAGCTTATATTGAAGCGTCCAAGTTCTTTTCAATCGATTGAAATGTGGTTAAGCACCTTAAATAAATTTTAGATTGGAAGTGAAGAGATTAATTAAGTATTAAAAAAGAGACAGAGAATTGCAAAGAGGGAGATAAGATTACGGTAACAGGAAGAGTGTTAGTGTGAAAGTGTGCAGGAGTTTTCTTGCGTGTGTATGTGATTTGTTGAGATTAGGACCCATCGATGTCTACATTATTGACTACTTGGAAGATTTACTCGCATCGTATTCCAGTAATCGTAATATTTTTCATATTATATAAGTTGTTAGTACTCGTGGCAAGGGACTTGTAATATTTTGAGAGCATTCCTTTTATTACAGAATTAATAAACTCTTATTTTGAAACCTAATTGATTTTTTTAATTACTTTATCTGTATTTGAACTTAAGTTGAAATTTAGATTTGTGATTCTAGTAACACTTAAGAGACGGGTCAATTGATCGTAAATTGATAAGAAACATCGTTTTACCGATAATTATAAAGAAAATATCCATATGTGATCGAATAGAAAATTTGTTTCATTTTTGCATTTAGGTATATCAGGTTTACTAAAATCTTCTATATATTTTCTTTAACCCTCTGGCTGCTCATCCTGCGATTTCCGCGGGTATATGTTTTCTTCCTTCAATGAGAAGCGCATCCCGCTTTCCCCCCGTTTAACCACTGGAATAAATTATATACAGTATTAGACGTGTAATTTATGTTTTGGCCAACCGATGTCGTTCATTGTCCACTAAATTGTGGCATTTGAAGGCATTATGCAACAAAAAAAAATACAAAATTTTAGAAGCGATTTCGGTCCACAAATTGAGCAGTCAGAGGGTTAATCCCCATATTCATGCTTGATGGAACAATATATGTTGTTTAAATTTCATTCTATTGCATAGAAGTTAAACAGAGCGACACTGATAAGATCAGGTATTTTCAAGAATAAACCCAGTTTTCACTTTGCGACAAAGATAGTTTTTTTTATTCCTAGTTCTGGTGTACTTAATTAATACTACTTATTCAGAAAAATTTCACAAAAGCTGAATTATTGTTGGTGTATTTATTGTAATGTTCCTTTCTTTTTTTTATAGCTTCGCGTGAAGCTCTGCTTAAGAAATCTACCAGGAAAATATACGTTTTCTTTTTTTACGTTTCAGATTTTTTACTTCACCCAAGATATGTATCAGAACCATAAATATTGATATTATACTTCTTTCTACAACAGGATAGTCTAACAGTTTTTGGGCGACGACTTAAAATCAAAGTTGAAGATAAATTTAATTATAGAAACTGTTCGAGTGAAATCTCAAAAACACTTCCTCTTAGTAATATAAGAATTGTATATCATTAGAAACCGTGAGAAAAATACTGAATTGAAAATATAAATAAAAAATTATGAAAGAGAATACTTACTTATCAAAAGTTCAAAGGAATTTTAAATTAAATATTATGTAGGAGTTAGCTCATATTTTACGGTAGATAAGATTGAATTAAATTATTAGGATTACTTAAATTATTACCTTTTCAGAAAAAGATATTTTGAATTTGATAGAAACTGTATGAAAGTGAAATTGAATTTGATTCCTAGCTTTAAAAATTAGTCCAGCACATTTTACGGCCCTTTCAATAAGTATTTTGGTACACTAATTTTTCACGTAAGAGTTATTTTTCTTAAATGTGGTTTGGGTGACTCTTTAAAATGCTCAAAAAATGACAGCGGGATCTCAGAAAGTTCAAGTAAGTCATGGGAGAAAGGATAGCTAAATTAGAGTTCGAATCTTGGTTATATCCAAAAATATGTCGTACCGAATAAGGCGGTTGCTGTCTTAAATGAAACTAAATCTCTATTATCACTATTAGGCATGCCGACTTCAACAGCATGTCTAATCTCAAAATCACTATTAGACATGCTGTGGAAGTCTGGAGAATAAGGTATATGTGTTGTTCTCACAATTTGATCGTTGCTTAAAGCTGTGAGGCACATAATTATTAGATCTTGTGAAAATTTAGAACAATATTAAATATAAACAAAATAAACCATATTTATAAAAACTAGTACAACAAGTATTATTCTGCTACATAAAATATTCATAAAAGGAAATCTAAACTTTTACTATAGCCATGTTTTATAAATTATTTACACATTTCCATCCATTTAATGTGTTTTAACTCAACTTTTCATAATACATATGTGTATAATTTTATTACTTTCCATTCCACACATAATTCAATTCATTACGTTACTATAGAGACGAACGAAATCCACTTGTAAGAGTATTGAAAGTTTTCCCTTAATGATCTTTGTATTGATTTACGATTAATAAAGACCTTTTGGTTGTATCGAGCAACCAAGAATTTATTTATGTAATTCCGAAACTTTCTTCACAATTATTCGTAACAAGCATCTTAATTTAATATTTACAAACGGTTTTTGTTCATTATTATTTTATTTGAATTACTCATATAACAGAACATTTATATCTCAACACTGTTAATTAAATTTAAAAAAATAAAAAGATTTTGATAAGAAAACAATACATGAAATTCTTCATTTCGGTCCGCGCCCTTTTACTGAATAAAAATTTGTATCAAATAATTACTCGATGATACAAAATGTAATACTCATTCTTGTTTGGAGAGCATAAAAATTTATTTTACACTACTTGAAGCTTTTTATAAGTTTTTGGGCAGGACACATAACACAAACACTTTTTTTTTGTCTATGCAATGTTTTACCTGTTTCTTTCGAATTGTCAGACCTCCTTATATTATATTTCTTTCTTCGGTTAAATGCTCAAAGATCATTAAAAACAAAGTATGATATCATATATATGCAGATGGTCATTAGCCTTTCCTTTTAACACTTACTGTTGCCAGAAAGTCTCTGCTAGAATTAATACATTAATCATTTAACTTATACACTCTATTCAATAAGTTTTTTTTAAATAAAAATACATATTTTCGTTGCATAATTTACGTTACCCTATTTCTTTTTTAACTTGTTTCCTTGAAATATAAAAAAGGGTTAATTATTTAGAAACATTGATGGACGTGACTGACAATTCAGAGAGCTATGATTTTCTTTTGGGTAAAATAAATATCTTTGGGTAGTATATATATATATATATATAGTTATAAGGGAATTTACCACCTACTTCATGAATATAAGAATCTTTAATTAAATAAGTAAGGAAACTAGGATTCATACATACTGAGAAAACAGTAAATTCATGGCATATTGTGAATACTAAAATAATTGGATCTCTTTCTTGTTCGATTTATACACAATGCGTTGAAGAATTCTTAAGACTGGGTCTATAAAGAGAAATAAAGACAAGAAACTATTATGTGTTTCGGTATTTTATTTACAATAAGACACTCTCTGATTTAAAATAGTTTTAATTTTATAGTGGAAATATATATATATATATATATATATATATATATGTACAAAAAGAAGGCAAGCTAGCGATATCCTTGTTTCAGTTGGCAGAGCTTTGGACTGTAATTCGTTTGTTTGGGTTTGAAATCCCAGCCACGGTATTTTCATCCAATACTGGATTTTTAATTTAAAATATCATTTATTGTTTGTCTAATATCTGGATGATTCTAGATATTTCTTCAAATTGGATATTTTTCGAATATTCTCTGTGTGTATAGAGGCTTAGTCCCATCAGTTGTGGGCAAGTTCTCAGTCCTGAGATGTTGCTATGTTCCTGTAAAAAATCTAATTGTTAACAATAACGGTGCAGTTTTTTATATCCGCGTGACAATTTATCGATTCGTTTAATGTGATTTAGCGATTATCTTAACCACTTCATATACGGCATCAAACGATTTTAGAAAATTAGAGTGTATGTCTAAGACTGCAAATTAATTTGAAGAGTCTTATTTTTTTTTATATAGTTTTTTGAATATGATCAGAAAGAGTAACATATCTTCTACATAAAAACGACTATCATATATTTTTTATTATTATTATTCATATTTGTATACAATTATGATAGAAAAGTAACCGCACTTTTACAAACAAATGCAATCACATTCTGCTCATAGATATTAGAGGCATCTGCAAAAATACAATCAACTTCTAATGAACCTTTTGTGCATGAAATAGACATCTAAAAAAAGTGTTTTATTCTATTCATTCATTATTAATATACTGAATAGTTATATTAATTGCAGTTTTCGTAGTTAAAATATGGAAGCTTAGAATTTGTTACGCGAAAGACCATTCTAAAAATAATGAGATCTTTTAGTAATTAAACATCAAATTCTTATTCCATACAATAAATTCTTCTTTTAGGTATCCATTGCCCTAGTACATTATTCTGTAGATTTCTATCGAATTTTTTGAAAATATTTTGATATCTACGGGATGATCATATTTCAACTGACTGTGAGAATTTTTTGAAAGAAATATATTTGATCATACAGAGAAGTAGATTGTCCTTTTTGATCGTGAATCAAAATTGTTTCTGTATTTCAAAAGAAAATAGTACTAGTATGTATTATTCGACTGTAGTCTAGAACAATGTTTATCATAACTATATAAAATTTTAATCATACTGCTTATTAATATCATCACTTGTATTATGATTTTAATAAGCAGTGGAATACCTATGCACTTGCATACTTTTCATTTCCTAAAATATTTTTTTCTCTCAATCTCATTTTCTTTATATTTGAATAAAACTTAATTTTTAAAATTGACCTTGTAAAGCGCAGTTATTAATTATTTTACACCTCGAACGTCTGAAAGTGTAATTAAATAGTTAATAAGTACACAAATTCTATTGAAGAGACGTCAGAAAAAAGGACGACACAGTTTATTATTTCTCAGTAAAGAACATGAAAAAGCGCTCTTTCTCGGATTTATTACAGTAAATCCTTGTTTATGCTTAAGCAATAAAGTCTTAGCTTACCAACTCACTCTGTTTTATAAATTACTCCGATGCACACACATCTTGCTTATAACAGGTTCAACTCCTATTAATCTAACCTAGAATCGCTTCTAACCACTTTCAATACAAATTATTAATTACGATGATTTATTATAATAATTTACAAACATGTTTCAGCTTTTCTTTCAATTCTATATCGTTTATATATCGTTATGCCTTATTCCATCTTTACATTTTTTTTTGTCTTTATTAAATTTCCTAATATTGTTTCATCTGGATAGAAAGGACATGTAATTGTATGCAATTTAAATTATAAAATGTCCCCGAGGTTAGTAAAGAGAAAACAGCGAATAGCTGAACATTGTATCCTTAACATTATAATTCGGGGGGTCCCCAAAAAAAAAATACAAGCCAAACACTATTACACATGTACTTAGGATATTTAAAATACATTGCATGAGAAAATGTCTTAAGTTGTTTTATTTAAACATATAAAATGTTATTCATCGATCAATAATTAACATTTTTGTTTAAAAGAATATCAATGAAGATAATAACTCCAACTTCAATGATCATTGAAACTAATTATTAAGTTTCTTCTTAACTGAAGATTAACAATAAGAATTAAATTAATGTGGTTAATTGCAAATAGAACATCAAAAAATTAAAATTATACAAAATTCCTTTCCTAAGGCATTCATAAAATAATGTTCCAATTATTTATTTTTCTTTACTCAAATGTAATAAAACTTGCGATGACGAGACTTACAACAAATTGTATAAATTATTTATTCAACGAAGAACTAAGAACTTAATAAAGCTCTATATATGATTAAAAAATAATATCTCCCCCTAGTGTGCCCAATTTCAGATAATTATGTATTCGTTTGATAATTAAAAGTCTGGGTTTTCATTTACACACAAAAAATGATAAAATCGACCAATAATTCAGCAATAAATAAATTTCCCGACAGTAAATTCAACTAAAGCAAAATAATTTACAGTCTACTTAATATAGGGAATTTTTTTTTCTCAACAAACATCCATAAAAAATCAAACCGAAGGATTTATCCGTAAATGACAAGCTAAAGAAAAGAATTATCAGTTTCATTAATTGCTCTTATTATATTCTTTTTTACCCTTAAATCTTAACATCCGAAAAATAATACCAAAAAAAGAGATAGACATTACCATGCTAAAAAACTGCACGAATCACCATTGTATCAAATTGAGGTAATCTGCCTATTAAAACTACGCTCTAAGGTATACATTATATTTGTTAGAAGAAATATTCCTTATCTTCGACATAACACGACTTCTAAGAAAAAGAACGATGATGAAAAAACAAAGAACCTTGGAAACTCGTAAAGCATTTTCCGATGATCTCATGATGTTTTTTTTCCGCTACTTTTTTGCATGTGCTGTGCCTTAATGCAGGTGCGAAGAAACTAATGAAGTATTGAGCTCTGGGAGAAATTAATAGAAAGGCTCTATCGACTTCATGCAGATGAAGTAGTTAAAAATCGATAAACGGGAAGTGTATGTTTATATGTATCGATCTCACTCGGTGTACATCTGTGTATCGATGTACACAGAAAGTGCTGGGGGTAAGATAAATTATGGTTAAAGCGCGTTACAAAAAATTTACCAAACGCTGTGACAACTAATTATTGATTTACTTAGAAAAATAGATAAATAAATCATTTTATTATTTTTGTTCGCTTCTTTATTTTTTCCCAATTTTGGAGACGAAAAAGAAAATAAAAATAAATATTTTATTTTAGTATTTGTTCCGGGCATAATTTTCTGGTACATTAAATTTTTGATTCCATATTTGATTACTCCCTCAGTTTTATGCCTTTAAAAATACATGTTAATATGTATGTCCTTAGGCAATTGAATGCGCTCCATTTAAAAATCCAGCACTTTAACTTCGCTCACTTTAACTTGGAGATGAAATTATATTAATAGATGTCGTAGCGCCTTTTAACGAAAACTTTAAATTAATATATAAAAAAAGAGTTCCATAAAAGCGATTTTTAAGTTATTTTTCACTGAAAACATAATTTTTGAGTTGCTTTTTAATGATGTTCTTAAAATAGAACTGAAAAACAGTTTCATATAAATCACCAGATTATTGAAAATATAATAAATTACGTAAAGAAGAATTTTTTATATACATAAGAAAAATTTACATAATATAAGCAAACGGTGAAATAGTGGGTGCTGGAATTTATGGAGAATGAGCCCTATTTGACTAGAAATTTTAAAAATATCTAAAACTTCCTATGAAAGAAATTTTTAAATATTTTTCACGGAAAATTAGCTTTTATGTTGCTTTTGTGATGTGTTCAAAAAGAAACTGAAATAAGTTTCAGATAATCACCAAATTATTGAGAACAGCATAGTAAATTGTGTAATGAAGGATTTGTTTCAGTATAAGCACAATTTACA
>BMAW01101973.1:318202-336807 GCA_019974015.1 Nephila pilipes | reverse complement strand
TTTTAATTTTAAATATTTTTATTAAATACATTAAGTAACTATTTGCTGAGAAATATCAAATTAGTTCATTTACTTATCAGTATTCAAAATAACTGAAATGATTTCTATTTTATCAGAAATTTAAAATATAAAAATAATAAATGTGACTAAAGATATATATATATATATATATATATAGAGAGAGAGAGAGAGAGAGAGAGAGAGAGAGAGAGAGATGTGTGTGTGTGTTTTCTATTTTTATTATTACTATTTTAATTTTTTAAAAAAATTTCTATTATTATTTTTTTTTTGGCTATTTTGCTTTTCTATTAATATAGTTTCTTTTAAATAGTTCGGTTCCATAATAGTTTGTTTTGAATTTTTGGTCTTTTAGGTCTTAAATTTCAGATTGTTTAAACACTTAAGTAAAATTTTATCTGATTTAAATAAATATTAATAGGCTTATTGATAATTTTGAGAAATATTAACACACACATAACACAAATAGTAGTGCTTGTGTATGAGTCCTATTTCCAATATATATATATACAATACATAGGAAAATGGGACGCATGGACGAAGAGTGTTAAGGATTTGTATAATTTATTTCCTATGAAACCCTTTTAAACTGTAGTATATTAAAATGCGTAGCGTATTAAAACAGCTTTTATGATATATCTTATAATTCTTTATTTTAGAAATATAACAAATCATACAAGTTATTTTATATGTTATTATTTAAAATGTATTCATCATTAGCTTAAAAATACTTTCTGTCTTAATATTAAGTCTATTTAAATTATTGTGAATTATTTTTACTTTTTTGCATGTGAAATAATTACTATTTTTTTACTGAAGGATTAAGAACTGAATACGAATTTCAAGTAGTTATAAATCGTATTTGTTACACAAACAAGAAACTTAAATAAGACTATTTTCTTTAATTCGGCAATGTTAAATATAAAAAGTTCCATTTTACTTAGTTTCTAATTCTTAGCTAGCTAAAAGTGCAGTAAAAATTTTGTAAATATGCTACATATATAAAAATTCAAAAAAGTTACATGAAAAAAAAAGAAAATTCTTCGAAGTAAGAATAAATGAAAATTAATACTTTCAACATAATACACTATTTCATGCTAAAAAATGAATAACAGAAACTGCTTTTGCTTTTTACTAATATTTCCTGAACATGCAAAAAAAAAGAAAAAAAAAAACAGTTTCGAAAACAAAAATTGCTTCTTACATCTATTCAATGCTCTTTTGAATTGTTAATATTAAGAGTGCTCTTAAGAAAATGACTGAAATTTTCGTAATAAAAAAGTGCTGCCGCGTAGGAATTATTTTTACGTTTTTTTTAGATTTTCCTTATTTCATTTTTTTTTTTTTTTTCAAAATAAAATAGGTATGATTTATTTTGAAGATACAATGATTTATTTGACTTAAGAATTTTGTTAAAATGAATTTTTTTTCTGGATATAGTTTCTGATCAATACGAATAATTTTAGGGATATCAAATACTCTCTGATCATACTAAAACTATACTGATCAAAAACTAGGGGAACAAACAGAGAAGTTAAGAAAACTATGCAAAACGGCCATATATGGGCATAAAATGGAGAGTACACACACAACGAAACGTAACATAGAAAAAAAATTGCAAAAAATGTGTATAGGAGGCGTAATTCTTTGAAACGATGGAAATAAATGAGAAATGTTTCGGTACAATGATTTGGCTACAAATAAATGATAAAAAAAATGTTGTTTGGAAATGAGGCAGGAGGTTTAATATGGCATGTGGTCCCTTCGAACTGCTAAGATAGCTGTACACCTGGTTCGTATGGATGCGATGAGATTATCTTTAAGATTTTGGCGAAAATTGTTCCACTCCTGAAGAAGTGTAATCTAAAGGCCCAGATAGTATTAGGAGGGCTTGATCTCCCTGCTATTCGTCATCCGTGTGTATCCCAAACATGTTCGGTCGAATTTAGATCAGGAGAACATTCTAGTCACTCCATATGCTGCATTGTTTCACCTTCAAGCATTTTCTCCCCAAGACGAGTTGTATGTGTTCATACATTATCATCCATCATAAAAAAATGGAATCACCAATAGCTGCTGCGTAAAGTATGACATAAAGTCTTAATATCTCGTCTACATACATTTTAGTTGACAAATCGTCATTCTTAGAGATATGTAGGTCTGTATGTCTATATATGCAGATTCCAGCCCATGTCATCAATCCACCTCGTCTGTAATGTGATCTTTACCGAAGGAATGAGGGATTATTTCGAATGCTCCTTTCTCTCCATACCAAAATATGTTAGGAGTCTCACTCCAGACTAAATCGGATTCGTAAAATAACTCTTGATTCCAATCACTTTACACCCAATCTTGATGTTCAGGAGCCCACCTTAAACAGGCCGCACGGTAATTTGAGATCAACGGAATGCTCACCATTGGCCTACGTGCATAGAGATTATCCTGTTGAAGTTCATTTCAGACTGTTTAACTTCACACACTTTGTCCTGTTGCAAAAGTAATTGTTTTTGTAAATTGGTAGCATTGCCTGTTCTATCTCGACGAGCCGTTAATAGGATATATCGATTATGAGTCTCTGAGGTAACAAATGGACAATCTTGCTTAGTGGGCATCTAACATTCCCTGTTTCGTGAAATAGATGTCACAGCCATGATTGACCACTCTTTGCCACTCCAACAGCGTCTGTTACACTTTTTTGTGTTTGTACCGATTCAAGTCTCATTATAATGCGCCAAACTATGGATTCCGGTAAATCATGTTATTGCAATATTTTAAGTCATATATTTTCTCAAAAAAAAAAAAAAAAATGATAAAAAATTTAATTAAAAAAATTCATTCCAAAAAAAAAAAAAAAAAAAAACCTTCGACGAAATCACGTTTTTTGCACATATGTCCTTTTTCTGGTTTGTGACGTCAAGAAGGCTAATTTGCATATGAAGTTTTCTTCTGTGTTTTGAGATGCTTTAAATCATGGATATTTTATTTGATATTAGTTATCGATGTAAATATTTGCAGATTTTCTTTAAAACTTTATATTTCCCTAACATTTTTGGCAGTGTATATACTTTACTATATAATTAACAATATTTTTATCGTGGTATTATTCCTATTGGAATAATATGGATCGGTATAAAATAACGTCATTCTAGAGTATAATCGTTTTTAAACTTTTTATACTTACAACCCCGTTCCCACGCTTAAAATTTCAAACGACCCTCTTCCTCATAAGTATTAGCATTGATGAAAAAAATTATGTTGTTTAATTTCTAATTTAATTCAGAAGTTAATTCACAACTAAATTTAAATTCTAATTTTCTTAATTTTTAATAAAAGTTTATTTTGTTATATTATATTAAATTAAAGATGATGTGAATACATTCCGACATTTTCTAAATTCATGTTCCTAAATTAATTTTTCGAGATCCCATTTCAGGTCGCGAACCAAGTTTAAGAAGCGTTGCTCAAGACCTAGGACTCTTGGAAGATCATACTAAAGAGCAAAAAATAATGAAAACATTTATGGAATTACATTTTCTTTCTAATTTTTCAAAATTTGTAATAAAATCAAAAAGTTCACGATCTTGATTAATGACTGTACTGAAATATGTACAGTATTTTTACTTTATTTGCCATTAAAGTTTTGTCCTCTGCATTTCCATACTTGCTCCACCGTTCATGTAATTGTTCAAAATTTTCTTGGCAAGTTGAAGAAATCTCCCGACCAAAACAATTTTAATTTTTTTTACAGGACACCGGTTATATTTCAAACATATAATTATATTAGACATCATTTTATCCTCTATTTTGAGCTTGATTTTTTAACTTGTTTTAATCATTAAAATGGTAACTTCATCAGTTTGAGTTCGGCACTATACATCTCATAAAGATTCAGTTCCATAAATTCTAACCAGCCAATCACTCCTGCAAACCCTTTCAGAAAATGTTTTCAGCTGCTTCGTCGCATTCTCCGATACTCCTACTGAATCAGTAAATAGGTTTCCCTTTACTTTATTTTTCAACCAAACAAATGAGTAAAAGTTTGCTCAGTGTTAGGTCTGGAGGATAAGGAGGATGTCCCAGGATAGTAACATTGTTCTTAACAAAATAATTTTTCTCGCGATTTTCCACCCACTCCAAGGATCACCTTCAATATTTGTGGTCATGTGCATACAGTTGTTTTCTATTTCATCATATCTTTTCTGTATACTTTTTTCAGCATATCAAGGATCTCAAATGGGATTTCTCCAGCAAAATGCGCAATCTGATATTAGAATGCTGCTCTGAAGATATCCCTTCAAAATCAGAAGAATGAATATATCGTTTTGACAGAAACAACCTGTTGTTTGTGCTGAGAGTTACATAATTGGTTGCCAAGTGGCTCGGAACTTTCCGTAGTAGTGTCGCCAATTTCAGTAAGAGAATTTTTTCCTCCAGTAAACATTTGTTTCGCTATATTCATTCCTTCCGGGCACTTTATGACTAAACTGCATATTTAATATCTATTTCATTGATTTAATTCTCTATTAAAAGGATATGGATTCTCAAATATTTATGAGAAATATTAAAAAATTATTTCAAAATACGGAGAGAGGAAAATTTAATTTTACAGAAACATTTGTTAGTTTTTATCTTTTTGCAATACATTTTATTACATTTCAATAAGTAGAATTTGTGACGCTCCGATATTACTTCCTTCCACTGACACATTATTAGCTATTTAAATAATTACTAATTAATGTTCTAATGTATATACAGTTATACATATGTCATAAGCAAGTTATTTTATTAAGATCTATGAAAAATTAAAATTTAATCCCTAATCAACTTTATTTGTGGAAAGAGTCGCTATATGTTCCTGATTCTAAAGAGTAATATAATAAAGACTACTTATCTTACCGAATCAACCTGGTTTGAGTCCTTGGGGAATTTAGAGATAAGAATTCGAATCAATCAGCCCATGTATCAGCCTGGCTATGATCTGATCACTCTTTACATTCTTAAATAAATCACTGTTCCTTCGTTTATAGCTTCCACTCACTCGCTATACTACTTGCTTACCATGCTTCATATTAAACACTTCACTGTTTATATACGCATATCATCAATTCTATTCAATATTTATAATCTTATCTACATAAGTCACAATACATTTATTGGAAGAGATTTTCAATTTATTCAACATCATTTGAAGTCTCAAAAGTTTAGTTGAAGAGAAAACGCGTTAGAGCCTACATTATAAATTATCTGGATCTGCAAAAGAAAATAAAAATTCAATAAGATTAACTTTACACTCTCGGATTCAAAATGGTTGCGAAACTGGGCCCTAAATATTTTTGATATTTTTATATTAGGAGAAAAATTATTATAAAACTGAAAGTAAATTTCTTCCAGTAAAAAAAAAATGCACGCGTATTGTAATTCTAATACATTTCTCACATTTCTCTCTCAAAAGTAGAGGTTTAAATTAGGAAAAAACTACTCTTCCGTTCTTTTGCATTAAATATTAAAAATTACATCATTTTGTACAGAAACTATATTTCTCTACCTACCTTTAAAAACCAAACTCTAACATTCAAGTAAACAGCTTGCGAAAATAAACAGAAAAGGAAGTTGAAGAAAACGGATCCTAGAATATCCAACGTCCTTTATATTTCTCGAAAAACGTGACCATTTCTCAACGCAGACGAACTCTTCGGCTGATGCAAAGAAAGATGAATAATAAATTCATACGAGGGCCGACCATTGGCGATGAGCCCAAGATAGATGGATTGATAAAGCACATTGAAATGATGGAGGAAATGAGTTGCATAACACAACTCTTAGATATTTCTCTTTAGATTACGGAAGCAGGGGTTTACTCTTTTGGAATAAATGAATAAATATTCTGACAATATCTATGCTCAAAGCTCGGCTTTGATGGATTGTGCATTAGGAAATCTGTGGAGAATGTATCGACACTGAATTTAATAGGGGATGGCAAATTTATCTGCATAGGTACTTTATCTTTGTGTATTGTTGATGCGAATGACAAAAGAGGATGAATTATTGTTCTTTACTGCGGTTTACAAAGATTTATTTTGCATAAAAATGTGTGTGTTTCATCCTTTTTTGGACCTTAATGATTATTCTGCATAAAGTACAATTGGCTGAGATTTTCCTCAGGATCTAACGGAGTATTAGGTTTGGGATTCCATGTAACCATAGGTACCATAGCTTGCAAACGATTCTAATATTCATCAGGGTTTATTAAATTTGTGTGTAGTATAGATATTTTAATGCTAACGGTGGTCTACGAGGGATTATTCTCAGGAAAGTATTCAAATATAATTTATGAATAGAATACTTTAATAGAAAGTTTTCCATGTGTATATATTTGTAATAGTCCCATGTAAATTGAATTCGATTGATTTAATTTATATTAAACTAGACATTTATCGATTCCAACAATAATATTTAAACTAAATCGTTCTTGTTAAGGAAACTAGGTACATTTGGATAACATTTTAAGAAAAATCTTTTCCTTGATACACGTACATTAAATATTGAGAAATTCAGAGATTCTGACATACAGTCTGGCCATGAAAAGATTCTTCTTTGCTTTAATTAGAAATCAAAATGGTTTGCTTCGTTAAATGCATTTAAATCCATTGAACTACAGTTGAGTTATCAATTTTTTTATTAGTTTATTTTAATTCTTAGTTTTCAATAATTCTGATAATAGCATTAAAATATTCCGAAATTTTTTGTGTTATCCAGATCTATAATATATGTAGCAAGACTTTTAACATCAATACTCATTTAATATGTCTATATTTAACGTGCGGGTATCGTTTTTTTCACTTGCTAAATGAGAAAACCCGTTTTTTAAACATAAATCCGCGTGAACATCATTAGTAATTTTTATTCCGATTCAGAGCATAAGGATTTGATTAAATCGTCGGCTTCTTTCAACACTTTTATTATTATTTTTTAATTTTTGAAAAATTGGTCGTACGATTATGAATGGCAACAATAAAAATCGCCTGCGTGCACTAATTCTTTGATTTTAATGAATTGTGTAGTGTACCTGGACATAATTCAAAATTTTATTGCTTCACTTGAGATACAGGACAGTTACTGATGGTTTCAGCAATAAGGATCTACTCCACACACATCAATCCTATCAATGAAAGTGCTTAAGGAATTATTTGACAACCTTCTAATTTCAATAAGCCTCTGACCAACAAGGTCACCAGACGTCAACCTTTACATTTTTGTGTGGTTAACTCAAATATAAGGTTTTCCAGAGAAGTCTTGCGAAAATTGATGAACTAAAACAAATCATAATTGAAGAAATCTCGTTAGCAGCACCATCAATGTTGCAAAGTGTGTCAAAAAACTTGTTTTCGTTCTAACTCATGTTTGCATTCAAAATGGTGGAGAACATTTTCAACATTTGCAGTAAGGAATGATAATGTAAAAAATTTGAATTAAATTATGTTTTTCAAAAATAAATTATTACTGGATTAAGTAAGATTGTGCCTCTGTATTTTTCTCTTTTACCTAACAAATTAAGTTGTAACAGTAAAACAGTGTTAGAAATTGTCTCCACATTTAAACAAGGTTCAAACAACTACAATTCAAAGTCTCGTTATCATATATATATGACAACAAGAGAAAGACTTTATAATCGAAACTTTCTTCAGACTACCTTTCAAGAAAAACAATAACACATGATTTGATATAGATATTATAAACTTTGTTTCTTAAAGTACTAATCTTTAATCTCCCCGAAAAAGGGCCATTGTATTAACAAAGGAAAATATTTGAAAGTGAAAGAAAATAGTCTGCATTGATATTCTCAATAGTTTTATGAAAACTTTTTTTCACGAATAATACAAAATAATTTGTATTCCTGTTGCTGGGATAAAAATTTAACAAAATTTCTATTTTTTAAAACGAATCTATCCTGGCAATGAATATGTTTACATTATTTTCTTGAATTACTTTTAAAGTTGTTTGAAAACTTGAAAAAAATAGAACATATATATTCTAAAAGTACTTTTTTGATTACAGCTAGATATATAACTTAGATACAAGAAGTTTTAACAAAAAAGTTAAAAAGTTTCTTTAGATAATTTCTACAGAGGTGAAATTAAACGTTTCATTTGGTAATGTAAATCACGTTAATTAGTAATCATAATTAAATAACAGTAGTAATTAAATAAATAATAGCTTGAATAAAAATAAATAATAGCTTGAATTCAATTGATTGTTTTTGTTAACGTTGCACTTAAAGGCAACACGTGACTTTTATCAATAGACCTCGTAATTTTGAACCTCAGTCAAATGACGAGGACGACACCTGAGCAGGCATCTTTCTCTCCAAGCTTCCACACCACGCCAGAGAAGGACATGAGACTTCGAAAGATTTACAAGTTTTTGCCTCGCTAAGCAGCGGATCTTCAGTGGAATAAGGTTAGAATTCACGACTAGATGGTAACAACGTCGGCCGTGAGCCCGCAGTCATGACCACTAGGCTACTATGGACTGAATATCTCAACATAAAACACAGTGTGAGCTTTTTAATGCAATTTCATATTCCCACAGAATTTTTTAAATACTTTCAAGTAATTTGAATTCCCATCGAACTCAACTGATCTAATTCAAATAATTATGTTTTATTTCCGCCCTTTTTTCAGATAAACACACCACTTACCTGTTAATTGCTTCTTATCGGGTGGTGTTAATCTATATATGAATCAATACACGTAGGTTTCAACCTTTTTTTGCCTGCGAATGTTACTCCTCCAAAGTTATGTCAGACACATTACATAGGGTGAAATAACTTTCTATTAAATATGTTATTTAGAAATATTTTCTGTGTTTATTTTAAATTAATACAAATCAATAGCTTAACAATTAAGGTAACAATTCATCGGTGTAGTGATAACGAATAGTTTCTCAATTCTCACATAAAGAAAAAAATGAATGGACTACACATAGCAAAACGCAGATATGTTATACGCTTTAACAAAACTGAAAACTTATGGCTATTTGACTATAAATGCCTAAAATGCATAAGAATTTGATTTATATCTCTATCACAATGTTTTGATTTCCTTCATCTCTCGATAGAATAAATATACACAGCCATAAAAATGCAATTTTTTAATGATTTGTGTGAAAATATTTGTTGTTCATTTCATCGTGGTTTATGGACTTAAATTTGATTTGTTTTATCGTTTCAAATGTTTGTGCAATTAGAACAATTGTGGTGTAGGTAAAAAAATTAGAAACTTGTAGCACATTGCTATCATACATATCTTTTTGAATTTTTCCTTTCTTTTTTATTATTAAGAACAGTTTATTTCGGATTTTAAGAAAGTATACCAATTCGTTTTACTATAAATAAAAAAAATCGAAAATATTTTAAAAAATTATATTATAATAGTTATTAGTACTTATTTATGAAAAATAAGTACTAATAACTATACAATAATTTTAGCACCTCATTGCACCTCCTGATGCCACTTAAGATCCATCGTATAACGGGGATGGAGCGTGTTAAGTCTTTTAAGGCTCAATGTCCTTGCGTATAGATCGTGTGGAAGTTAGGAAATAGGGATGCCAGCTCCAATGTCATTCTCGTCCCTTGACTGAACTTCAACATTACGAGGCCCATCGCTAATATTCCTCGAATTGCTTCTAAATACGATATAATTAAACAATCAATCTATCAATCAAAAAATTACACTGCACTCAATTGTGAAGTTTAATACATGGGATCAAATATTAGACTCACATAAAAAAAAAAAAAACTTTCACGTTATCGTTCTATAACATGAGACTCTCATACCGTAATAGAAAGAACTATTTTAAAAAGAGATAACTATAATACATCTTATAAAGAGTAAGTGATAGTAGGTTTTGCAGACCTAGCTAAGCTGCACTAATATTTGTTCAAAATTTGACGATAATTTTTTAAATCATATTAAAAAAGGACAAAATGATAAATATAATCAAGTGATAAAAAATGCAACGTAAAATAACAAAATTTTGTATAACATGCTAACTATATTAAAAGTAAAAAAAAGTTGAGGGGGGGGGATAATTCCCCCATCAAGATAATTTCTAAAAAAAGATAGTATTTAATTTAAATATTTGTATTTAATGTATATTTTTCTAAGCAAAATATATACATTCACTCCGAAAAGCATATTACATACATTTCAATAACTAGCCTAAAATAATCTGTTGCGATTTCTCGGCAGAATATACACTGTTTTGCTGTATTAAAGACTTGTTCAATTCTCTTTCTTATGGCTACAATTCTAATATTGAATATATTAGGAAAACCTTACTACACATAATAAATAATGGTTCCGAAGCTAAAACATATTTGTGCCCAAAAATAATCATTACTTAAATCAATGGAAAAAATCTTCTAAACTTTCATATTTAAAATTATTTTGTTTTTCACAACAACAGTTTACTGAATTATGTTGCATAAACACATTTCAGTGTAGTCGAAAGCAATAAAAGCCAAGGATCCTGACAAAAGCCCCATCAGCTTACGCCAACAAAAAATGCAAGAGAGGTAAAATATTAAAGAGTAAGGAAGAATATGAAAAACTTCACGCATTCTTATAATTTTCTGCATCAAAGTTGGTGTTCAAAAATTCTTTCTTAGTATAAAATGGTACTTTAAAGTAATCTCTGATAATGGAGTAAAATTTATCGAATTTCAACTCAAGAGTTGGAAAGGGTACCTTATTTATAGAAAATTTATTGCCTTGGGCTTTGGATATATGCCAGCTTTTGTTAGTTTAAGTTTCGATTCTAAAAAAGCTTCGTTATCTTTTTCTTGAATATTTATGAGTATTTTGATGAATTGCTATGTTGTTCTTAATATTTAAAAGACGGAGAAATAATGACTTAATTTTTTTTTTGTTATTAAATGTGCGTAAGCTTTTTTGCTACTTATTACACTACCTCAAGATGAATAAAATTTTAAGCAATCAAAATTTTATTGGAATAAATGAAAAATTGTTTTCCATGCTATATAAAGTTATATGATGAAAAGTAAGAAGTATTTATTCACACAGCTTTGAAAAATATTTAAAATACATTTGAAAAAAGGTTACAATTTTTCTTTCAAAATATTTATAACTTCAAACAATTTTACATTTAAGTGTTAGGTAAGTATTACGCAGTTTATAGATTTAAATGCACAAAATAAAGTAACACATAACCTAAAGGAAAAGAAAAGCAGATTAATATTTAAAAAGATTATCTATTTTAGATACAAATAAATCTTTCAAGAAAAAGTGTTTTGTTCTTTCATTTACATATAAATCTGTAACATCATAATTATAACTTTCACTGAATTGTATAATAATTTAACATAACGTACTTTTTTGACAAAAGTATCGATATCCGTATATAATAATAGAACATAACCAGGATGTTCATTCAATTTTCCATGTAAATAAATTTTGGAGGAGATATACCTTTCAATGAAAATTTTATTTTTAATATATATATATTCAAAGCTATAAAATATACTTAAATCTATTTTTATAAAATAGAGGAAAATTGTATTTTTGCAGAAACCTTCAGCATTTTTTGCTCTTTCGAATACATTTCATAAAATTCAAATAGAAAAATAGGTCTAGATTTGAGAACGAAAGTAGAAATTCCATAGGATTAACATTACATTCACAAATTCAAAATAACTAGCAGACGTTAGCCTTAAATTCCGGATGTCCTAATACTATCCCTTCATAGTTTAATGTGAAAAACAATATTGGTTTGGTTTTATTAACGTCTCACTAGAAGCAACACTAGAGCTATTGGCGGCGGACCTCATAATTTTGAACCAATGTCAAATGACAAGTGAAAGGCAAGAAAGAGGTGGACTAATCCCAGTGTGATCCACTTCCTTCAGTCATAATTTAAATTTACAATGTCTTTAAGCAATACTTTTCAAGCTTATATTAATTTAATAGAAACCTTAAAAAATTTCTAAGCAATAAATAATCTTCATCTTACTACCTTTGCAATACGCTTTATTCAAACAGAAATCTTTCTTGGACATCAAAAGATATTTCTGACAAATATAATAATAATCTTTCATATAAAACTTTCAAACTCAATTTTGTTTTTATTGTTATTTCATAATTTTATTCTGTTCTATGAATTCCACTTCCTCCTGCGAAATTGCATACATTCTCTAAAAATAATATAAATAAGTAAATACTGAAACTAACTGAACTAAAACATTACAAAACCACTCTGCAAAATAATTGTATGAGATTTTTTTAAAAAAATAACGCCTTCGAGATCATGCCAGATTTTCAAAATTCAGGTTGTACCTGATTACTAATACTATGCAATGCTTTTGTTTTCTTTGCTCCCACATGTTGAGAAAGATGGCTATTCATTTGGAGACAAAAAAGAAGTCACGAGTCACAATCTTGCGACTTTTACCCGATCCCAAAGAGGAAGGAGTATTTTAAGTGACATCACTTTTGAGGAGGAAGTGAAAGCTTCCATTAAGACATGGTGTTGACAACAATCACTGTAATTATTCTCTGACAAGTTCTTACTACTTGTCACTCATTTGCGGAAGTGCAGAGAAGAAAAAGAGTATTGAATCAAAAAGTGAATAGTTCATGGAAAATGCATGTAGTTTTCAGATAGAATTTGATTTGTGGAAATCAGATTGCAAATAAAAAATTTCAGGATAAAAAGACGTTACCTTTCAACCAAGCACTCACGTTCTGAGACGAGGGAAAAGTTTCTATTAAGGCGCGGTGTTGACAACAATCACTGCAATTATTCTCCACACAACATATCATTCGGCGCAAACGCGGTGAAGAAAATGAGGATTGAATCAAAAAGTTAATAGTTTATGGAAGATACATTCGCCTTTCAGAGACAATATAGTTTGTGAAATTCAGATCACAAATAAAATTATTCAGGACATGGAGACATTTTCAGTTAAGCCTCGTAGCTTCATAATCCATACAGGGGAGTTGCAGGAATTAGCGAATGAGATGCCAGCTAAGATGCCATCCTTTTCATTAGAGCGATATTCAATATAACACAGTTCACTCTCAATAGCCTTCCCGTATCTCTTTTAGGTAATTAATTCAAACCAACTAACTAACTACAAGTCACGTTCGATGAAGAAAGTCTAATTTTATTAGAAACATTTAATTCAACACACCAAGTTCCATTTCCATTGCCTTTTTACCGAGACATTTAATTAACTGAAGGTCTTTGGGGCAGAAACATCCTAACGAACTTAAAATTCCACACTCCGATTACCAACATTACCCTAAATGCTCTCTGAGTACTGATTTGTATTAAATCCTTTAAGCACGGTAGATACCTTCACGAAATATCTTTACTGGATTCGGCAAATGAGCGAGTTTCTTTAAATTGATTCCAGTTCTGTTCAAACTGCAATAACATTAGAAGACGAAGCAACAAGTTCCCTTCCGAATCTCCACCATCCATTAAGAATTCAGAGTCATTTCATTTATATCCCCCCCCTAGAGGGCCTCTTTCCCTCCCCATTCTGAAACTGCCCAACCCCTTTCTCCATCATCAGCGTAAACGCATAACAAACGCAAACTAGCGTAAAGTCAAACTTTCCCCTTTTCCGAACTAAAATATTTAATTAATGGTAGGAAAATCCCCCTTTTCTTGGTGCCCGATTCCGAAAATTTCCAAGCTTCCCTTCTGGGGTTTGGGTTTCAGTGATATTCGTGTGAAACCAGCCGTTTCCTGGGAAATGTTAAGTTTCGGGAAACAAAGAGAAACGGGGGTTGACTTCGGAAGTTGAGTGGTGTGAGTCCTATGGTATAAACTGGGACATTATTTTCTGGACATTTCAGTTTTAAGAGATATTTTCGATTGGAAGAATGTTGTGAGAATAGAAACTTTTGAATTCTATTGGAGTTCTAAAGAAGATAATTTCAACTTGAGAATGAGTTAAATGACATTTTCTCCATCGAAAATTCTCATGATTTCTGTGTGGACTATAAATGCATCATTTCGAATTCACCAAGCCGCTTTATGAAGTTTAGCTATTCACTATTTTCTCTTCACTAACCCCGAGGCTAGTTTAGTAATTTGAATTGCTCAAAATTATAATTTCTTCTCAAGAAAAATGAAACTGATTAGGTAAATTAAATGATGAGAAAAGAAGTGCAATGAACTGAATTAGGGATAGTGATAAATAAATAAAATAGAATGAAAAGAAAGAAGAGGGAGATATCGAGGATATGGCAGGGTTTTTTAAATATCTGTAAATTGGATTGATGCATCGTAATTAAACTTTTGGTTTGAAGTTACTCTTAGTCTAAGTACTAAGTTTAGCAACTGCTGTCAGTGAGAAGAGAGTATTTGAATCAGAACGACAGATTTTGTAAACTAATTCTTTATATTTAGATCATAATCTAAGATTCACGAGTTATGCTGAATTTGAAAGAGAATGACCTTATCTATTATTTAGTTACTTATAAAATATTTTATCTTGCTCTTACGTATCTCCAGTTGGAGACTAGTACTTATTAACAATTAAATAGACTGAAACATGTTGGTAGCAATAAATAATGAAGGAAGAAGGCTATAACTTTTCTTTAGTAATAGAATATATATGTATTTCAATTCATTAAATTCAAATCAAACTTGAGAATTTCTTTTTGGCCTTTGGTGCGATAATCCAGATATAAAAAGTTTAACAAGCTTAGAGACGCTTCGGAACCACATAATGGGCTATTGAATGTAGATTTCATTATTTTTAATGGGTTATTTTTCTTTGAGCCAAATATTTTTCATAAGCCTTGAATATGTATTTCAGAATTGCAGTTTTTGTCCACTAGCTATGAGAGGTTTTTATTCTTATTTCAGAATAATTTCAGGAGAATTTTTTACTACCTAGTGGGGATGTTGTTTTTCTTTCGAAATCCTATTTTATTCAATCTACGCATTCCATTTTTCCGAGAATAATCTGAATTTTCCTGACATTAATGAATGATAAGTAATATTTATCTTACCTTAACTTGCTGTTTGATCCATAATTAAAAATAAAATTGAAAGAAAAAGTTTAATCATGCTGGTACATAGAGGGAAAAAATGTTTTTCCTTAAACATTTATAACTGATCAATTTACGTAAAGATTTTTGTATACAAGAGAAGGATTAAGCAATATTTAGATACAGTCAAGTGATTCACACAGATAAATATTTGCGTTAAGACTTCTCTCTGCTAATTCCCACCCCAAGAAACGGGTAGGTTTTGAAGAATTTGATTTTAATATGCAGCACCCCTCTCCCTCTTCCCCCATTTATTAGCACGACGATCTAAGAAAAATTAAATACTCAAGTATTGTTGATCATGGCGGTCATGGCCTTGATCACTTGGCTATCGTGTTCTGTATTTTGAAAAAAATAGAAGTTTCCAAATTCAATTTTATAAAGCAGATATCTTCTTAAAAAGTTCCCAAGCATATTTCTTTTTCTTTATTTTATCTATTCTTGTATTTTTGAGAGACATATAGTTATTTATTAAATTATAAATCAATCACGTGGTATATATATATATATATATATATATATATATATATATATATATATATATATATATATATATATATATAACATAGTTAAAAGAGCTTTAGAAAGACTCTACGAAGTTAAAAGTGCTTTTAGCTTAAAAAGAATCGAAGATATTAAATTAAATTACAGAAAAGATATCTTTGTAAAAAGTTTCCGAGTGCATTTTTTACTTTTTAAATTATTTTATCATATATTTCACAAACGTAAAGAAAATTACTAAGTTTTAAATAAATTCCCTAGATACAGTATACTATTACTATTACATACAGTATACTATTTAATAAAATTTTATATATATATATATATATATATTCATTGAAAGTAGTCATAATACATAAAAAAAAGCTCAATTGCTCTATCAAATCTCATGAAATACTTGCTCTTCGATTTAACAGAATCAATTTACCTAATACATTCAAAGAATGAAAAAGTTCTAACACAAATGCTTAATACCTAATGCACATTTACTGAACGAAAAACTCTTAACAATCAATCGTACGCACATTCGAGATTCAAACATTTAGCAAATTTAAAACTGTTTAATTAATAATCGAATTAAAAACAAAAAAAAAAGCATCCGTAGCATTTAAGCTATTTGAATACAACATAAAATTGGCAGCACGAAGATTATCTTATATAATTGTATATGATAAAAATATAAGTGAAAATTTCTTTATGACTTAATTAAAAGTTTGAATACTTAAAACTTATTTTCTCATAATGTGTAGAAGAATAAAGAATTCACACTACTAAGTGATTTTTGTCAAAAAACACAAGCAATAATTGAGATATGACGTCAAATGGATAAATCTCAAATTTAAAAGAAAGCTTTTAACATGAAGATTGATTAAGTATTATACGTGGATTGACCCTTTTATTCAAAAGTAAGATTCTTTGATTTAATTGATTTCATTAACGTCGCAGAAGCAACACGAGGGCTACCTCGTAATTTTGAGTCTCGGTCAAGTGACGAGGACAACACCTGAGCTGACTCCTCCTTATCCTAACTTCCACTCCTCACTAACGGGAGGACTTGGGACCTAAACAGATTTAACGTGCATCAGCCTCGGCAATCCTGCGGATCTTTTGCGACATCAAGGCTTGAATCCACGACTCGATGAAAACCGCAGACCGCGAGTCCCCGACCATGACTACTAGAAGCATCTAAGTATTTATGTTTCATTTCAAGAAGTTAAAAACCAAAATTATTATATAATAAATAACTTAAAAGTCTACTTTGAATTCCCACGCAAATGTATTAGCGAGCCTCGAGTTAAGGGGATCAACATAACATTGTACATACTTAAATCTAATCTTACAAATCCTTTATAGAAAACAATCAAGTGTTAAGTGCTATGAAAGTAACAGCATTTCAGAATAATCATGTAAAGAGGACCCAAAACCTTGATATGTAAAACAGACTGTCTAGATGAGAAAAAATGTAAGATTAAATCAAATTTAGAACCAAGATACTCAATCGTTCTCGGTCTTTTTGCTGACAGAGTACACATCGAAATTAAATTTCAATGCACATTTCCTGCAGAAATGTCTATAAAATATATGAAAAATTCGCTTTAAGATTGTTGTTGCCAAGCCATCAGTGGTCTATTTTCATAAGTAAAAGTCAGACACTGAAAAAATTGACTAGAAAATCTTAATATCCTGAGCAAATAATATGAAAGGGGAGAAACGGTACATACAAAAAATCCTCAATAAATACTTAAACTAGCAGAGAACCTGCATTAAATCTCTGAGGAACACTCAATCTATTCATGAATTCACAAGATTTGATTATGAAAAAGTAATATATTAATATCTACTGACTTAAAAAAGAAAAAGAAACATAAAAAAAGTTGAATGAAAACCTTTTTTTGAGGACTTACTTAAAGTATGTTTGAATACATTTAATCACACACACACACACAAAGTTCTTAGAAAAATCTATGTAGATAATATTCATCTGATCTATGCGCTCGAAGGCCCCCTCCCTCAACTGATAGCATTAATAACTGGAACCAAATGTGTGGCAAAAGAAATCTTAGGGGAAAAATCCACACTGGCATTGAAAAATTCTTGATATAACCTATTTAGCTTTAACTATTATTTTAATGAAGTATTACAGATTCAAAAGTTTCAGAAAACGTGGAAGATATAGAAATAAACCTGTATTTCTCAATAATGTCATAACCACTTTTTGACAAACATGAATAATTTTATAGCATTTCGAGGGTATTTGGATAGATATTTATTTATCTCTAGAGATAAGCCTAACAATATCAGAAATGAGTAAAAACAATTAATACATCTCTTAATAACAAAACAGGCTTCATTTAACACCATCTCATTCATTGTGTATGAAATTCCTTAATTTACATAATCTTTCTTTCAAAATAACAAAAGTTATATACTTTTATAATAACTATATTAATGAATACAAATAGTTTAATCATTGAAAAAAAATTATTACTAAGATGTTTTTTAAGGAAGAGTAATTATTCATATACTTTTCATGTGATATATTGATATAGATAAAAAGAAAATTAAGAAATTTCAATATTAAATATTTATAAAGCATAATAAATAAATTATTTTTTGAAACACAATCATATTCACAAATCTTTCTAAATAGTCTCACTTATATTTTTGACATTATTAAAAAGTATTTATATGAATTTCAAATTCACAAAAAAGCGTATCTTTAGTTATAAATCTTTTGAATAATGGTTGTTTATAAGCTTGATTTTCATTTTCTTCATTTCATTTTTCTTCTTTACTTAAAATGAACGGGTATAAAACTATAAAATCCTTCTCAAAATAGCTCTCGCTTAGTTTATAATCAACTCCTATACAACACTTTATTTTTCATATATAATTAACTTCGCGTTGTATTTCTTTTACATCAATAAACCGACGAATTTCTAAAATAAGAGAATTCACAAAAAGAAATCTAGTAAATACAGTAAGAATGAAAAGAAT
>BMAW01101973.1:223676-318192 GCA_019974015.1 Nephila pilipes | reverse complement strand
TATATATATATATATATATATATATATATATATATATATCTGATAGATGACATTGCTTAATTTTGTTTTAATGGTGGTAAAATATTTGTAGATTAGTATTAAAAAATTATTATTGTATGGTAATTGGCTTTGTAAGTTTTGAATCTTCTTATCTGATTATTTTAATACTGAATTTTGCTTACTTTCTTTACTTTTTCTTTTTTGCTTTGCTTCATGTATTGGTTTTTCTTTTAAGTATATATTTCTTTTGGTTTTCATGATTTAGGTCTTATAATTTTTGAAATATATTAGGGGTTCCATATTTTTTACAACATTTTTCTTTTAGTGAAAGCTATGTCTGTAAAACGAGTTTGAACCTGCAAAACAGTCATAAGACAGATTAAAAATTTATAAGTGTTATAGCTAATTTCCCGTTTATGGAACATTTCGCCCGTTTGTTTATAGTTTTGTTAGACTTAGTTTTATACTTTTACACATTTTGTGGTTTATCTTTTGAAATTTTTCTTTTAAATTTCATTTAATTAAACTATCTTCCTTGCTAATTTGGTAATGTAACTCACTATTTTTTTGGCTTTTTGAAATATATATAAATGTTCTTTTTTCTTCAATTATCTAAAAAATTTATAAGTCGATTATCTTGTACATTTAATGAATTGTATTTTGTTAATTTCGTTTATATATTTTTTAAATATATTATCCATTATCTAACGATGTTATTGAAATATTATTCTGATTATATATATCGTATTTTTCTCACACACAGTATAACGAAATTGAGTTGATGTGACAGCAGGAGGAACGTATATTTTCCATTCTTCTCATGTTAGCTGATACACACTTAAATTAAGATACGTGGAATCCGAATCGGGGTTTAGTCATTAGTGAACTATTCTGTTTAATTACAACTTGTAATTATTCCACATTCAATTTATTGATTAATTAGAAAATACTCTTAATTATAGTCTAACTTTAATTGTACCTCTCTTGTAAGACTTTGTAGTTTAATTTGTAGAACTAAATACTAAACAAAAGTATTTAGTTCTTAGTCTATATCGTACAGTTTGGTATTGTAATCCCGCCCCATTTGAAGCTTGTGTTAGAAACAGCTGAAATTTCTTATATCATAACACTATACTCTTGAAATTCGATGTCTTATAAATGTAGAGCAAATTTCAATACGATATTGGAACTGTTTGACGATCTTTCTTCACTAAACATTCTAAGAAGAAAATACAAAGTTAATAAGAGACACATTTTAAGGGGCCACATAGCAAAATTGATATATTTTCAAAATGTTTAAGAACGTTATTTATTTTGGTATTATATTCAATAATAAGTCGTTGTATGATTCATCTGGTTAAAAATATAACCTGGTCGCCAAATTAAAAATATATAATTCTCAAAAAGGTTTTTATAATTATCTCTTACGCAAGAAAACAAATTTTATTTTAAAAGAAAAGTCTTTGTAAATACAATAATGCTCTGTCCGCAAAAGTAATTTTGCAAACATTGTGAAGTTGGGCGAATCGCAATTTTTTCTTCACTAATCTCGTTGACATTTTAGTAAATTGAATTGCATAAAATTACAGTTTCTTCCTTACCAAAATGAAATGTGATTAGGTAAATTAGATCAAAATAAGAAGTATACTGAATTGAATCAGAGATAGTGTTAAAAAGGGAAAGAGAATTGAAACAAAAGAGGATAATGACAAGTTGATAGATGTGTAGATTAAAGTGAATTATCTTAATTAATCGGCGGGATTGAAGTGATTCCTAGTTAGAGAGTAATACGAATTTAATTTGTGAGGAACAAGAAAAGCGTGAATCGGAACCAGTGATTTTGGTAAGCTAAAACTTTATTATTAGAATATAAACTAGAATTAAACTTTAAGATAAATATATGGTTAAATAATGAAGGAAATATGTATCGAAATTCTTACAGCAAAGCATTTCGTATTTTTCATCGGTTTAGTCTCCGTGCAAGACAATTATCGGAACGTCAAAGAAATAAAGCTATTTATTTCACCGATAAGGGTTACGAAACATACTGAGACAAATAGTTCGCCTCCAATGTATCAGATGTGATTTCTTTGATAGACACACAAATATGTTCTGTTTAATCACCAAGACTGTATTCTATGTAATTACCGCAAAAGGGCATTCACAATTCCAGTTGATTGAAAACACTCTTCAATCACAACCCACGCATGCTGTATCAACGAGAAGTCTTGACAAGCAAGCCGATTGAGAAGTATACCTGCGTAATAAACTCAGTAGAATGAAAAGCCTTGGTATATGTCTAAGTTAGAAAGCTCTACTGTATAAAAGACTTTAGTGTGTGTGTGCACACTAAAAAATGTGCAGGACAAAATTTTGAGTTATCATATTGTTAAAAATAAGGAAAAATACAAGTAAAAGTAAACAAGGGAAAATATTTAAAGATCTGAAGGTCTGATCAATAGATCTTCATATTACAATTTATTTTTTCGTTCTATTTTGGCCTAGTACTTGTACAGAAAAAAGGTTACCTTCTTTCATTTTTTACTTTTCAGAATAACCAAACCCCAATGTCCCCCTCTGGCTCTGATGTGAAATAACCTAATAGGAAATGAAAATAAAAGGCAGTATGAGAAATGAGATATCAGGTATCATCTTATTTTGTGGAAGATGATCTGATCATTTTCCAAAACTATAAAATGACTCCACAAAATCCCAAAGCGCATCTGTAATCCATCAAGCTGTGACTTTTTGTATTTTTATTTCGCATCAATCACTTAAATCTAATATAAAAAGAGTACATTTATAAAAATCACATTAGTTTACTTGATATTGTATCAAGTTACTTGATATCTGTATCAAGCGACTGTTGCTCTTCTTGTAAGGAATTTCTTTTTGAAGAAAAGCTTCTTACGATGGTCTATAAGAACCTCAAACAAACTACAAGAGACGATAACGTACATAAAAACACGTCATTTTGTGTTGAAACGTGGCACAAACACAATTAAAGGTCGATAGAAGGGATTATCTGCCACAGTCCCCTGACTTATCTCTCATCTACATTTCCCTATGGTATTAGTTCAAAAGTTTGTTATGATTACAAAATTTACCATATTATAAACAGTCAGTCTCATCGCAAGAACAGATGTGGAAAAAACGTGAGTCAGCAAGAGAATGCAGAATGACAACTTAGTATTATACCTTGTTACTTGACATCTGCACCAAGTGATTGTTGATCTTCTTGTAAGGAGTTTCTTTTTTAAATAAAAAGAGCTTTTTATACAAGTCAATAGAGACAAACTTCAAAAAAAAAAAGATAACATATTTAAAAACAAATAATTTCGTGTTGAAACAAGACGGGAACATAACTAAAAGTCGATAGAGGGAACTATCTGCCACAGTCTCTTAAATCTATCATTTATATTTACCAGTGACTTTAGTTCAAAAGTTTCTTACGATTACAAAATTACCATATTATTTATAATCAAACTCATCACAAGAACCGAAAAGGAATCAAAGCAAGACATCAAGATTCGAGTTGTTGAACGTGTTCCTCAATACGCATCAGTGTTGGAGAACTGCATTGATACGAAAGTCTAACACTTTGAAAACTGATTTAAATGTAGAGAATAATTTTCATTACAACTCGTGACAGTAATTTTTTCCTTGATAAACTCATAAGATGTTACTTTTAAATTTCTTTTGAATATGTTAATAAGTGTGAAGGATATTTTACACATTTTTAACGCTCATACATGCTTATATTTGAATGTATTTTTCAATATTATCTCTCGTCAATTTTGTAATATATATATGTGTTACGTGTATAACAAATCTTTCAATGGGATAGATTTTTTCTGATAATTTTTTCCTTGTAAAATAAATTTGGTCAAAATTGATGTTTGAGGTTGCAAGTTCATACAAATTGATTTCAGGATATAACCTTTTGCGATACTAACTGTTTTTAAAACTAACTTAATTAATGTCTTTTAAAAATTTTCGTGGCTTATCTACGTTTTCCACATACATATATACAAACTTATGCAACGTTACTCTCATAAGAAATGAGTATTTAGTACCAAAATAATCTTTGTAATAAATACTTTGTAATAAATATTACTTCAATTCATTGAGAATTTCGTCCCTTCTATTCCTTTTTTATTAGGAAATTAACATTAACTCCACGCAAGTCAAATTAGGAATGACATTATCTGTATATGGGAAGTATTTAATTACTAGAACTTCCTTTGGCAATCTAATTTTTGGAATACAGAATACTGTAATTGAAGTGCTTAACAAATGAATAATTTAAGTGGCTGTAAGCTTTATTGCTAACAGTATTTTGAATGTGTTAGAAATAAATAAACGATGAAGGTATTTTGATCCCGCCTTTCTGATATTTTCGTCAGCGTCGGTAGTTCCATTATTAATAATATCGTTCTTTTGGGTAACTTATTTCATTTCACCTTGACTCAAATTATTAATACATCAAGTAATTTTCTACATAATATTTAGAAAGGATTAGAATATATTCTTTATGTGTATGGGAGCTGTAAGATTCTTAAAGCTACACTAAAATCTTATTGTTCCAAACATCTCACATATAAAGATCTACCTAGTCCACAAAAAAGAGCCTCTGGTTGCCGTGTAGTGTAAATAGCCTGGTTCTCATTGGTCAATCCACCTACTCACACGAGTTCATCACATACTTTAACATAAAAAAATATGTAAAGAGGTTCCTGTGTTTCTAGTAGAGAGAGACGGAAGAGTTTTTAATAATTTATCAGTAGATAACTTCCATTGAATAATAATCTATTGGAATCAAATGCAGTCCCCTTTCGGTGCAAAATATTTTAAATTTAAAAGTACTGTGACAACCACATATCTAATATATCATACATATCTCTAATATTTTTTCAAGACAGCACTAAACATTATCATATGAATTAAATCTTCCTTTGGCATTGTAAAGGAATATTAAAGTACTAGTTCAAATATCGGCTTCATTACTTGAATATGACTCAGGACTATCAGATCAGTTGCCAATAACTTTATTTTAACTCTATGAAAGTACCTATTATTACTGAGTAAAGTGATGTTGATTAAAATCACCAAATCAAATTAAGTAATTTATATACGTTTACTGTTCATCATGCGCTAATTAATTATTTCAATATTAAATTAAAATAATTAAAATTTTTATTGAATGTTTTTGATGAAAGAAGAAAGTAACATACAAATATTATATTATTATATTAGTTATATTAATATTTAAATATATGGAACCATATTTGGGCGCACCAAATATACTAATCTATATTCAATATTTACTTTAAAACAAAATTTATTTCATATTAAATATTTACTATAGTCTATTGTTCCTTAATTATTTTGAACGAAACTATATAAAACTGGGCAACTTATGCATTTAAATACTGAGCTAGATTTACATCAAATTAAACATTTGCCACAACTTAATATTTCCCATTTATTCTTCAGTAATTTAACAAAATTACACAACATTTGTCATCTTATTAAGAGACATAATGACTTATTAGTCATTATGTCTCTTGTAGTATATAATTTTATAGTATATAATGTTAGACAACTCTTATTTCAAATTAAACATCTACCGTAATCTAATGTTTCTCATTTAGTCTACAATAATTTAATTTAATAAAACCACACAATATTTGACAACTAATTACAATAATTATAATATGTGATAAAGTCTCCTCCTAACGTGAGGTATTACACAATCGAATAACCACCCATATCTTAAACTCGCATTCCAACTTTCCGATTCTAATTCACGCAGACCTGGTTCGTTAGTTTTAATTTGTCCTCACGCCACTTTGGCATGAAACGCAGGCTGCGTAAACCCCGCCTGCGCGTTTTACCCCATCGGTCTTTTCCACCCTGTCAGACCGCATTTATGACAAGCTCTGTCCGAAGGCGAGAACTGACTTTCATGCTATGTTGGAGAATGTCCAAGTTGCAGGAGCACTTTGCCGAGCTCGTTCGCCGAGAATAAAGACTGTATGTGAAATGACGCAGAGTTCGTGCTCTCTAATCATTGATTAAATGATTCTGAAATCCAGCGTGCTATGGTTTTAATTAGAAACAGGGATGGAAGGGATTTTAAGGGATTCTCATGCTCCTGGAAGAATCTGAGTTTGGGGAAAAGATGGAATGGATAGAGAGGAACTGGTCTTCCTTTGATTGTAGGAAGAGGATAAATGACATGATAAGTTAAGCGGGTTTATTGGAGCACTCAGAATGACTGATGATGTTGGATATTGTTCTAGAAGCAATGTTCTGTGAAAGAGTATTTATTTTTGAGATAATTAAATCGCGTTTAAGAAGAAATTGCTTCAACTTGCAGAGAGAGATGAGTAATCACAAATGCGCTTTCTCCTCCACTTATACCCGTTCGCACTAACACAAGAAAAATAAATCAATAAAAATATTAAAGAAATAAAGAAAATTGTATTCACAGGGTTAAAAAGTTCACAGAGTAGAGTACATATTAAATATTTTTCACAATATGTAAATAATTATACTTACATCGATAGAATTTTTGCATTTCATATGCAATTTTAATAACCCGTTTGAATGAAAATAATGTTGAAAAATATAATCCGACATTTACGAACAGTTCGATTTACGATTTATTAGCCGGAAGTAACAAAAAAAGTAATCTTTCCAACTCGGACGTTTTTTAATCTAAAAGACCCTTTTTCATAGGAATAATAGTATATCAAATAATATAAGAGTAGTTATTTGGAAGAAATGTGTATCAATCTGTCAAGAATGTGTAAAAAGATATCGGGTATCAATGAACACATAATAGAAAATTCAGTAATTATATTTTTAACTTGGAGATTTTTTTATACATTTTTCTATCTCGGTATATATGAGCAAAAATTATTGAGTATTAATTATATGTGTCATCAAGGGGAATTTATCTACATGTTAAATGAGTTATTTTTTAATTGGTGCAATATATTACTAATAGATAATAGAAACATATTACTTCATCGTATTATTTGAATTGCTTTTTTATCTAATTTCCTCTCTAATTTTTATTCATGTTCGTAAAATATATATTTATGTAATTATTTCTAGAGATAATTGATCACTTTATGAAGGAACTCCCTCTGGCTGTCAGTTTATCTCTAAAAAAATTTAAACAGGAAAGATTAAGAATTCCGAGTTATACACGTATTAATTCATGTAGAACTGAATAATTTGCAGTAATATACATAACCTTTAAAATATTGTTGAGCTTCTTGATTTTATATTCTTGAGCTATTGATTTTAGCTTCATAAGACAAAGATATTTTTGTTAACCCTAAAATACCCGATTGTCAGCTATAATTACATTGACCGTTAATCGTGAATGTTACTTAATGGTGAATTTATTTTAGATTTGATTATATATTTTCAATGCTTAAGTATCTGTAATGTTATCAGAGAAAATATTAACTTATAAGTAGAGGCCATGATCGTTGATTCAAATGCTCTTCCTACCTTGTACCTATTTTTTTAAAAAAATTCTGAAAAGACATAAAGAATATATTTTTCAGTTGATTTAAATTTATTCCAAATTGCATTGAATTATCTAAAGTTGCCAAAGGTATAACTTTCAAATGAAATTAAGCAGACGTAGTTTTAATCCAAGGAAAATAAATAATTCATTTTGAGATTCAACTTATTTTACAAACTAAATTGGTAAGTAAAACCATTGTCATTTTTGGAAAGAAAAGGCTTATATTATGGTCTCTTGTGATTTTCAAACAAAATTCTATGTGGGAAGAAGGTAAAATTCTAGCAGTTTTGTATTTATTTGTATTAATTAATCCATCAGATATTTATTTATTTGCTAGTAAAATCCATCTTATTTTGTAATCCTCTTTAATTCCAAAGAGCATTATGCATTTTTACATGAAATAGTTTAGATTAAAATATTTCTATAAGAATATTTTGATTAATTTTCACATTGAAATGAAATATATTAACTTCATGTTTATCAATAAAATGAGTCTTTAGAGGTAAAGCAGTAGGTAGTACTTAAACGATAAATCTCGTAATTCACAATCATTTAATGACTTTGAAATGCTTTTATTGTTTTAATTATCAAAAAGATATTGGTTTGGAAAGCATTCTTGCTTCCTTCTGATCATAGTTTTTCTCGCACTTTTGCAGTTTAGAAAAAAATAGCTTTTCTATGTGCTGTTGTAAAGTAGGAAGTCGGAGCACATTGATTTTTTTCAAGAAAAAAAATGTCTAAAATATTTTTTGCTTATGATTTGCGTTGTTTTGTATTTTGGAAACTTATTTTCACAGCGAATATTCAAAAATTGCATTATTTGGCTAAATTTTGCATCATATCTCTCTCTGTTTACTGTATAGTATTGAGAATCTTTTATTTCGTTAGTATAATACCTTATTTTAGCTTTGTTCACTGTCGGGTTCTTCTTAGGCTGTCAAATACGCAGTATTTTTGAAGAAAACAAAGTTGTTGAGAAAGAGAACAACAAACAGCTAATAAACTACGCGAAGGTCGAAAACATGGTATTTGCAATGGATACGCTGATACAAAAGATAGGAAATAATGCTTATTATTATGAATAAGAGACAGTCCTTTTCTCAAAGAGACATTCTTTTGATTCAGAACTTCCGTCAACATGATTCAGATAATCTTACACTTTTTCGATTGAGTGTTAATTAGCCTCACACTTAAAAGCAACACTTGGGCAATAAGTGACGGATCTTGTGATTTTGAGCCTTAATTAAGCGACGAGGACGGCACCTGATCTAGCACCTTCCTCCCAAACTTCCACACCACGCCAACAGGAGACATTGGAGCCTCGACCTATTTAATGTGCATCAACCCCACTACACAGCAGGTCTTTAATGGCGGCAGGGCTCGAATTTACGAACAAATGAAAACAACGCAGCTCGCGTGTCCTCGACCATTATCACTAGGCTAACGCGACTCTACATTGGTTTGATGAAACATATTTTAACATCTTTTTCTATTTAATATAACTAAAACAGTACCGATTTAGTTTTAGTTGTATGATATAAATGTTTTCGTAAGATACAATCCTCGTTAAATTTTGTATTTAAATAGATTTAAATTGCAATTTAAATTTCTTTTGTAATGGAAAATACATTTTACATTTCAATTCATGCTCGTTCAAAACATTTTGAAGACAAAGTAACCAAACAGTTATAACATAGCTATTGTTTTGGATACCATAATTACAAAAGTCATGCAAGTGTTCTTTCTAAACTTTAACAAACTTTAGTAGAACTCAGATACTTTTGGCCATTATGGTATAAAGTCACTACTTTTAATCTGTATCAAATCTATAACGATTGAGTTTATTTCAAATAGATATAAAAGGTTCTAAATCGTTTCTCTATCATCAATCAATATTATTTTCGATTAAAGTTACAACACAGATTTTAGTTTCAAATTTATCTTTTTTAACTATTGAGAAATCATATCTACCAATTCTTTACAAAATCGATGCAAAATCTAATTTAGATAGTTAAAAATTACGTACATGGTGGTTCAAGAGTATCGGTTTTAGGTAACAGGCAAGTTGGTGTTACCATTGTATCCTGCTATTTACTAAAGGCACCAAAATAAATTTGACACTGCTTTATAGATTCATTTTTATAAGAACTGCCATGATTGGTTGCTTCCGGTTGTTGTTGGTATTTTACGAACAATTTGCACTTTCAATGAAACCTACTATCATTGAGAGACGTGTATTATAAGCATTAGACTACACCATTATACACCCGAAATAAGCAATAATCAAAACAATAATACATCAGTTGAAACAATTTTAAAGAGCTGATTAATTGTTTATCGACATTATATTTAGAAGCAACATGCGTGTTACTGGAGACGGACTTCATAATTTTGAACTCATCCAAATTACAAGAACAACATCCGAGTTGCTATCTCCCTCTCTTAACTTCCAAACCATGCCAATAGGACTAGAGCCTCGCAGCTTTAACGTGCATCCGACAACAAACCATGAATTTTAAGCGGCTTCAGTTCTCAAACCTCCGACTCGATAGAAACAACAGCCGGCTGCAAGTTCACGACCATGAACACTAGGCTACCACGGCCTACTCGTAATTAGGCGAAGATGGTCTTATTGGCTGGAAAAAGTACGATGATGATTTTTTAGGAATCGATGGGCAACAAATTCAAAGACTTTTCAGAAGAAGGAAAACCTATAAATTAACAGACAGCTTTCCCACTCCCGTTTCCGATTTCTAATACTTAATTTTTCATTCCTAACACGGGTACTTTTTGAAGCACCCTAATATTTTTAAGTAGAAAAACTCTCTCTCTCTCTTTCTTTCGTTCATTCTCTCTTTGTATATATATATATATAAAGATTAAATAATGCATTATTTATTAGAGGAAAGAGTTTAAAAACATTTTTAAAAAGATAAATAAAACTCAAAATATAATTCACACTCAGGGGAATTTTTTTATACTATCACAAAATAACGTAGCTCAACAGAGTAACTGTGATAACACCCTCCAATTATCATCCTAGAGCTATGGGATGCTATTCACGTAGCCTGAGATTGGTGGATAATATAAAGAAAACCTAGATACAGAAATGGGGAACTATTTTCTCTCTCCGTTCTTAATGAGTGTTACCAATGAAATAGGAGAGTTACATACAGATCATTTTGAAAAGACTAACAGTCACATAGTTTCTGGTTTTCTTTTCTAATATCCAATTACAAATATTTGTGCACAGACTTTTTTAGAACACAATCTAATAATGTTATGAAACATGTATTGAATACATAAGCAAAGTAAAAAAAATAAGCATGTTTTTATCGGAAGTCTATCGGTAATAATGTATCTGAATTAAGAAAAACTTACTTCAATTACAACAATTTGTGCTCAGAATATTTTTTTGTACATAATCAAATAATATTATGAAACATCTATGGAATGCATAATTGCAAAATACAAAATAAGTATAAGCATATTTTTATTAGAAGTCTATCTGTAATATTGTATCTGAATTCTGAAAGAACTTGCTTCAACAAATATGTTTTAAGGTATGAAATCTCATGACGTCATGCGGCTTTCAATAAGACTTTATTTCTCTGATTAAAATGCAAACCATCGAAATAAAATCATACATTAAATTTCTACCCGTTGTTTCTTTACAAAAAAAAACTGAAACATTAATAATAAAAATAAAAAGGTTTAATGTTACGTTACAAAAATATCAGAGCGATGTATTCCTTATCAATATTAATAATCATTAAATTATACATAATTATTAAAAATTACATTAAAAATTTTATAATAAAGACTAGAGAAAAATGAGAAAAACTTTTGCTCTTCTATCGTGCAGTTAAATTAAAATATTTTGTTAAGTTTGATACATAAGTTATTCCATAAGTAATGACAATTCATCGCAATATTAATATCGTTTGGATTTATAACATATTAAAAAGGAAGCAAATTAAGAAGAAATAGTTCAGAGTTGCTTTCATAGTATTAAGGAATAGACCCTAATTCAAACACTTTTTAGTCGAATAAAAGCCTCCAAAAATATTGATTCCGCTATCCTATAGAAATCAGGTAGTCGCGATATCCTACTGGTCATGCTCGGGGACTCGCGGTCGGCGATTTTCGTCGAGTCTTGGTTTCGAGCTCTGATGCCACAAAAGACACGTCGTGTAGCCGAGACTAATGCACGTTAAATCTGTCAAGGACCGAAGTCCTCCCTTTGGTGTGGTGTGGAAGTTAGGAGAAGGAGGAATCAGCTCAGGTATCATCCTCGTCATTTGACCGAGGTTAAAAATTATGAAGCTCGTTGCCAGTAGCTATCACGTTCCTTCTAGTGCAACGTTAGAAAGACCATACCAAGCTACACATATAAAAATCAGCTGATTTTATGATACTACATATTTTTTTCTGGGGTAAACCGGATTCCTTATGGGTTCCAAATGTTTTTTTCCTTTACATGTTTTATTGGGGAAACTGTTTATTTATAGAGTGCTCCTTGGTTTTAAGAAATGCAGTATAGTAAAATATGATTTGTGCTACAATGTCTCTAAATTATGTGATAATTAAGCCACTTTTATGTCGCGCACTGCGGCATAAATTTGTTTCGTGATCTTTTATATCAAGCGAAGACAATAAAGTCTCAAAAACATCATCTGCATCTCCCAATTGCCCCATTTAAAATTTTGCATAACTATTTGATTTTCAGAGATCATTCCGTAGATTCCTATCTAAGTATAAATTAAGATAGCATTAAATGATAGGCAAAAATATATATGTATAATTTTTGAGCGAATTTTTCTTTAATCCAAAATTTTCGATCTTACAATTCACAATTATTTTAAAATTCATATAAATTTGACCGTATTTGTAGACGCTTCTTAGATCCTGACTAAGCTCGAATTAAGATGCTGTGTTATTGATAGGTTTATATATATATACATAATCAGATTGATCAATTTAAAAGAGTACTCGTTTGTTTTTTGTACTATCCACATTTATAATAATATATGTAGCAAGACTTTCAACATCTTTATTCATTTAATACATCTATATTTAATGTTAGGGTATCGTTTTTTTTTTCACTTTTGAAATAAGAAAACTCGTTTTTGAAACATAAATTTGCCTTTCATTTGTAACTTTTAATCCGATTATGTGCAAACGATTTGATTAAATCGTTGGCTTCTTTCAACACTTTTATTTATTTATTTTGAAAGCTCATTTCGTAATATTAAGAATGGCAACAATAAAAATCGCCTGCATGAACTAATTCTTCCATTTTAATGAATTCCGAAGTGTACCTGGACAGCACTCAAACTTTTATTGTTTAACTTGAGATACAGGTAAGTTACTGCTGGTTTCAGCTATAAGAAGCCACTCCACACACGTCAAACCTAACAATGAAAGTGCTTAAGGAATTATTTGACAACCTTCTAATTTCAATAAGCCTCTGACCAACAAGGTCACCAGACGTCAACCCTTTACATTTTTGTGTGGTTAACTCAAAGATAAGGTTTTCCAGAGAAGTCTTGCGAAAATTGATGAATTAAAACAAATCATAACTGAAGAAATCTCGTTAGCAGCATCATCAATGTTGCAAAGTGTGTCAAAAAACTTGTTTTCGTTCAAACTCATGTTTGCATTCAAAATGGTGGAGAACATTTTCAACATTTGCTGTAAGGAATGATAATGTAAAAATTTTAAATTAAATAATGTTTTTCAAAAATAAAATTATCACTAGATTAAGTAACATTGTGAGTCTCCATTTTTCTCTTTTACCTCACAAATAAAGTTGTAATAGTCCAACAGTGTTGAAAATTGTCTCCCACACTTAAAATTCAAACAATTATAGTTCAGTGTTAGAATAGTTGCCACAAATACGACAGATTTAAGGGTAATAAGAAAAACCAACGGATACTATTTAAAATTGATCATCCTGTATAACCCGAAATTTTAAGAGAAATTTATCTAAAAGCTTGAGGAGAAATTCTTCATTATTATATTAAAAGTTTTGATGATTTAATTCATTAATATAGATATAAAGTGAGAATGGTAACACGAAAAACATTTATAATTAAAATTTCTGTGTTATATACAGTGAATTAAAAAATATCTGAGACACACGCTCGTACAATTGTTCATATGGCTTTATCTCTACGTAACTGACGGGACGATGTAGTAAAAACTCCCTCATAGTAAAGACTAAAGAATAAGCAATTTATTAATTTCTGACTAGTTTCAACTAAGCATCGATCATTTACGTAAAGTGAGCGAGGGCGTCATAATCCTCCAGGAGAAAAAAATGGATCAGCGGACGATTATCAAATTTTGATTTAATTTGGGAAAATTGGCCATAGAAATGTACGAAATTGTTAAATCTCTGTATGGTAACGAGACTATGAGTCGTTCTCGAATATTTGAGGGGTTTTCGAAGTTCAAAATTGGAAGAGACTCGACCGAAGAAGATGAGAAATCAAGTCCGCCGTATTCAAGACGAAATGATGAAAATGTTGAACTTGAGCTGTACAAATTTGTCGTCAAGGTTCTTCTGTGACTGGGGAATTCTAAAAAGATGTTTTAGATTGGCTTTTGAAATAGATGGGAAGCCTGATTTGTAAATTAGTGGAGATTGGTGTCTATTGCACAACAACGCATCTTTACTCAAGTCCATCCTTGTACAGCTTATTTTGGAGAGAAGACCGGTTGTATTCATCAATTATCCCCTCTATTTAAGAGATCTGTTCCCCTTACCCCTCAACCCCGGGACTAATTTTCTTTTTCAAAGAAGAGGCAGTGGTATAAATCGATAGAAGAGACTGAAGCAGCGATGATATCGGAACTCAATAGAATTGGAACTGAGGCTTTCTGGAAGATATTTACGGACCTATACTCTCGTTCCAATTGTTGTATTTAATTGCTATGAAACTAAATAGAAACTGAATGTCAAATGCAAATACATCCAGTTCTTTTTTACATGATCTTTTTTACACAATTTTGAAATAACATGGATCATCAAAATACTTTTTACACGAATTTTTTGTTCTAGCGTGAATCACCCCACCCCAAAATCATTCTAATTTTGACAGTATAATCAAAAGACTGTCGGTTTATATCCACACAAGTTTGAGTGACACATGTGACGCTTAAATATATTTTAGACTCAGTGGGGAAAAGAAATTTACTGTTGTGTAAGCATGTAGAAAGTTTACGATTTTGGATTGTACTACACATGCTTCTTTTGCCATCAAACAATTGCGCCAATCGACCTCAAATGCTTGTTACAAGAAAAAAATTGCCAGCATGCGTTATAAGTGGAAGTTTCGTAGTAGAAAAATCAGCTGTAAGCCGTATATTCTAAAATCAGAGCTCTATCAGGTGCAAATGGTGGTGAAGATTTTAACAACATGCAAACGGCTGACATCAAAGAATTGACAATAGAGAGCCCTTTGGTTGAGGACGATTTGGTAGAGCTTATGATAGTTTATGATAATAAAGAAGTCAATAATGACGAAGGTGAAGGTGAAGCTCAGCTATTAACAGCTGATTTAATTCGCGAGGACTTGAAATTTGCTACAAGCATGGAACAACATTTTCTTATTCATAATCCTGAAAAAGAGTATGCATTAACAATTTCAACATAGTCTTAAGTTTCGTGTACCAGGATATTAAGAATTATTTAAGCAATATGAGAAACCAAACAAACAAACTTTGTAACAACAACAACAAAAATAACAAAAGCCGTTAATACCGAATGAAATTCACTTGAATCAGAGCCGGCAGTTGTGCTAGACATATTGACACATCATCTCATGACAGCATTTTTGATCCAGTTCGTAATAAACACGCACGCTTGTTATCAAGTAGCGATGAATAGCTGTTAGTAGTTTTATTCCTAATTTCAATTTTTATATTTGCATGAATAGATTTTAGCATTGCATGTATATTTGCATAGACTGAATTTTCACTGCACGCTAATTTTTTTTTTTTTTTGTCAGAAAAATAAATTGTTTTTGTTTTTTAAATATGTAATATCGATTTCGTTATTACTTTTTTTTGCACGGTTTTTTAGGAAAAAATTTAGAATTTTTTCATCTAACACATTTTTTTAAAGTTTTGGAACATATCTCCAAATTTACCATATTTTTTTACATGTTTTCTTGCTCAGTTTTGTAAGGAACGTATTTACCGTGTAAAAAGAAAAGTTGGGTGTATTATCCTATTATCTGCGTGCAATCCGTCCTAGAACTTTTTGAATACACTGTGAATAGTAAATTTTCTTGTCCTTCTTTCTAATATGTATGAAGTTCAGACAGATTAATTGAATTCTTTTTCCATAACTACTTATTTAGTTATTTATCATTCAGAAAAAAAAATATTTTAATTTAAATTAATGGAAAAAATCTTTAAATTTGGAACGACATATTTAATAAATTTGAAACAAATAGTGATACCCGTGTTTTTCACTCTTGGACAAATTTAATTTTTATAGATTTAGCATTTGACCTGCGGCTTGTTTAATACAACTTGTGCAATGTTTAGGTGGGGAAATAAACAATTTAAAATAAATTCAAACTTGTATTTTTCATAATAATCTTAAAACATTCATATTAGAGTTTTAGAGTTAGTTATTTCAACTTTTTACAGTGTAAAATAAAGTATTTTAATCAAAAAACTAAAATTTAATTCGAAATGTCTCAACTAAGGGTACGAGTAATTAAAATAATTTATCTTTATTCTCAAACACATCGTAAGTAAATACACTGCTAGAATAAAATTTATTTGTTTCATTTTGCTACGCTCGGTGTTCTTTTCTTATTAATTTCTCAATTAAATTAAGTTTTCGAAATTAATGAAACAAAACTTTCTTATAATTCGCCAATTATAATTTTAATACGTTTAATTAAGAAACAATTAAAACAACGTAAGTAGATACAATCTCAATAAAAAAATGCTGGAAATCAGCACAAAATAATTAGTGTTAGGCATAGCAAACATTTCCATAACATTATTTTACCAATTTAAACTAGAGGCGTTCTTAAATTACATTTTCTCTAGGGTATAGACTCAGAATTTTTCGAATAAGTAGAAGAAATATTACGGTTCGCGATAATTTGTAATTTCATTAGTTATATTTGGAATGTGTGAAATTAATCAAGAAAATGTTTTTTCTACTTTTCTGATATATTCGTAACACTCAATAATTATCTTAATTTAAGAATTAATTTGACTTTAAATGAGACAAAATTTTACTAAATTGCTTACAAAAAAGATGTTTTAGTAAGAAAAAATTAATTTATATCAATATTAGCACAGTTTGATTTAGGAAAAGAAATGCATTTTAATTAATGTAAACTTGTGTTTCATAATGCTTCAAAACGACATCTAATATTTCAAATTGTTTCAGTTTGGGTTAACATCTACATTAAATATATTGATGACGGATATTGTAGTTTTGAACTATGGCCGGATCTTGGCCGGAGTGAGTCTGTTGCTACGCTTTTGACAAACAGACAAGAAAGAAATTCCCTATCGGCCCAGTTCTTAGGCACTTATTCAATACTATCCTTGTAAAATGCAAAGTGAGAGTAGGAACCGACGCAGATCTAATAAAATAAGTAAATAAATTTAGATTCTAGCCTTGTTTCATTTGATAGCTTCCATATGACAGATACTAACAAACAGTAGTAATTAAATACAAGTACCCTTCCCTCCCTTATAACACAGAATTACAGTGGCGTGGAAACAGTTGCCTAGTGGTCATGGAGTCACGAATGTTGTTATTTCACAGAATCGAGGGTTAGAGTCCTAATTAAACAAAAGACACTAAAGACACGCAGTGTAGAGTTCTTCCGTTAGAGTGGTGCGGGAGTTTAGAGAGGGGGTTGCCAGCTCGGGTGTCGTCCTCGTCGTTTGACGGAGGTTCAAAACTAAGAGATCTGTTGCCATTAGTTCTCATGTTGCTTTTCAGTGCGATGTTAATAATCAATAGAGCAAAAATTCCTCATAGATTATGATATTTTTTTATTACGGTTTCGCTTTAATGTGGTTTGAGAATTATATAAATGCATGCATAGTACTTAAAATTTTATTAAAATTGTTTAAGCCAAAAACATATAAGAGATATAAAGAATAGCAATATTAATTTATTGGGGTCTTTTAGATAAATACAAACAATCTAGAACAACAAATTGTTTTGTCAAAAGTAAAGCATAGAACTCAAAATAATGCTGAAGAAAAGCTCAAAAGATGATATTTTGTAACAAAGAAAATTTCATCCATTAAAAATGCTTGGCAATAATGATGCGGAAAGTATTATTTAACACTAGCTGATACCCGCCCGCTTCCCTGGGCAGACGATAATATTATATTTTGGAACCTATACGCGAAATATCAAGAAAATTTTCAATTTTTAAACAATAATGATCTTTGATTTCTGACCATTTAGGATTGCAGTGAATGTAATAAATAAGTCGGGACATCCAAAATGTCTTACATATGTCATAGCGTCTTGAGTTCTTTCATGCATGTAGCGAGGTCCTCCAGTAAACGAAGACGGCAACACAACCATTTTACCTATTTCTGAAGACTGTGTATCTTTTTTGCCATAGCGTCCTTTTAAGTGGACATATTCCTCACTCTTAAGTTTTTTCTGATTGTTACGAATCCAATCAAGTCTTTCAGTTTCTATTTTTGCATACATATCGACCAAAAACTGATTAAAAAGTTGACGAAAGAGCAATAGATAATTGATTTCACCAACACGCTCCATCAACCTGTAGCTGTAGAACTCAGAAGCAGAGACGATCTTATTGATAGGAGCTCTAGTATTGCTATCAAGTTTTGAAATATTTATACAATTACCATCTTCCCCAGGAAAAACCATCAAAGGATACTGAAGAGCATCGTAAGCTCGATGCGTTTCACTAATTCGTACCAATTTATTGTTTCTGCTGCATAGAATATCTCTTTTTTTCGAAATCCTGACCCCCAATAAGGACAGCTACTCTTCTTTATTTTGAGGAGCATTGAAACGACCTTCCTGTTCTCCAGATGGTTTTTTATCGGCTTTAATTATAACCTTGAACTCCTTTTGGTCTTTAGGAACTGAATCAGCAGCAGCTTTGAAATCGTGAATATACCTGTTATGTTCATGTAGTGCCTTTTGTAATTGGTTAATACTGGCTTAACACCTGGGAAAATACCACAATGAATGTTTTTTTAACGTTCATCATCACAGAGAAAGTAAAGCTGAAGAAAAGAAGGTTGTTGAGGAAGCTCAGCCAATAGGCTACCTATCCTGTGGTATACCTGCCCCTGGACTTTAAATGTTGGCATAAAATTTCCTTCCTTAAATTCTTTTGCTCCGAATGACGTCATCTGGAAACATCCATTATCCTTATGAATTGTAGAAAGAAAATGTTCTGAAAGCTGATCCTTATGACTAAGAAGACTATTCAAAGGTTCAGGGAAGGATCTAATAGCAGGAAGCTGGACTTGACCACCACTGCAGCACATTCTTGGAGGTTCTTCTATCCATTTTAAAGCACGGCACCTCGAACAGGGCAAACGTTTTCAGATACTGACAATTTTATCATTTGAATAGTCAATATATATTTCATATTTAAAACCAGACAAATTTTTGGAAGTCCATGGCGCTAATTTAACTTTTGATCTTTTTTCATTGTATTTAATTACAGCTGCCTGATTCACATGGGGGTTATTAGAAAAGTATTTTCTTACAGCTTCCCTATGTGCTTCAGGATGACTTTGAGTATATTTTTAGCAGATTGTCTTACTTGTTTATATCTAATTGAATTTGAGAATCTTTTTCTTCTTTTCTTACCTTTATTTAGTTGAAGAGATATTACATCATTAATAATTGATTCATTAGAACTTGATAAATCAATGTTAGATATTGTTTGAGTCTTTGAAAATAACACATACCCATTTTCTTGAGTCTGAAACTCTAAAGATGACACATTTTCTTGAGGCTGAAACACTAAAGATGACACATTTTCTTCATTTTGTTTCACATTATCATCACCAAGATTAACTTTACTTCTATTTGCTAATCCAACTATTTAATATAAACATCACAATTACCACTATTATAGTTTCCCGTAAAAAGTAATCTCCCTCCCCCGGAATTGCTTCAACAACAGAAGCTATAAGGCAGCCACCTTGATACACTTCGAACTGATAGGGAAATAGCTCTGCCGCCGCCATAATTTCGAAAATAGATCCATACGTGTTTGGTTATTTCGGTAAAGTATAAATCGTTAGTATTATAAGGGGCGCCAAATAGCATTTGAGTGTAGCATTTAAACCGATCCCAGTTAAACACGTGAGAAACAATAATATTTCTCATTTTATACGCCATCGATATGTCACCGAACACCAGAAAAGACAGACACGAAAATAAACATGCTCCGTTGCCAAGAATTTTAAAAACTTTGAAAGGAGTAGATATTCCATCTATCCAAATATATTCAACATCCATTATAAAAAATTATAACTGAAAAGTATATATGAAAAATCAATTTGTATTAAACTACAATGAAATACTTTTCAAGTTAAAAAAATGAACCAAAATTAATTTTTTAAAATCAAATTATTTAAAAATTCAACACAAAATTCCAACAAAAAAATAAAGTATAACAAAAAATTTTAGTAAAAAGTCACCGTATTACGTTTTCCTTTTTGCAAAGGGATAACTCTATCACGCTAGCAGCGTATCTGGAACTGCAATTGAATAAGGTAAAATTGCTCTTTAAAATTTGACCATTAAAAATAATTCTGTATTCTGAAAACGATAAGATATCCAGCCATTTTAAAAAATTAAAAACGTATTTCATTGAAACCAAAAACAAAAAATTGCCAAAATACAGAAACAAAACTGTTGCTTAATATTTACATTAGGTTGCAGTTAATGCACACAAGTATAGATGCCATGAATTAATAATAAAAAAAAAATCTCTAAAGACATGACACCCCGTCACACCACTCGATGAACACAAAATAAGTTTCAAAATATTTAAATAAAAAATTACAACAGCAAAAATAAAATAAAATTATCAAATATTTAAATTTATTAATAAAATAATAAATTATGACCTTAATAAATTTAATTTTTGTCACCTCTGAATATAAACCACAAATGCATAAAATTTTTAAGTATATCAAAATAAATATTTTGACAGCTACTTATTTTTTTTTATCATTGACATTAATAACATACCGTTATTATTCATTTGTTAAAAGCCGACTTCAATATCTTCATAATATTTATAATCCAGATTGCGTTTAGATTTACAAATGTAATTTATCAATCATTATTAATAATAAATACTTTTCTCATAAATTTAAAACTTACGTCTAGGTTCCACAACAATAAAAAATTATCGTTCGCTCAGAATGCGGGCAGATATCAGCTGGGGTTACCATAGCATAGCTTTTCAAATTTCACAATGCAAGATCATTGAAATGTTTCGACTCGGCGGTGGAAGATATTTGGTGATAAATCTCTAAATGTAGGAATTTCTGTGCTCAACATTTACATTATATATGACAAACCTACAATACATCCTACTCAGCGGATTGTCTTGCGTGTGCGCTACTCCGTAAGAAGTCGCCATTTTAGTATTTATCAAAATCCCGCTTAGTTTTGGAGCTAAACTTCACTTTCACCGACTGTGGGATTCCAAACTCATTTATTTCTATCGCTAAATATGTATGTTTCCTATTTTCGACAAGAGCCTCTTCTCCAAAATCTTGTCAATCCTTCCCTTTAATATTAAATTATTTAGTATTTTTCCATTTCGCAAGTGCAAATCTCGCCAAGTAAACTTAATTGGTGGTAATAACAATATACATATAAAAAAAATATATATTCCATTTGGTGTCAGTTAGGTCATTTTTGACGATAAAGTCGCTAAAAATTACATAACCGATGGATAAGAGTGGATTAACGGATAAAAATTACATTTTGGATAAGAATTCCATAAAATCCGTTCTTAGTGAGCGTCTACATCGCAAAATGAGTAACTGTATTAAATTTCAAGTCAATCGGTTCTATAATCTTAGAGATCTCGTGATGAGTCAGTCAGTGGTATTTCGCTTATATAGATATAGATTTAAGATTAATATATAATACTTTTGTTGAAAATTGATTTAATAAATGTATATCTTCAAATTATAAAAATATAACTGTAGATTTTCTAAATTTTGAAACCTCCTATTTTTGAACGAGTTCTTTGTTTCGTATGACACGGACTCACGTAACAAGTTTTTTAGGAAGTAAACAATTGTATTAAGCGAAGGCTACCTGTAGTTCCTTTTTATTTAAACTAATTATAGTTAACACATACTTCCAGATTGAATGATCTGATAAAAGAAAAGATATACTTAAGAGAAGCGAGAAACACCTAAAAATAAGAGGAAAAAATAATATATAAGTCACAACTAAAATTTAAATTAAGTCCAAAACCAAATCTAGATTCGATGTATCTCAAAATAAATTAATAAATAAAATAAAGTGCATGATATCTCCATCTCATGACTTAAACTCGACTGAAATCAATTGTAATCCCTTCTTAAATCTCTCCTATAGATTGCTTCCGAGAGATATATTTAATACATAACCTAAATAATATATGCATTTATTGATTGTTTATTAGCATCACACTTAGAAGCAACACCAGAGCGAAAGGTGACTGATCATAATTTTGATCCACGATCAATTGACGAGAAGGACTTTTGAGCTTTCTCTCTTTCACTCACTCTCCACATATCCACGCCACGCTAGCTAGGAGAATTTAGAGCCTGAAAGATTTAACATGAATCAGCCCCTTATTATGAGATTGTAGTTACCGAACTAGATAGATAGATTGATTGCTTACATCGTAATCAGAAGCCACGTGAAAGCTATTTTTGGATAACCATGCAATTTCAAACCACGGTCAAGTGACGAGAATGAACTTAGTTAACACTCTTCTCTCTTAAATTCCATACCCCTCCAATGGTGCTCTTTGAGTTTGTATTAAGACTTTGAGCCTTTACAGGTTAAACGTTTATTAGACAAGCAACACCATGGTATCAGGATTTGAAAACTCGACTTCAAAGGCTACCACGAGTTCGCTACCATATCTATAAGTACAATTAACTCACTTCAATCTCTTTTCATGATCAATAATATCCATAATACCAATTAACACGACAAATCCCTTCAAGTGTATGAAAATTCACCTCGACAACACAAGAACCTATACTAATTGTAGACAATGTTTGGATAATCTATTAACACCAGAGCATATATATAATTGCCAGTATTTTACGGAACTTTTCTTTGAATTTTACATTGTCTGACACGTTTATTTATTCTCACATGAATTTCTGTACAACCATAAGGCACCTAAACTAGAAGATGTGGTCATTCAATCCTTTGAAAATATCTAAAACAGCTCCTCTTAAACTGTGGAGGGAGACCCGAAATGGGATCACAAAGAGAAATGTTGAGGTCGAGAAAATTTAATTTAGCAATTTAAAGAAGCGTTAGTAGCAATCTATTCATTATCTTTAATTTAGCATATTACATTTTTAGCGCAGCGCAGTTATAAAATCGTAATTCTGGTTAAGTTAAGCCGTAAATCATATTTACAGTTTGAAAAGAATACCACTAAGCGCATTATTATGGCGGTATCACATTGTAATTCACAAGTTTCATAAAGAGAGATCTTTGACCTAATTCTGTTCTATTCTTCTTGAGCTAGAGTTGAGTTTTTACCACAATTTCTGTAATATTATAAAATTTTACTTCTGACATACAGCAACACATACTTATGTGAAACGTTTTCTTAGCTATCAAGCTTGTTAAATCCAAATATCACCGTAAAAAACAGAAGGCGTACGTCCAGCTAGGTCAAATATTGCACCAAGAATTAATTTATTATGCAGCAAAAAACAAGCACATCCATATGAATAAAACGCGATTTTTCTTTCATTAATTGTTGTACACTTGGAAAAAATTCTAAAATAGTTTTTCAATTCTCATTTTTTTTTGTATATTTGTATACGTATTATTTCAATATTACATATTTCATTGTAAATATCTTATCGTTTCAGTTACACATTTTATTCAAAGATGCTTCAAAGACTGGTTAATCAATTTTTACTATAAAATTAAATTTGACACAAAGGTTAACCGATTATTAATAAGAAAATTCTGAATATTTCATTTTTATAAGATTTTAGGAAGAAGAAATTTTTATTAAAAATTAAATAAATAAGAATTTATATCAGTTGTTTATTTATTTACTTTAAAATTAATTTGGAAATTGAACAGCGTGTATTTTTTATGTGCTTATGATTAGGAGAGAGAGGGTCAAACAAATTTTTTAGCTTGGTAAAGGGGTCGCAAGTCGGAAATGTTCAAGAACCATTGCTCTAAAATATTATCTGCATTATCCATGGAAATGACAATAACATCTATTTGCATAAACCAACTTCTATAAATAAATGGGAGCTCTTTGGAAGCTGTAGAGTAAAAAGGACAAAATAAAACCATTCCAAAACAAGTAAGAAATAAAAGTGAATCTTAGGGATTGGTAAACATGTTTTACCACATAGAAAAAGATTACTTAAGACTTCTTCGTTGAAAATCACGGAACTAGGACGCAAACTTTGAATACATTCGCAGATAAAAAAAATGTCCCAATATTTATTTAACTTCCTACATTTATAACAAATATATCCATTTATCATACCGCATCGTTATGATTTGAATCATACAATAAATACTCGTACATTGTTTTTCCACATAAACATATAAAAGGAAAATGCATTTCTATTAGAGTCGAAATATGGAATATATTTAATATTAGTAAATATATGTATTTGATTCAAATAGAAAAGAAAAATATAATAAAATATAAAATGCTTCGTAGAATAGTGAAATGATAAATATGATTTATATTAGGCAATTTTTCTGTCTGAGAATTTATTTAAAGATTAGATCTTATTTTTTACTTCTATGTGCACAAAAAGCTTTTCAGTAACTGAGTCCCTAAAATTCTTCAATTTTTTTTTTTTTATTTTGCTTTTAAAAATTAAAAGCGGGCTTTGCTGTTTCCCCAGATGTATTATTTATGAGAATTTGATAAACAGAACGCTACAAAACTGAATTTTAAAAGTGTAAACAAATCAACGTAGTAATCTACTTTATCAACATAGTACAAATATATTTCACAATATAAAATTAGATTATTTCCCACACAATGAGTGTCTTCTTTTTCTAATTAACACCCACAAATTTTTAAGTATTGCACAATATTTGCATAAACATTGACGAAAATTTGAATCATGAAATAATTTTTTTTAATAATTTTATTTTATTTAAATTTTAAAATTATTATTCTGTTCAATGTATTAAATGTTAGGTTTATAATTATTTTAGAAATATGCAGTGAAGTTTATAATAGGTGAATTTAAATTTGAATACTCAACTTACAATATTAATGCGGCTATTATTTATGAACTGCTCAGACATAATTATTCACGTACATAAACTTGATTTTATTCATAACAGATATATGAATATGCATTTATCTTAATAGTAAAATAAAAACATTTCTTTTAATTTTAAAAAGGGAGAATTACTCAAATTTGGCATTAAATAATTAGATTTTTTTTTTTGTTAAAGATATTTCAGTGACCTTAAATTATTAATTAAAAATAATTCAACTTCTATGAAAATAATGATTAGTATTATCTAATTTAACAATAGTAAGCAAAATAAATATTTAAGTAATTAAAAACATAGAAAATAAATGAATACGTGTGTTTCCAGCTAAAAAAATTTGTTCTCCTTATTTTACTTTTTTATTTTAGCATCTTTTGCTATAAACAATTCCAAATGGATGAGATCCAAACTGTTTTGCATGAAAGATTATGCCTCCATAAAAGGGTTTCACATATGGCCCACAGACGAAGTAATTTCTAAATATTATTTGCGTCTTTACTACATGATTATTCTACTTGATTATTGATGAGATCACATATAGTCTGCCATAAAACTTGAATAACATAATTTATTTTTCATGGTTAATTCTCAGAGCCATCTGAACTAGTAATGAGAACAAAGTAGAAATACTTATTTTATTTCTATTAAATTCTCTCTAGTACAAATTCATTTGATATAGATCAACGTAAAGTAAAAAGTCATTCAGTATTTAAAAATTCTCCTTTCTGACAAAGAGGAATACTCTCATTAACTTTTAAAAATATTTGTGTATAATGAAAGAATAAAACAAAGAAAAAACATTCGAATACTTAATTTAATCTTCAGATAATAGTATTTATAGCTTATACATATATTTAACTTTTATTTTTTTAAAAAAAATACATTGATTGAAAATGAAAGAATTCAGACATTCGAGTAAACATGTCTGAGAATTGCTTGTATTACAAAAACTGACTTAGAGTTAAGGAAATCGAGATTTTAAAATACTACAAAAAGAATTCTTAAAATGCCACAAATTTCGCAATTTTGGATTTTCGATTTTAAATATCAGAGGATGCTTTGCCGATTCCATTGTTGCGTTATTTGCGAGAATTTGATTTAAAAAAAACACTATATTAAACCGAATTTTAAAATAGTGAAAAAAAGTTCTATACCATAGGGAAAAATTTGCGTTATCTCAAAACGTAATTTTTGAGGATTATGGTACATTTTCTTCAAAATCTGCTTTATTCGTAGTGCCGATATTTTACGCATTCAAAAATTATGCTATTTTTTATAAAATGAACGAATTTTTTTTCTAATCAACCCTTACAGATTTTAGGTACTATACAATACTTATATAAAAATAAAGAGAAATCTGAATAAAAAAATTATACTTTGTGACATATTCCCTTCATTACTTAACCGTACAATCATCTTGAAGTTTAATCAGTCAATAAGTTCAAGACTCCAAATGAAGATTCGTAGAGAAAGACAACGCAGTTTACTAACTCATAGCACAGAAAAACGAGTTATATTTATCTCTCTCGCAGATCCCTCTTAAATCAGTCAATACTTATTTATGTTCTAATAATAAAATATTAGTTTACCGAATCACTCATTCCGATTCACATATTTCTCGTTTATCATAGATTCAATTTATGTTACTTTCACTAAGAGTCACTTCAATCCAAACGGTTGATTACGGTGGTTAACCATTCTAAAATTATTTTCCAGTATGTCGTTATCCTTTATTTCTATTTTCTATCCTTTCAATTCTATTTCACTCATATATCACAATATCTGATTCAATTCACTACACTTCTTATTTTTATCCAATTTACCTAATCACGTTTCATTTGATGGGCAAGGAGCTATAACTGTATACCATTCAAATTAACCAAAAAGTCCTCGAGTTTAATGAAAAGAAAATTGTGAATAACCCAACGCCCCAACTTTAAAAAAATCGATTGAATTCAAATCTTTTAATTATGACGATGTTTATTTTATAGAATGTTATGTTTAAACCCACGTGGATTATTTTCAAATTAATAAATACAGTGGAAAGATATACGTAAAAGTAAATTCATGTCTAACGAATGTGAACAAGGTTATGGATTACTAATTAATATGTTGTTACATAATATATATATATATATATATATATGTGTGTGTGTGTGTGTGTGTGTATCTATTTTTTTTCTTTTTCTTGTATAAATAGGTACGTAAGAACTCAATTTTAAAGTACTACTTCAGGTACTTTTATATAATAAAATAAAGATAATTTAAACACAGTATAAACCAAGCTCATTATTTCTTCTAGATGACAGCTTAGTTATGTTAAAAGATACAAACCTTCTAAACCTTTATCAAACCACTAACTAATTATTAAGTTACCAGAAAGAAAGCATTGAATTACAAAGAAAGATTCCAAAAAACAGGCTATTATTTTTTAAAGGAATTGCACTCCATAAAAGACTTTCTCCATTTATCTTGTATTTTTCTTACTTCTTAGATAACTCCTTGAGTATTGGATTGAAAATCAAAAGTAATAAAAAAGAAACGAAAGAACTATTTTTCAATTAAAGAAACAAGTAAGACATTGGTACGAAATTAAATAAATTTAAATGACATAAATACATAATTTATTCAAATAATACAGAAAGAATTACGATTTTATTTCTTAAAAAGTTTGGGAAATACTCATTAGAAACCAGTTTAAAGTTAAAGAAACGTGGTAATTTGCTTTAATCGTCCATAATTATTTTATAAACTAATATTAACTACTATCTTCAAAAATTTAACATTGAATAATAAATAGTTAATTTTTTCTTTATGATCACCTTTTTGAATTTATTCAACACTAAAATCAAATAAATGCTTTTAATTTGTGTAGTGCAAACTGTAGAACAAAGACTGTATAGTACAATCTGTAATTTGAGCTATAGATTATTTGTTTGTAGAAACAAAGCCTAAACTTTAAACAGAACTATTTTATATTAAACATAAATACGTCTTTTAATTTGAAACAAACTTATTTCTTAAACAAAGGTATTCACATATATAAAGAAAAAGTTTATCAAGTGTTAAAATTAAAAATGAATTTATATTTAATGTTCTGTGAGATGTAAGACGTATATTATTCTTAATACACAAAAGGGGAAATTAATAGGAATTTTATAAGAATTTTAAATCATAAATCTTTATTTCTGTCAGATGTTCCACGAGAAGGGATACATTTCCTTTAAACATCTATGCAAAACATTGTTATAGACATAAGCAAAGGAGTTTCATGTGTTTCATTTTAATGTGTACGGAAATAACCAAGTATGAGTCCCTTTTTCCCAATAACACTTTATTAAGCTTTCTTCAATGGAATAATATTTAGTTACTTTTCTTACAAAAATTCTGATAATTTTTTTAAATATTTTAAAGATAAGGAAATCAAATTTTTATTACATTTAGCATAGTATAAATTCCTGCTTTCTATATAAAGTTGAAAAATATGAGAAAATTATTTTTAAAATTTGATAAAAAATTTGAAATAAAATTTTAAACAAAAATTAATCTCAAAAATTTAATGATGAAATAAAATATTTTTTTAAAAATATGCTCATCTTTAGACTCTCGATTCAAATAATTTATAAAGCCAAATGTGTCTTCAAATTAATATAACTCAATCATTATGAAGGCATTTAAGAATGGTTTTATCTGAAATTAATTTGATTATACCTTAAATAAATGATTAATAGATTCATATAATTAGTTTCATAAATTTATTCGATTTAAATTAGAAAAGCATGTATTAAATAGTCAAGAGAATTATTAATTAGCGTCAATCATTCATATTAGAAGATAACGAGAATGAAAAATATGTAAATAATTGTCTCAGAAAATGGAATAAGTATTATTACAGATAATTTGCAACACAATAAATTAAATTTTACATTTGTGTTTCAAAAGGAAGTATTCATAACTGAGAAATTGAGCTTGATCAATGCTTTGAAACTACACTAGTAATCAAAAATTACAATTTTATTCTGTTTCATTCAGTTTTTATTACACATAGTTGCGATGAAAATTAATACTACTAGTAATATTAAATATCAAAATATATTTCCTTTTCTCCTAAAGTGGTTTTTAATCCTAATTAATTATTTTTGACAAAATAGGACGCAAACAGATTAAATAAATGTTTTATTTAAGTAATATTACTTGGGTCATATATTAATTGGCTGTTTTTGTTAAGTCAATTATAATACTAAATTTAAAATTTATTTATTTATGGATTTTCACAATCAAAATTATTAAGTCTATTAGGAACGTATTTTAAAGCTAATTCACTCTTATTCAAATATTATCTCTTAAAATAGAAAAATATTAAATTATTGATAATGTGTTGAACCGATAAAAAATTCAAATTTACTTAAAACTGTATTCAAAAGTAAAAACTCTTGAACTAAAATATTAATATATTATCTATCGAAATATAAGTTACATAATATATTTTAGTGCAAACAATACATATATCTCCTGAAAAAAATTATTCAATTTCATAAATTTCGATAGATTATTTTCTACAACAGAAATTTCATGATTTCATGAAATTTCATCATTTTATTGATAATATCTTGCATCTTATATTTTAAAGTATTAAAAGTTTAATATATGTTTCATCTTTGTAATACGAGTAAAACCTAGGTTTAAATTAACCTTCCGCTTGCTGGAATTCTTAATATTTCTTCTCTGTCTACTCACTGCTTTTGCAAAGAAAATAGTTTTACATGTTTATATTTTTCTTCCTTTATTGCCTTTGTAATTCCCACTGCATAATAAGGAAATATAATAATTTTTTCATTATTATACCATTTTTAAACCTTAAAATTCATAACATAGCTTCTTGATAAAAACGTGACATGATTTTCTTTATAAATATCAAGATAATAATACTTATTCAAATCTGAAGTAATAAAATAGAAATGCTCCAAATTTAAGCTTAAATATTTGCTTACAAAAACTGAAAATTCAATATATTCTAGCAAAAACTAAGGCAGAAAATGCAATAAACACTCTTTATTCAAAAATAAAAATAATAAAATTTATTTTTGATTTTGTTTTTTTAAGGTTGCTTATCGAAAAATTAAAAGAGTTTTCAAACGAAATTAGATTTTTCATTTATGAAAATATTTCCTTACGCATAAATTTTAAATAAGCAATGATTTGACGTAATGTAAACCTGTGATTTTTTTTCAAGCATAAAATACTTTAAAAAAGAAAAAATAATTGAAAAAAAAGAAACATTCTATTACAAAAACAAATATTTTATCAGTTATGTGATGTTTTGAAAGAATGTTGAGCATTAAATTAAAAATTTTGTGTGTCAACTAAATTGTAAATGATTACATCAATATTAATCCATAAATAGGTATTAAGTACAATTAGAAAAGTAAGTCGTAAGGAAAAGAAACCTTCCACCTTAATAGTTTCGCTTCCTTACCCCAATTAAAATCTGATTTTGTTTAGGAAACTAAAAGTTGTGATATCGAAGTAATTAAATAGAAATGCCAGAGTTTGAAAATTGTTCTGATTGGCAATGTTTATATCTACCACTAAGTACATAAGTATGTCTAATACATTTCACTTCAGGTACTTATTATTAAAATATAAACGCATTATAAAAGGACAAATCAAATGTAAGAGAGAAATTTTTTTAAAAAAAGAGTCATTTTTTGAAATATTACTTATAAAAATTACAAAGTTATTGTTCTATGTATTCCCCTTCAAAATTAGTTTATTTTCTCAACATATTCATACAGTTTATTTATTCCTGTATAATAAGAACAACTTGGACGTGTACGGAACCAAATGCGCACAAATTCATTCACTTCATTTGATGGAAATATTTCTCCTCTTAATGCTTATTTGAGGGCTCCAAACAAATGGTTCTCCATAAGTACTAAATCTGGAATATAGGGAAAATGTGTGAGTGTTTTCCATCTACCAACCTTTCTAACAGATGTATCTATGATTTGAAAGGCTTTCTAACCCTTCGGCTACACTGGTCTAACTGCGCTCCTCTTCCAGATTTCCGATCATTCTTCCATGTGAGAAGTCGTCCAGGTGATATTTTTTAACCATATTTCACAAAAGAATTCGCTCGAACTTGCAGCGAATGTCTTTAATTGAGCCTCCGTTCCACTCGTTTTGCGTACACTCACGTCGCCTGTGATGTTTTGTTCCTGACATTTGCATACGCATCACCTTTCAACTAAATTGCGTGTTCATTGCACCGATCGCAATAACCCATTTTCTGCTATTTCATGGCTATCTGCTTAAAATTTACAATGTTGCTTAAGTTTTGCACACTTGTGTTTATATATATATATATATAACAGGTCAATTGAAAAGTCCCCGGTTTGACACATAGAGGGCACTACTAGAATTAAATCCATATGTTTTTTAGTTAGCCCTAACCCTCAAAAGATGCGTGTATAAATTTGACAGCTGTCGGATCATTAGTTTGTGAATTTTAGCATTTTGAGAGAAGCAACTTTTTGTTATTGTGAAAAAAATGGATAAAAAGGAATTTCGCGTGTTGATAAAATATTCCTTTTTGAAGGGAAAAAATACAGTTGAAGCAAAAACTTGGCTTGATTCCGAGTTTCCGGACACTGCCCATGGAAAATCAACCATCAAGGATTGGTATGCTAAGTTTAGACGTGGTGAAATGAGCACCGAAGACGGTGAACGCAGTGAACGCCCAAAAGAGGTGGTTACCGACGAAAACATTAAAAAAATCCACAAAATGATTTTGAATGACCGAGCAGACACTCTAAAGATATCAACTGAACGTGTACATGATATCATTCACGAATATTTGGGTATGAGAAAGCTCTGTGCAAAGTAGGTGCCGCACGAGCTCACTTTTGAACAAAAACAACGACGAGTTGATGATTCGGAGCAGTGTTTGAAGATGATCAAGCGTAATAAACCCGAGTTTTTGCGTCGATATGTGACAATGGATGAAATATGGCTCCCTCATTTCACTCCGAAGTCCAATCGACAGTCATCCGAGTGGACTGCACACGATGAACCCGCTTCAAAGCGTGGGAAAACGCAACAGTCGGCTGGCAAGGTTATGGCGACTGTATTTTGGGATGCGCATGGAATAATTTTCATTGACTACCTTGAAAAGGGAAGGACCATCAACAGCGACTATTACATAGCGTTATTGGACCGTTTGAAGGACGAAATCGCCGAAAAACGGCCGCATTTGAAGAAAAAGAAAGTGCTGCTTCACCAAGACAATGCACCGTGTCACAAGTCAGTGAAAACGATGGCAAAAATCCATGAATTGGGCTTCGAATTGCTTCCTCATCCACCGTATTCTCCAGATCTGGCCCCCAGCGACTATTTCCTGTTCTCAGATCTCAAAAGAATGCTCGCTGGGAAGAAATTTTCGTCGAATGAAGAGGTGATCGCCGAAACTGAGGCCTATTTTGAAGCAAAGGACAAATCGTACTACAAAAATGGTATCGAAAAGTTGGAGGGTCGCTATAATCAGTGTATCACCCTTGAAGGGAATTAAGTTGAATAAAAAAAACTAATTTTGCCAAAAAAATGTGTTTTACTATGGTAGGCCGGGGACTTTTCAATTGACCTGTTATATATATATATATTCCTTACATTCTGTTGATACTCAGATTGAAATATAGCCTTGCATTTCAGACGAGATTTCCGTTTACTTTCTTGCTTGATTGACTAATTCGCCCAGAGATTAAGCTCACCCAACAGGGCTTGGAGTTAACAAACAAGTCTTTTGGGAGGACCACCACTCCAGATTTTATTCAAAATCAAAATAGGTGTACACAGAAATGCGGTGAAAGTTTTACATTGAAGTTTGTGACGGCATTCCATTTCCTGTCTCATCTGTCACCCTAAAATTAATCACATGATCTTAATTTCAACGTAAGTGTAAGTATAGAACAATTAATTAAACCAAAATATCTTTATTTACTCCTTAAATAAGGGGATATTCACCACAGTTATATCTTCCCTCTCTGCGAGTGCTAACAAGTTTTACAATCTATCAAAGAATGCTCTTACCAGCATAAGATGTGAGTATCTCCTGTAATTGCTCCGACAGCATTGAGTCCTAACATCACCAATCTGCTATACACTCCAAAATACTTCCACGCACATCACACTAACATTCTTCTTAATAGCATAATTTTATTATAATTCCCATCTCCTATAATTCAATCTTTCCTCTTACTCTTCTTAACTACTCTTCAACTTGCGTAAGAATTTCTTTTGTATAATTGGAAGCGTCCATGTCCATAAGGACTGTTGAAGGAAAGTTGGCCTCAAATCGCTGCAAGTTTAACAATAAGAATTGAAAGATTTAACGTCTAAATATTTTGAAAAGAAGGCAAACACAGCAAATTGAATTTTATCATATCAAGTGTAGGCCGGAAAGATAGCTTTGTCTACTCATCGAATTATTTTCGTTTCATGTGGATGCCATTCAGCAAGTATTTGTTAGGAGTATCAATAAGGAAAAATGCAATCCTTTTTAAGACAGGTATTAACTTGGAAACCCTTTACCTTTCACAAGACCAATTATACGTAACTTTCTTAAGAGTCGGAACCCCGGATAGTTACAGACAAACGAAGAACATTGCGTATCCTTAAGCTTAGCGATAAAAGATATGGCAGTGGTAATACTAGAAATCATCGTTGCGAACTCGAGACAAGCGGTCTGCGTCGAGTTGGGGGCTCGAGCCCTGATACCACAAAGGCCTGCTGTATAACGGGTCTGATGCTCGTTAAATTTGGTCGAGGTCCCATGTACTTCTCCTGGCCTGGTGTGGAAGTTTAGGGAGAGAGGGATGTCAGCTCAGGTGTCGTCTTCGTCAATCGACCGAAGTTTAAAATTACGAGTTCCATCGCCATTAGTCCTTGCTTTGCTTCTGAAAGCGACATTAATAAAAAAAATGATCAACAACAACTTGCAATAAAGAGTAGGAATAAAAATAATTTTCAGCTTCTACAGTTATATTCGAGCTAGGTAAAATTTTGCGCAACTCACTTTGAACAAAATAAAAGAAAAATCACTGTCCCCATGACATTTCGAAAAAAAAAACTACTTCTATCCTTCAAAATGAAGTTTTTTCCTTCTGCGTATAACCCGGACAAAACTCCGGGTACTACAGCTAGTGTACATTATAATATAAATTGAATTAAAACTAAAGCGATACATTGTAAATTTTCTCTTTTCAATCGTACTAGTATTGTTTCAATTTCAAGATGGAACATGTAAGAAAATCCTGAGGCAACAAGTAATAAATTTTCAATATTTTAAAGTGATTTGCTAAGTGTTTTGGAAGATTTCATATTGTTATATATTTGATGGATCTAGCTGTAGATGAAATGGAAAAATCAAGATATGTGTTTTGTGTTACAAACAAAAATTTTTCATTGCTTTTCTTAATGTTTTCTAAGGCAATCCTTAAAATGATTTTTATGCTTATAGTCAGACATGACTAAGACGATTATGATTTCTAAACTATTATAAAACACATTTAGGACATTTGAATTTTCTGCCCGTATTCAAATAAATATTTTCCAAACTTTTGTTGAAATGAATTTCTCGCAAATACCTACAAGGTAAATATTTTCATTGTTTACTATAAATAATAAAATTTCTTCAATTCTCTATGGTCTAGACATTATCGATTTTGTCTCTGTATTTCTTTTTCGGTAAACTTTTTGAATTAAAGCTGGAGTTATTAATCAACATCTCGACATAAAAACAAAACTGTCGTCTTTTATGTGAGTTTTCAGGTAAAAAAAAAATAATAGACAAACACATTAAATATTTTCTTAAATAATTTCTTTCAAAAAATTTCGCGTTTTTTAAATTTTATCTTTAAAATTTAACTTTCGCTATCATATATATATATATATTCAAAATTTTTAATCTTGTGAACTTGCAAATGAAATACTTAATTCCAAATAATTGTCGCAATTATATATTTTTAAAAGAAAAATTGTACAAATTCTTTTTAATACTTCTCTGCTTTTTAAGAATGTTGAATGCCGTTTCATTGAAGAAATATTAATAATTTTTTACTTATACCTGAACATGAAGTAATTATTCTCAGACGCTATGCGAAAACCATATTATGCAAATTGTTATTAAAATTAAGTCTACTGTAGTTAAAAACTTATTAAATTGACTGTGCAAAAAATAAATGAAGTATCTCCAGCTTGAACAATTTATTTATTCAAGCTGGAGATTATGATTAGTGTTATTTACTAATTTTAATGAAGGTCACTTTAATTAATAAAACACCAAGAATTACTTGACACTCAAAACATCTCCCCTCCCAAACCGACTTCCAAAACTTCAAACCATTGCAAGGTTACTAGGATGTTTGTGGTTGCGATTTTATCATTATCATTTCTTAATTATCTAATATAGTATGACAATGCTCGAGTTAAACAAATAAAATTTGTTGTTTTTTTAAATTTGGAAAAAAGTTCATAAAATGTTTTTAACAATTGCAGGACATAGCTTATACTGTTTCATTTGTGAAGAGATAAATAGATTTTAACAATAAAAACAACGAGCAAAATACTTTGAAATGTTTAAATTAATTACAATCATCATCAAAAAAGATATATTCAAAAGATATAGCTTACTTAAATGGAAATTAAGAAATTGTTTCGTCTCTAGATATATAAATGAATAAAGTGTCAGCTACTTTGGCGTCAGTGATATCACCAAATGTTGTCTACCGCGTCATTAAGGATCCTTTAAAACATTCTCCTGAATTGCTATATTTTAATTCTAACTAGTGCGTTGGGGTTTGATTTATCGTTTTAAAGTTTAGAATGCCTTTGAAAAGAAAACAACAACCATTTGAACAGTTAAATGGGCCTTTGGGAAAGGTCTCATCGTAGGTTCGCATGAAGACGGATGTCACTCCATCGTACTGCATGTCTTATCGGTCAAGCACATGTTACAATTGCACTCTGATAAATGGTTGCAAAGAAATTATCACTTGACGAGTATGCCTAAGCAGAGCTACACGGACTATAAGTAGAGAGGATCAAAAAATTGTCCGGCTAGTGCGAAGGACACAATATCATTCGAACGGTGTTGTATTATCCTGCAAGTGCCAGTACCATTAGAAGACGGCTGAATTGCTTACATAGAGACCATTTCGGATATTGCCATGAAATAGCAGCATAGAAGTGACTAGTGAGCCTTCGGAATATCATCTTTTGTGATGAGTCTCTCTTTTGTCTTGGTGAGGATGATAACCGCACCCGAGAGTGAAGGCCACATGGTTAGTGTCCCGGTAGACGATTTGTTGTTACTCGCCACACATCCAAACAGTAACATATAATAGTATGTGATACTAATTTTTAAAATGCCTTATCACCACTGGTCTTCATCGGAGAAATTTTGACGGCCCAAAGGTACGTTAGTGAGATCCTATACCGGTGGTCCTTCCTTTTGTTCCCAATCCTCAATTTCAACAAGACGATGCTCGTGTTCTACCACTCTCATCTCAAGAAGTTCCTTCTTCATAGACACTGTAGACAGCAGTATCCCACACCTATCACCCACACAAAATATATGGGATGTGATAGGACATTCTGATAAGACTCTACCGTTACCACAGAATTCGCAAGATCTACTTGCCAAATACAAGTACCAAGTTGAGTCAAGAGACCATTTAGAACATCTGCTACGACGTGTGGCAGAATGATCTATAAAGGATAATAGCTCAACATCCTTTTGAGATTTGCATCGATTTTGTATTTTGACCAATAAATTTAGTCATACCCAAGCTAAGTTTTTAATAATTTCTTGTTGTTTGCGAGTACTCTAATTTTTCAGATATCATTTCTAAATCTGTTTATTCCATCTAGGTACATTTTTTGCTACGATGAGTATGTTTTAGTAATTGAATTTTATAATAAAGAAAAGCATGTTGTGAAGAAAGATATTTAGAAATGCTTTAGGAAGATGTTTAGGCTTAGAGTATCATTATATCGTTAACCATACAAAAATTATATATCCTATGCCTTAAGAAAGTAACATTTTAACAAGTAACTCTATAATATTTATTTTAACTCATAACCTGTAAGGTTCTATTAAGTATGATCAACCAAACTGATAGTAAAAATAATTTAGCTTTTATTAATAACGAAAAATATTAAACAATGAAAGAATATATTTTGCTTATTAAAGCAGTTATTACGATACAAATATTTGGATACACAAAGAAATTAAAGTTGTTATTTGTGCATGGTTAATATGTTATAAACACAACAATTATCAGATAATTTTTCTAATGATACATTTATCCCGTGAAAAGGAACAAAACATTTATTCTTTTAAACATTGCTCTGATCTTAGTTTAAATTATACAGTAACTGTTCAGGCGAATAAAACTTGAATTTAATAATATTACGTTATTAGACTGATTTTAAAAATTATCCTATTATATTTGAGCTTTTAATAATTATATTTAATTGCTATAATGTACTTTGATCAGTTCAACAGTTTTCTCATAAGAAAATTATAAATCAATGGAAACAAAATGTTAATAATAGGTTTGTACTTAAAAATTATTTTATAAGGCACAGATTTCAATTATAAGAAAAGAATACGTCAAATAGCTAAATTAACATGAAAATAATCATACATTTCTCTATTTTTTTTCTTTCATTTATATAAAAGCTACATTTAATTTCTATAAAAATACTTATTTTTATTAGAACAATACTTTTCCAAAAATATTTCTCTGCTTTTCTGATGCAAATCACTTTTTAAGAAACTGAGAAAACATTTTCATTCTACATTTATATGTATATTAATAAAGAAGGAAATAGTAAATTATCTAGCGAGTAATATCTGTTTCAGCTTTTAAATATTTACCTCCAATTTTACTTTTTTCAAAAAGCGAATTCCTTACTACTTTTTCTTGCAGCAAAAATTCATGTTGTGAATCAATGTTAAAACTTTTCTTTAAAATATTCTATTTTTAAAATATATCGCATTGTATTTCTACAACAAGCTCTTAAAATAAAAATTAATTGATTAAAATATTACTTTATATTATCTGTAATTATTTGATACATTCACTGTTTTTCCTTATTAAATGATTTTGTTTTGTGACTACTTCTTACACAAAAGATAACTGTTAAGAAAAGCTCTAAACATACTTTAATTCGTTCACAGAAGAAAATTGCTAAAAATGCTTAATCCCAAAAGCATTCTCTGTAACTGTAATATGATCTTTTCATCCGGGTTATAAGATGCATTTTGTGTTTCTATCCCCCTTACAAGTTTGACTTTCATTCCAAACACGAAGACATTCCGAGAACTAATCCTCTTAGTTGCAACTCTCTGGCCTTCTTCAGCTAAGTAATCCTCCTCGATTGGTTAAAAGTACCTTTTTGTTCAGTTGCTTTCCTTCCATCCAATGTTCGAAAGTAACGACACTGAAAATTCGAAGGCGAGTGGGTACGGGAAGTTGCAAAGAACTAATTTCAGTCTTCGAGGATGAGTGTTCCGTTTTATTTTTGAGTATAATTTATTTAAATTAAATTTCATTTCATCGCAATGCATCTAGTTACCATTTCTATCTAGAAAATTTTAATAAAATATATAGTTAGCGTAAATGCATACATGCATTTGATAACATATAAAAAAAATCATTTGCAGCAAGAGATTTTAATTTTGATTTAAAAATACATTTTACCAAAAATTATACTTATATACGTTTACTAATTTTGTATTCAATACTTGCACTTGAATATCCTCAAATTATTCTTGGATTAAAAGTCTGCTTAAAATGACTCAGATTTAATTTAAACATTTTTAAGCAGATGGAGAAATTTACAAGTTTCATTAATTTGGATGGAAAAAATCAACACATCTTCATATAAAAAGTAACAACTAATCATATATATATACTCAAGTTCAAAAAGTACCCATGTTAGAAATGGAAACTGAACACCTCACTGTAACTAATATTGTCGTTCAGCGTTCAATGATTGTTTTCCTTTTTCTCTAAAAAAACATAACCCCCTGTTCGCATTCCAAAAGTTCATTGCCACATTTTTTCAGGCAGATGAGACCATCTTCGCCTTTTTTACAGCAAATTCATCTGAAGCACCCAATTGTTTTTATTGATTCTTGGTTCCTGGTGTAGAATGAGGAATCCGGGTTAAAATGACGGTGACTACTCGACGCAAAGTAATAAAAACAAAACGCAAAGGCACCAATCAAATTTTGATTATCAGCAAATGGATACCCATTAATTAGTATCAATTTTGTTTCGGTTCCTTTTCAGCAGATGGCAGCATACAGTAGTAGCACAACCTTTCTTTAGAAACATTGTGATTTAATACAAGTACTTTTTGAATCATCTCTCTCTCTCTTTACATTATAAGATATAATAATAATATATTTATACCTTATAATGTAAAGAGGTAACATAGGTTTATGTACCCATTGAAAGTTTTTTTAAAAAAAAAGTACCGGTTGGGGAGGGCTTTATCTTATTGGCAAAGGAGTTCATGGGACAAAAATAAGGTTAAGAATCTCTTATTTAATTTTTTTCTATATTTAATTGATTTATTTGAACCGATAACTAAAATCCAGGCTTTACTTTTTTTTTTTTGTATAAACTCTATATGTTGATAATTCACAAAAAGAAATTCAAACTGTTTATATTTATTTTCTGCTGATTACATTTATATGTATGAGAATGGTTCAAAAATCTTTGTGTTTGAAAACAGATGATATCATGAAAGCAAATTGTTGTTATCATTCGGTGCTGACATCTGTTAAAGGGAGCCGAAACAAATTTGACATTGATTCATTAGTTAGTTTAGATATGGTAGTCCTTTGCAGCCAAATCAAGATTTTATTGTTGCCACGTCGATTTGTAAAGTCGGTAAAGCAAAATCAAGCATAAATCAAAATGATGGGTTGCTTGGGGTGAATCCTTTTCAAAAAAGGAGAAGAGGGTTTCATTGATCGAAAAAAGTTATAATGCAAATTTTTGAGGGATGAAAGGCATCATGATCAAGAACACGGGTAACTGAAACTTAGATAACTATTTAGTGTGTCATGATGCTTACTAAAAACAAACCATTTTCGATGCTACGAGCACTATCTCTTGGAACTTCTAAGGACTTATTGAATGACCATCGTAAATTTTTGTAATAAATTTATTTAAGAAATATAGGGATAAGGTACAGCTGTGACCCAAAGTGAATTCAATCTATTTGATTATAGTGATGTAGAAAGTATTAGTACATTGATCGTTTTAATCTAAAAAAGTCTCGTAATCAAAAATACATAGTAAATTTATACAATAAATCTTTAGTTATATACAGTAGAACACAAATTACTATTTCTATGTTAATTTACAGGACAAAATTACTTATGTAAACACAAGATTTGTAAGACATAAATGGTGCACAATTTTGTAGTGTAAAAAGCATTTGTGGAATGCATAGAATTTTAAATGCTTAAGCTAAAATTCAATAAGTAATAAATACCTTGTAGGATATTTTTTTAGCTTGAATAATTGCTCTAAGTCTTCATCGCATAAGTTCAACCAAATTTCATTTCACTGAACAAGAAAGGTTGTCCCATTCATGTTTAAGAGCATTTCTCTAACGTCATGTTTATGAAAAATCATTCTTGTTCTAACATTATGATTGAGAATTTCCCATACATTTTCGATGGGATTGTTGTCTGGTGACTGAGGAAAAAATTCAAAATTTAGTGGTGTTACGCGAAAATTATAATAACATATTTAGAGCTGTAGCTTGGATCATTGCCATGCAAACGAACTTATTTATCAAGAAAACCAATTTTTTGTCCCATTAGATTGTAAATTATGTTTTCAACATGTCTATATAAAGTTGGTGATTCATGATTACATCAATTGTAATTAAATTACCAATCCCTAGGGTACCCTAAGCAATCAAACTCTCACTGCCACATTTCATTACTTGAAGTAAATTCCTTGGATGCCTTTTTGTGTTTCGTCTTCTCTATCAAAAAATATTTTTAACTTACGTTTTTCAGATAACTTACAACTTTTTTTCAAAACTTTGATCTTTCCTTTTCGTATTTGATACCGAAGTATTAACGTAAATTCTAAATTCCTCACATTCACAAAGAATTTTTTTCATAAAATATGATCGTGGAAACCTTGCCGCCTTCATACATTTTAAGCTCATACATGTTATTCAGCTATTTTTTAAAAAAATCAGCTGTAAGATTAGGTGCATTTATTTTCAAATTTTCTTCAACGAACGAGTAAGAAATAGTCTGTCGACAGAGGGATTTAGAAAGGTTCGACCTGGAAGAAGATTGCTATGTAGTACTTCAGAAACCATAAACATCAGAATAATTAACAACATTGTATAACGAGATCTACTAATTTAATAATAAAATTTCGTTATATGTTTTATCGTCATTAAAAAGCATTTTATAATCAATTTTCTTCCAGTATAACAAATTTCTGTATAGTCTTGTGACCCATATTAAAAATTCTGCATTGTCAAATAAATTTAAATTCCACCATAACATCCCATATACGAGTATGTCACAAGACTACGGAAATCACTTATCAACATAAAACTCGGTGGTAAAATTACAGAAATTTTCATTTGTTTCAATTTACGAATACTTTAGTCTCATACTTTAGTTTTCTTTATCTTTGAAAAAAAATTAATATTCATTAAAACGTTTATTATATATTCATATTTATAAAAAAAATTGTGTTTTATTTGATATCACCTTTTGACTTTGTTCTTGAACGAATATTTTCTACCCTCGTTGTGATAAAAAAAAAAAAGAAAAGAAAAGAAATTTGGGCCAATGTATCCTCTAAATAAGAAATTGTAAAAAATAGATCATCGCATTTCTGTTAGTATTTGGACATATCCTTAGTTTCGTGAATTAACAATAACCGATAATTCGATCACTAATTCGTGAAGGAGAAGTACTTATCTTCCAACTATTCCACTTATCTTTCGAAATGAAATATATCTCGGCACCATTTTCGATAATTATTTTGATTATTGAGATTATTTCAAATATTTTATGCTTGTGTTTATAAAATTTATCATCTAGCAGTTTCGCAATTGCTTTTACTAATGGAAAATGACAATAGCATGCTCATTGATAATCTCTGTTTTCCGAGATAGAGATATATGAAGATGTATAGATATATATGAACCAAAATACTGTGTTCCAGTTGTGTAGTCGTGGCCATGGTATCCTTGAAGTCATGATCACGGGCTCTCAGCCAGCGTTGTTTTCGTCGAATTTTGAGTTCCAGCTCTGATGCCATCTAAAAACCCATCGTGTAGCGGGCTGATGAAAGTTAAATATGACTGAGGTACAAGTCTTTCGGAGACGTGTTGTAGAATTTAAGAAAGGGAGGGGCCAGCTCGGGTGTCGTCCTCGTCATTTGAACGGGGTTGAAAATTACGAAATCCGTCGCCAACAGTCCTTATGTTGCATCTCAGTACGATGTTAATAAAATACTCACATCAAGTTGTGCTGTGTGTAGTAAAAGTTCAGATACTAAAATCCGCCTAAGATCTCTTTTACAAAACAAGAATTTAGCACCGCATTCAGACATTTGAAACAAAATATCAATGATATTGAAATATATATGTGAAAATCTTCAAATTATTTAAATAAAGATTTTTTTAAATGCTATATTGATTAATTTTAATTTGTTTTTTAAATATTCCTTTATAGAAATATTTTTAAATTGAGAAACTAGCATCCATAATTTCCCTTGAGTAATTTAAAGAATCTTAAATATCAAATCAGTTATATTTTCACAATACCCATCAATAAAAATATAATGAAATTTTTTGCATTTTAAAAGTTACACATTGACTTCGTTTTCAGAATTAGAACTACATGTAAACTAGGTATTTTATTGCAGCCAGAACAATTTTTAAAAACCCTCTATAATTATATTATCATCAATATAATAAGATTCTTTATTTCTTTCTATGTCATTATATTCATATGCAATAATGTAATATATATTTCCATCACAGTTTCTTAATAAGGAAAAATATAACTTCTACCGTGCAAGAATAAAAGTGTCATTATTTAAATTTTCCACTAATACAAATTTTTGGATCATAATAAGGAGAAAAATATGCCGCGAAATAACTGCTAACGGCTTAAAAAGAAATTCCTTAGAATGTTTCCTGACAAATATTTTCAAATTATACTGACTCTTACACTACAATGCTTTAAAACTTTTTTTTTTTCAGAAACCATTACAGATAAAGAAATGCATTCTAGTATAACAACCCAACAACGTTGCAGAGAATAATTTAAGTCCCACACAATCCAGAAAAACAACTCTTTGCATGACATTTTATCGTGCCAAACAGTCTTAAACTCAGAGCAACCCAAACTGTCTTCAAAACCTTAAATTACATTTATCCCTAATTAAATCTTGAATTCGTGAAGCTTTGACCCTTCAGGGGCTCGAAGTCGCACAAATCCATTAGAAGAGACGTGTTGTGATCTTTTCTTGCAATGATTCCTTTCGAAAACCTTTTAGGGAACTGCCACGAATCCCGCGCCATTTGTCATGCTCCAGACTTGAGGGTGCGGGGAACTTTAATTGGAGTTTATGTGTTTAGGAAACGTCGTGACTAATGGTTGCGTGAAACCGCTGTCCGTGATTGGACCACTTCAAAAGAAAGCAGTAGAAAATAAATTAAGGAGAAGGTACATATAAATGTTCTGCGATGCGGAATTGGATCTTCCGAGTTTTAGGAGAATGATAACAGACTTGATGATTGCGCACATGTTCGCGAATTAAATGGTTTCTAATTATTTTTTATATTCGTTTGATGCATGGATGTCTTTTGTAAAATCATTTATTCTCCGAGTAGAGGAACTAAAGATTTAAATTTTTATTTACTTAAGAAAGTAATCTAAAGTGGGTAGGAATTCGGCTTAGTGAGATTTATCTTAGCTAAGCTTTTAGTTAAGACTTAGGAACCTTATAATTAAAGCAGAGGTAGCCAAATGGTCATGACCACGAGCTCATGGCTGGCGTTTTCATCGAGTTGTGCGTCCTGATGCCCATAAAGACCCGTCGTGAAGCAGGGCTGATGCTCGTTAAATCTGTCGAGGCTCAATGCTCTTACTTTGGGATGATATTGAGAGCGGGAAGCCATCTCAGGTCTCGTCTTCGTCACTTGACAATGGTACAAAATAAAGAGGTGCATCGCCAACAGTCTTCACGTCACTTCTAAGTGCGACGTTAACAAACTAAATAGTTCAATATATATGTCATATTTTAACTGTGTATAAGAACTGAGCAAATACATGTAAACAATTAATTTCGTTTGAGGTGCTCCTCAAATTTTGATAAAATGGCTAGTTAAAATGCAGGTGAACCTTTTGAAAAAGATCAAACTATATCTTTAGGGGCTAGTTAACTTTGAGTTTAAATTCAAGACTTGACATAAGAGAAATCGGAACTCCTGAGAACTCTAAGTACTCCAGCGGCAAATCTCTCACCATTTCAAGTATTATTCTTCTCTGTGTAAGTGCGTCTATGGACTTATAGTCATTGGTATTGTGAAGAATGGAAAATAATTATTTGGCGAGCAATAAGCACCTAATCAATATCAATCTCTTACATTGTAAATGTTACGTACAGAAAGCATGCTATTATTCGCAAATAGGTTCTATATTACAAACGTTTAATATAAAAATGAACTGCTGAAGATAGTCTTTTTATTTGTCCCAAACATCTCAAAGAAGAGTAAGAGAATAGTATTTTATTCAAATCTAAAACAATCTGTATTTAATAATTTTTCTGTGTCGATCTTCTCATTAAAATTTTGATCATATATTTTTTATTCTTTTTATTTTCTTTTCAGAGTTGATATTTTTCTACTGCTCCCAACATACGCCACATCATATTTAGTTAGCTTTCTTTTAAACTAACTTTTTCTTTAGATTTTAGATATTTAACTTTGAATTAGACTATTCTAATATCTTCTGTAAGTTATATGTTAACATCTAAACACAGATACACAATATTCCTTTATCATTGATTTAACCTCTGAAATTTGATCAGGTAAATGCACTATGTATCAACAGGAAGAGTGGATCTTTTTTCTCTATAATTGTGTTATATTATTCTATTAATATTTATCCTCTTTTCTGTTTTTTGATATTATCACATGTAATGCTAAGCTTGACACCCTAAATCTTTCTATGTTACGAACATTCTCTTAGCAAAGACAACTTTAAGAAACATTTCTTCTAAATTTTTTATTTCTCTGGAGAATTGAAAAGAAACTAATAAGTTATTACTGATTTTCAGATTATTAGTAATATAATTACTAATTAATATTATATTAACCTTGAAATTCATTGATAGATAATTTGGTTAAGTTTTTCGCCTTAGTTGTTAACTGTGTGAATATTTCAGAATAGACAGATTTTGTATAACATTAATAGAGGGCCATTAAATATTTAAACAGACAGATAGTTTTGCAGCAAAATTAGCCTATTAAATAAATGCAGTTATATATTTATTTTATTATATAATTTTCACCAACTTCTCTGTACTTGTTCCATTATTTTCAGACTCTTATTCTCTCAGTGAAGAATTTTTTACTTTAATCTAGAGGCTTGTTTTATACTTTTTTCTTCACTCTTTCGTTATCATTGAACTTGATGTCCCACAAAATTTCTTTCATCGTACCAAATAGAAAAAAATCCTAAATATCAGGGCTGTAAGGAGAATGAGCTAGGAGCTCTCAACCTACTTTACAGTTTCCAGGGCCGATTGCGCCGTATGAGGCCGAGCGTTGTATTGGAAAAGAAGTACACCTTTCCTCTGACAATTCGGTCATTTCCCCTTCAATGTGGGCTCGACTTTTTTTCTCAGTCTTGTCAAAGTAGTATAGGCTGTTGATAATGCGCTTCTCCAAATAATCACAGAAAATCCGACCATGGGCACTCGGCTAATAGGTTAAACTTTTGCGACAAATTAAAATTCGTGCTGCTCAAACAATTACTGCCAAATTCTCTATTCGTCTGAGGAAAATATACCTGGCGTTTTACATATTCTAAAAGCGAAACTCAGATTACAGAAAAATGATTTGAAAAGTATTTTCTTCGAGAGGACGCAACATCGCAACTAAGACTTCAGAGGTTATGTTTACGAAGAAATAAATCTAAAAGATGAATAACATTATTTACAAGGATACCAACAAATACCTACTAAGAGTTTCAATAGCCTGAATTAAGAATTTCCTTGGCTGAAAATGTTTGTTTATATATTGACTCTCGTATAGGAATGAAGCATAAGATAAATAATTCCAGAACTGGATGAAAAGGCTAAATATAATTATTATATCACCTCGTTCATTAGCTTGGGAATTTAGGAAGAATTCTTTTAGGTCTAGGGCTTGTCTCGTAATGTTAGATCACGGTCTGGTGACGAGACTAATACCTGAAACCACCCTACTCTCTACATTCACCCTACATCAAAATGGGAAAGGTTTAATATTCATTCCTTCAATAAATTCTTATTAAGAAAATGTTTTTAAAATCCAGTCCAAGACAATGCCGAAATTTTTTAGTGCATTTTTTCTCTAAAGATAACTAAGAGAGAATTTGAGCTCCTTCAAGTGATTTGAGAAACAACAATTTTTTTTAAGGTTTTTCAATATTTCTCACATTTATCTTAAAAATCTGAATAATTTTAAAATATCTTTAAGTAATTCTGACCTCTTATTAGATGTTAAACAATTCGACATTTGATGGTCTAAAAGTTATTTTTATAAGAATCTTTATTTCTCTTCGTCAAAAGATTTAATAGAATTTTTGTTCTAAAATAATGCGTTTTAAAAAACAGTATTATTACAATTTTAGACTAAACCATTACTTTTTTTTCTCTTTACAAGCCTGTTCAATGTTTTAAAAATCATTAAATCGGATAACATAGAAAACAAACCCCAAGCATGAATTTAGAAAAAAACAACTGTAATTTTTATAATAGAATTCAAAAAATTTAAATCTGCAATCTGGACAAAAAATGATGCAATATACTTTTTTCCTATAAATTCCTCAGCATTATATAATTTGCCTGATATCATGTTTATTGAAAAACACAATTCCACAGCAGGATTTTCAAGAAAATAAAAATAAAAATGACAATCACAATCAGAATGAAGAAAATCTTTATAATGAAAATTTGATGGAAAAGTTAATCAAAAACAATGTATAATCTACATCGAAAATATTGATTTCAAATCTCGTTACAGATTTGAAAAAGAAAATATGAAAAAGTAACAAGATTTACTTGAAATAAGAATTGAATGGTCTTTTTTATTTTAGTTAGTGCTTTTCCTATTTTATTTCCAATTACATTTTTTTCAATGTTCAAACAGAAGGAAATATTTTCTTTAGTATTAAAATATTTCTTAATTATTTTTTCTCTGAAGATTTTTAGAAGAAATAAATAAGTCCTTTTCTTTCCAAATATGTTTATATCCTTGGATTTTAAAAGATTCAAAGATTATTAAAGAAATTTAAAATTTTATTAGCAGAATTTATTATTAATGTGTGCCAATTTAGAATACTTACTGTAAAATTTGATTCTTGATGTAAGAATATTCGGATTTTGACAATTTAAAATAGAGAAAATAGATTTATGAGAACTCTTTATATCATGAATCCTATTTTCGATGTTTCAACAGAAATCCGTAAAAAACTGATAGAATCAAGTTGAATGGTGCATATTTCTTCCTATTTAGTTTTCACTCTCAATCATTTATCTTACAGAGTTCAACTTTTAAAAAAGAAACTTTAGACATATGTATTATATCCTGAAATTAAGGCAATAATAGTAGTTAATCCAACAAATATGATGCAAATGTAAGACTTCCCAAAATAGTCCAACTTTGATAATTTGAAGCTGAAAGGAACCACAAAAATATGAATTATATACTATTTTCTTACAAAAAAAGTAAGTTCATAAAAAAAAGTTACTTCTAAGATCAAGCATTTAGCAAGCAATCTTCATTTTACAAAATGCATGGATATTACAATACATGTATTTTTATATTTTTTAATTAAGTCACAAAATTTTACTATGCATGAAAACAAGTTAAAACGTTAAAACGTCTATTTTTATTTGCTTGATTGAATGCAATCTTAATGTCATTGCATATTATTCCAATTTATCAATGATGAAAAAATATATTGCAACGTGTCCTTCACATTCTTATCCTAAGAAACACCATTAAAATTCTGCTCTAGATCAATGAGAAAAATTGTAGATTATTCGAATTTTATTTGGATAGTCTTAAATATTCATGTATTTCTTCTTAGATTATCATGGTAAAAATAAGCCATGAGACAATAATACACGTCAGCTGAAATGTCTCATAAACTATTTTACCATGATATTCTAAGAAGAAATGCGGGAAAATTTAAGACTTTCCAAATAAAATTCGAATCATCCACAATTTTTCTCATTGAATTAATGCAGAATTTTGTAGTAGGGCAAAAAATTCAAACTATTTAAAATTTCAAATTATAAAAGTTGGACTTATCGAGGTTTCACTTTATTAAATTAGCATTCTTAAATAAATTTCATAAGATGAGACATTTAGAAGAGAATTAATAGAATTTAGTCTTGTTATCTAATTTTATCGTACATAATTTTGTTCCCTCCCCCCCTTTCCAACAGTGAATAAAAACGGAATCTCCTTCCATAACTGATATTTCCATCATTCTATCAATTGTTCGTAAAATTTCATGTTTTTTTGACGAAACCTTTGCCTGTTCAACACTGAAAATCTATTTAAATTATTATATATTCTTAAGAAAATATTACATTCCGGACAATTGTAAAATTATTACCATACCGTACGAAATGCTTAATTTACCATAGGATTTTATATTTTATATTTTAAAAGTTTACAATTAAAAAGCGGAACTTATAAAAACGATTTCTTAAGAATATCTTATTTTTTACAATTTTTTTAATTATGAAAAGTACGATTTCTATTTTTTGTCTACTGGTTTATCTCGCTTTCTAAAATTTCTTCGAAGATAGCTATTTAAATTGCTTTGTGGCATAAATAATTTTACGTATTTTTCATTCTCTTTTATTCTTATTTTAGCTATGGCAAATTGAAAACGAATTTTCTTTTTTCGATTTGATCACTAAATAAGTAACAGGTCAATATTTCTTCATTCTAGAAGTTCAGCCAAATTATGAAATAAACCTAATTTTATTTAAATGAAAACATTATTTTCAGGAACAAAATTCTTAGAGCAAATAAACTTATTGCATAAATAATAAATCTTTCTCCACATCAATGAAAATCAAAATTTCTTACATCGACATCTGGGACACTTAATGATTTCCAATAATTTTGTATTTTTAACAGTAATATCGATTCTGTTACTTGAAAAATTGTTCTAGGAATATATAAAAAGAGAGAGAGAGAGAGAGATGGAAAGAAAGAATTACACCGAATACATACATGTTGTTTTCCATGAAATATAGCTTGATGTTCTATAAGAAAAAGATGTCTAGTTCGCAAGCCATAATCTCACTTAAAATAGATTCAAACAATGAAATATGTTCCATTTCTTACAGGGTATGAGTTCCACTGTCAGCAGTTTTCGATGCTGACTTTGTTCCTGTAATAAATGCAATTCTCTTTAGCTGCTTAGTTATGTGGAACAGAATGCTGAGTTAGAATCTCTATGGAATGAAGCATAAGAATTTCATTGTGAATCGCTTTTATTGGAAAATCATTTTCCAATAAAAAATTCTCTTTCTAAAATTGTTCACGTAATACTTAATCCATTGAAAGAAGATTTATAAGATGCATTTTGGCAAATATTATATAGAAATGACCGAATTCATATCGATAAATTCATTTTAGTCGCAACAAGGATTGTTATATAAGCTTTAAGATTTAAAAAAATGCAAATAAAATATAGTTATCTTAAATTTTTCTGTACTATTTTCTAACTAAAAGTATTATTCTGTACTAAAGTATTATTTTATTATTAATTTAAATATATTAAAAATTTAATCTTTTGAAAAATGTATGTAATATTTAAAATCTTACAAATCTTACAACTTAAATTAAAATCTTAAATAAACAAGGTTTAAATTTATGAAGGCATTGGGAAATCAAAATCCATTACTTTAGCAAACACGTAGTTATTTTTATTTCAATTCCAAGTTGAATTCTTTTAGTCTTTCTTTTTATATTTATTTGTTATCACTGAAATGTGATTTATATTACTCATACAATAATGTATACATTTATCTGTTAATTTATGTAACATTAAAAACTAATAGCGTAATTACATATCAAACAGATTTTATTTTTTTTGTTTCACCATATAAACACTCCGAATTCCATTTGTCTTGGAAATTTCAATGTTCATCAGCAAATTTTTATTCAATTTAACAATTGATTGATTTCAAAAAGTACAATATAAGGAGCGTTATACATAATTTATTATTGTTAATTAAAACAATAAGACACATTAATAAAATTCCAACATTTTTTTCATAAAAAGAATTTATAAGGCGCAGAGTAATTGCGTAAATTAGCATATGTAATGTAATATTTTTCTTTTTTATTTGTAAAAGGGAAATATCCAACGTTAGTATTAGTATACAAACAACAATATAATTGACATTAGTAGGAGAAATGTATACATGTGAAAATTGCCTTTATATAGACGTATCACGACGTAGAAGAGCTGTCATACATGAAACTTGCTCCCGAGATATTTTAATAAAGTGGAGGGTCGGAATCCTTGTTCCACTAAAAACACATCAAGTAGAGCGGACGATACACTTTGAATTTTTGTCGAGGATCAAATTCCCAGCTTTGACTTGGCGTAGAGGTGAAAAGTGAGTGTGTCAATACAGGAGTAATCTTCGTTATCTGTCCATGATTCAAAAATATAAGGTAGACATGTGGCGGCTTGCCTTAGCCACAATTAATTGCGATCGCGTTAACTATCTTTCTGAAGACCCGTCTTCAAGAAAGACTCCGTGGCTACGGTAGCTTAGGGATCATGGTCGCGTAATCGTTGAGTCGTGGGATCGAGCCTTGATACCATTAAAGACCTGCCGTTTAGCCGGGACTGATGACCGTTAAATCTGTCGGGATCAAAGTCCTCTCGTTGGCGTGTTGCGGAAGTTAGGAGATGATTAGCCAGTTCAGATGTCGTCCTCATTATTTGACAGAGGTTCAAAATTACGAGGTTCGTCTCAAAAAGCCTTCATATTATTTCCAGAGCGACCTTAATAAAACCAAACTAATCAAGAGGGACCCCGGTTGAATAAGTATAATCTTTCGGTGAATAACAACCTTCATGCTATTTGAAAATTCTACATTTCTGTATAAATATGTTTCTTTTGTAGTCGGTCCACTCTTATTCGTTATCTCCCATCGCTTCATTGGAATTTCGCAGTTCCTAATTTTTGTTTAAGACTTTTAATAGTTTTAGTTTTAAATTTCCCTTTCAGGAGCCTATTTTCTTTAAGTAAGTACGGGCATCATGACTCCGAGTTCTTCTGATCGTCTTTTTCTTTCTCATAGGGCTAACTGTTTTTGGTTAACACAAGGAGCGCTACCCCTGGTCATCATAGCGATTACTTTCTAATTTCGATCATCCTTCTTGTCAACCAGTTTTTTTACCGTTTTTTCTTTCAAACGTCTAGATCACAGCCATATCTTGTTTGGCTCAGAACAGCCACATCCGCTCTTGCCTGCTATTAAGCTCCACCATCACTCACTCACTTTGGTTTTAAGTAAAAAAAATATTTTAATAAAAGTAGTATAGATAATCCTGCCTACCTTCTGATATGAGTTTTATTTGTGAAGTGGAACAGAGGCCTTTAGAGAGAGAGTAGAGCCTACTGATCTTCCAGAGACAAAAGAGACAAGTCAGACTTACATCTTCAGGTTCTCCAGTTTTTCCGAGGAACAAAAGCTCCTTGCCTATACTTCCAGGGTATCATGAATCAGTCTAATTTCTGATTAAACTTGAAATATTACAATCAACAACAATCGTTAGCAAACTTTGTTCTCATTACTATAAGAACTTTTTTCTTCTTTTCATGCATATATCATTACGCGCATACTAAACTAAAATACCTATACTTTAACTTTTACTTAGCTTTAAACTTTACTTAAGGTTCTCCTTATTTTTCTCTTTTTCTCTGAACTACTTTTCTTTTTTACTATACGCAATATAACTTTTTATTATTACTCATAAATCATATCACTTTGTTTCTTCTTTACGGTAGCTTACTTGCTAATTACTTTCACTTAAAATTCATAAGAGATCAGACACACTTTTTAATAACAATAACAACTTAATTTATTCAGCCAACACAGTTCCTGTCGCGTTACCTTGGTGATCAGTGCAGTTTACAGTTAGCACTCAATCACCTCGCGATTCACAACTTTCTCGAGTATGTCCGCTCCGTTCGGAGAATTAGTCTAATCTACCTGAGGGAACGTATGACATCGCATACTCACCCCTTTACAAAAAAAAAAACCACCCTCTGCAGGCGGGCTTTCAACAAGGGAGATAACATTACTAATAACTAATGTACAATTAAAAATCTAAAGCGTCGAACTAGAAATAATTACTATAATTTCCGTTGCTATTATATGATATATTGGCTTAATCTCAAATTGGTTAGTGAGACGTGAGGCTAATATCTGTTTATTTTAGACATCTGGTTCCATTCTTGCAAAAGCCGTACTTTGAATTTGATTTCATTTAAATTATATTAGAATAATACGAGGGTTATATTGGTGAAGGATCTCATTCGTCGAGCAACGAGAATTCATACATCTCTCTCCTAAGCTTCCACATTTCAGGTGAGAACTTAGAGGCTCATTTCCATCTAATGTTGAGCAACATCCCATTATTCCACATGAGGGATTTTTATTGAAATCAGGACACGAATCTACTATTCGCTTTAAATGACCATGAAACTGGAAAAGATAGCTCACTTTCCAAATTTCTATGGCATGCAATTAAAACTTGTGGGCAGCCAGATTTAATGAAGCCTCCTTCCTCTACTCGATGATATTTTATGGAACTGAGTGTGTCTGTGATAGTTAGAGCCTATGACACAAGAGGCGAATTTGGTTAAAATGCTTTAAACATTTGTTTGAATAGTAATATAAACAGAAAAAAGGAAGAAAAGGATACGAATTGGTTGACAAGAAGGAGGATTGAAAATAAAGAAGATCGCCGTTCTTACTAAAGACAAAAAATTTCATGGGAAAGAAAAAAAAATCATTAGAGGTTATGATTCTTGTACTTAACTGAGAAGGAAAGCCCCTGAGGGGTATATGGAACTGGAGAATTGAGTCTTTGGAATAATAAATCTATAATTCTTCTAAAACCACTCTGAAGCAAAGAATTATTTTTATTCAATAGTTAATTTTAACTATTTAGTCACAAATTTAAAAATACCTTTTTTATACATTTTTACACAATTTATATAAAATTTAAATATTTATTTATATATATACAGTTGAGTTACCTCAATTTCCATGAAAAGAAAATCGTATTAGACTCAGTTTTAAAACTAAAGTAATACTACTTTCAATATTTGAAATCTGCTTTCTTGTTTTCCTTTAGTGTCAGGTGTAGAAGGAAAAAAATACATAAAATAAATTTTAGATCACTGTGAATTCAATTTTGTATTATGTTTTTAATATAAATAATAAAATGTAATAAATGTAGCTATGGAAGATTTATCACATGTACTATATTTATATTTATGAATAATCGTCGTATATTCTGCGTTATAAATAATGATTGCTATTCTTGAATAAAATACAAAATAATACTGGGATACGTAGTGCGACGTATTCCATAGCTCGTTATTTTTTTACGAAAAAATATAGCTCATAAAAATTTACTGCTCATCATTTATAAAAGGATAATATCAATAAATCAAGTAGAGCATACTAGTATAAGAATGTATGTGATTACTTCAAAAATTACATATTTCAGCATAAAAATTGTTACACTTTTTTCGCCTACTGAAAATAAATAGACAAAACCGGGAAACAAAATTGCAGTTTAACAGTATTAGTTGATGGTAACTAAATTTCGAAAGTGACGTCATGTCTAAAACTAGTCACAGAGCCAGACATAGTAAAATGAATTAAAATAGATTTAATATACATTATTCAGGCACATTTGTATAATATAATTGCATATATAATTTAAAACTAAGCAAATTAATATCCTTATATATTATTATTATTATTACCGTGCGGAGTAAGCTGTATTACGTTACTTTCCCCCTTTTTTTTTTTTTTTTTTTTTTTTTTTTTTTTTTTGCTTGTAAAGGAAGAAAAACTATGGTTACAACTGGATGTACATTCAATTTCAAGACATACGTAAATTTTTAGTTATTACTTAGAAACAATTGAAATATCCATTCAAAATTTATTATGCATATTATTTTATTTTTCAGGATGTAATGTAAAATACATAAATTAATGATGATTTGTTTGGTTTCAGGAAGCTGTAGAATGCATAAATTCACAGTATGGAGGAGATAGAGTTCAGTCAATTGAGTTCTACAATGTCGGCCTGCGGAAGATCAAAAACCGTTCTGAGAAATGCGTAACACTAGATGGTGATTATATAGAGAAGTCTTAAGAATAATAAATAAAAAAAACTAAGTTTCTATCTGGATTGTTTTAGTAATAATTAAAACTTTACGGTGCCTCGAGAAAAAATTAAAACTTTTCAATGGTGCAGGTTACTTCAATCTATAGTTACATGAAACCAAACAAATCTGTATTAATAGCTGTAATTTATAACATTATCTACATTTGGATCAATTTATATATTTTATCCAGATATATTTGTTATTTTATTAATAACTATAACTACAATATTCCCTTGTTAATACTTCGTATCTAACAAACGGATGACGTTTGTTGCAAAGATTCACATGGATATTTTTATAAAATAAAGACACGAAGCTTTGTGATTATTTTTTTAAATATCTATTTAAACAAAAACTATTCTTTTTCATTCTCTTTTATCTTGCAGTAGGTTAGCTTGATATTCTCTGGTATTTTTAAATTCACTGTTTCTTTGTTACTGTATATCGATAACTTTCAGCTTTTCAGTTCTGTATATTCGAGATATCGAGAACGAAGTAATCATATAGTTCGAGTTTCAATAATTGTTTTTAAATTTAATATCAACGAAACGAATCATAACAAACTCGTTTTGAATTTTTTTTCTACTAAATGCTATAGCAACAACGTATAAACAAAGTTAAGTACATATAATTCAAACAATTTAGATATTTTTTTGTTGTAAATGTATAATTTCCTAAATTTATATGAAAAGTGAATATTTGCGTCATATTTAATTACCCAATAATATAACAGGAAAAATCGATCATTTATTTTTTTTAAAAAATGGGTTACCGATTTCTCCAATACACGTTTTTCATTCTTTCACCTCCATAAGGAAGAATGATGAACCGAATATTCAGCGGCAATATATCAAATCCAAGAAATCGTGCTTTGCAGTACGACACACGGAATCAACAGTATTGACATTTTCTCCAAACATTTCGCGTGATATTTATGGCACCAAAGTCACCGCTGGCATCACGTGAACTGTTTCCCCAATCACGGGAGGCTGTCGTGCCAAGAATTTGACGTAATCTTCGCTTTTGCTCGCCCCATTGATTAACATTAGCAGTTTCTCGTCTGCCGCATCATTTGCTGGAAGCTGCGATTTTAGTACAGGACCAACGACTGACAACATCACGAGAGAGCAATTTGTTAGAAAATTATTGGTGGGATGATGACAACGACTCAGAATTTCAAATTTGTGACCTAGAGAGTCTGTATATAATTTAGATCTAAATTTTTGGAGCATAAAACGAAAGGAAAAAGAATTTGTGGTTAATAAAAAGAAAGGTTTGCTAAAATGTTGCTTCATACATTATTCGAGAATGTGTATAGAGAGTATTTTTAAGATATCATAAAAACTCGTGTTTATTATATTAAGAAGCAACGAAGATATCTCTTCATATTTGATAACAATCTTCCGAAGGGGATTTTACCACAGGCTAAAATTCGGCGTTATTAAGTCGCTTAAACTTCTGTTGTCGATGTTGAAGAGAGTCGCCTCATATTCCACTTTGGAAAAATTTGAGTAAGTTGCGTTAAATGATAGGATACCTAGAGAGTATTATTTACACTAATTTATTGAGCTACTTAAAGCATATTTAAGGTAATATTTGCGATTAGATAAATTGTTTATCGCATTTACATTTTAAATACAAATAGGACATTTTTTTTTGTTCTAGTTGCATTCTAGAAAAGGTAATACAATGGCCCCTCGGCCATGATGTTCTAGTCAAACATTTTGTAAATATTTTGATGTTTCTTCTCTTCGAAAATTTTGAGTGGAATGAAATTTGTCACTTCTCTTTGAAAATCGCTGAACAATTTTTTGTTTGTTTGGAAAGTTAAATTAATTAATTCAGCTATTGGTTGCTGAATATCCCGACAGCAAAACAAAATGACACCTGAAGAGCTGTATATCTGATGTGGAGGTGTTTTTGGTTCATGAGAAACAGAAATATTGTTGCCCTTTTCTATTGAGTCCAGCTGTCTTAATTGAGGATCTTGACCAGATGTAAGGGAAAACCACTAACGAACTTGTTAAATGTGTGACATTGGGCTATTCGAGGTTTCTCTTCACTAACCTTGGGGACTTTCAATAGAGATTGATTGCTTTCGCTAAACGACCTTTGCCCAACCAAAAATGAAACGTGATGAAGAACGTAATATGCAAAGAGTTAGGAATGAAGTGAAGCGGTTAAATTAAGAAGTATATAAACTCCATCTGAAGTAGTAGAGTAGCTGAAGGAGGATCAGAGAGGCGTTGTAGTGAGAGGAGGTGGAATCTAAGTGCTATAGTATAGAGAGGTGGCTTTACAGAATAGTATTGTGGTCCGAGTGTAAATCGCTCGGATTGAGAATTGTTCTAGTATTTTCAGCAGTTGTTCCAGATTCGGAGTTGCAGTTGATAAGAGATATTGGTAAGAGGCTGTTAGATTATTATTGGTGGGTTGAATTAAAGTGTTAGTAAACTTAACCTGGAGAGCACTATTATTAATGTCATAGTAGATATATATTAATAAATGTTGAAAGCTGTTTTGGTGGTTCTGTAATTATTGGTGTCGTGGTGTTTAATATTAGATATTAGTGATGGCACAAGATAACGCCCGGGTCGACCGGGTGTTACAAGTGAGATCGCAGAAAATATAATTAGAAAAACAACTGATTAATAGATAGTCTTTAATATTTGTTTGTTTTTATATCCTCATACTCAGAAGCAGCATAAAAACTATTTGCGGCCGACCTCATAATTTTGAAACGTAATCAAATGAGGAGGTCAACACCTAAACAAACATTCCACAATCTCATCGGGATGATTTAATTTCGATGGATTCAACATACATCAGGTAGTCTACAAGCCTGGTCTTTAATAACATCAGAGCTCGAGCTCACGACTCAACGAAAGACCATAACCACTGGGCTAACTTGGTTCAGGATGTCATAAAAAATAATTATGTATATACTCATATTTTGCAGGTTCTTGAGCATGTATTTTCTGTTAAAATATGATTGGCTATAATACTTTTTAAATGAGCATCTCTTCTGCCTAAAATTTATGTTTAACTTAAGTACATTCAATTGAAAGGAAATATCAATGTATGTTTGTGCAATTACGAACAATTCCTTTTTCAGAGTTTTGGAAGGAGATGTACTACACGCATAGACTTGCAAATCTTTTCTTGAAATATTTTTTCTCACCATATCAATCGTAAACGAAGAAAAAATATATAATAACAAAAGAAAAGAAAAATGCGTACATGGATAAAGAAAATTTGAGAATCATTGGTTAGTTAGTATGTAAAAATATACACGATTTTCGATACAACACTTTTTTAGATCTGTCGCACTGTCTTCTACTTACTTGATCTTAAAATTTTGCTATACGAGCGTGAAAGTACCTGTACCTATGTTCGAAAGCACCTGTATTGAAATACATATGACGTTGCTAACGCAAGTTGATGTTACCGTGATGTATTGCCATCTATTAAAAGGCGCCCAAATAAAATGTGTAGGTTAGTTTTGAGTTGGCATCCACATTCTGCCAAATAAAAATTTGATTAGTGCCTCGATGAGTTGTACTTAATTGATGAGACTCAGAATTTTCATTATACACCAGAAAATAAACAACAATCCAAACAATGAGTTGCTTTGCTGCTCCAAAGAAGGAACGATGGTCTCATCAGCTGGAAAGGTTATAGTGACGAGTGTTTGGGATGCGAAGGGTATCATACACGTGGACTTCTTTGAGAAATGTTAAGTGATTACCGGACAATACTAAAGTGAGTAGCTCATTTCCTATTCCTTATACCCCATTTCCCATTCAAAACGTGGGTTCTTTTTGAATCGCATTTGTCATAGCGGAATCAAAACTTTATCACTTGCTATTGCTACAATGCAGACATGATTGCTTCGGAATTAGAGATGGTCATGGAGGGAATAGGATTGGTGGACCGATTTAGAAAGAATATTAAGGGCTGAAATCGTCTAAGGCATTAAGCGAAATAAAGGAATTGTGTTTACCATGTGATATAATATATGAGTGGAATTATAAGCTTTAAATAACCGGATAAATTTGACACATAACAGAGTAGAGCGTCTTTCAGTCTAAGCCTCTACTTACAAGTATAACGAATGACTTGGATTTGACTATTATTTGATTCAAAAACGGTATATGTATGATCTAGACTTAGTTAAAGAAAGCATTAGTTGATAAAAATAGGAGTTGATAGGGAACGCTTGCTGATTTGTTTCGGGGGGAGCGAGTCACCCGTGTATATTGAAAACAGTAAACTCGGGTAAAAGGGGATTGTAAAGTACTTTGGGGGTACCTAGTTTATCACCAATAGGTGAGAAAATTCGACAAATTCGAGATAGCATTGGAACGACAGAAATTTAATAGTGATAACTAGAAAAGTTGAATCACTTTTTTTTTAGAAATCGTATGACCTTGATATCATAGTGTTGTTACAACAGGTATGTATTGTTACAACAGGAACGAAATAATGCAATCAAGCATCGGACATGTTATTACAAGAATGCCATCACTCAGCATGCATACAAAAAAGTTAAGTTAATCAAAGCCTGCCCGGATGTAAGGTCTCATCAGATGGTGCCCACCTCCGTTTTTGTAAACTTTGGGTCTAGGTTAATAATTACTAGCTAGTGTCTTGGCCGAGTGGCTAGCCCAACACTGGATCCCCAGTTAACTTTCTGAGCGAACTTAGTTTTCCTTAATCTACCTCGGTGAGATGAAGGGCAAAGAAGATCTACGACCAGCTACTCAAGTCGAATCGAATCTGGGTCGGTAGTGTTCTCAATCAGACATGCTAATTATAACGTTACGCTATTCGCAATTTTCTCTTCACTAACCTCAAGGTGGGTTTTTTTTTTTTTTTTTTTTTTGGTAATTTGTGAATTGCGCATAAATTTATAATTTCTTCCCAACCCAAATGAAATATGATTAGGTAAATTGAATGAAGGTAAGAAATGTAGTGAATTGAATTAGAGATAATGAAATATTAGCGATATAGAATTGAAAGGAAAGAGATATGAGTTTGAGGATAATGGCAATGTAAATTGAAAAGAAAAGCGACTCCCCGTTAAAGTAAGATAAGATTCGAATCTGCTATAATCGAGAAGTTCTTGAATTGAAGAGTGATTTGGTAAGCTAACTCTTTAGTATAAGAAGGATAATTTGAATTGACTGAGTTATAAGGATTCGAAAGGGAGTGACCTAATTTGTTCTTTGGTAATCAATAAAGTGCTTGAACCTGCTCTACCGCATCTTCAATTGGAGTATTGAACTTATTGACTGTTAAATTAGACATTAATATAGCCGTAGAGTTATAAATAATAAAGAAAGTACATCACACAAACAGCGATTCTGGGTTTTCTAATACTTCTCGCAACGATTCTGGCATTCAGAAACACTACTGGAACTTTTCTTTTGAGATGAGGCGCAGTTGGCTCGGCACACATTGTGCTTGATGTCTTCTCACATACTCCTCACTTAAGAAGTCTCAGAACCCTCAAACTTCAAAATTTTTGATGCTTTCAAAAAATATATGTTCGAGCCCAATCTTTTCTATCCATTTTGGTACCAACATATTTTAATGATATTACAACGATACCAGAGTTATTAAGAAAAAATTAAACCTTGTTTAACAAGTTTTATATTAATTTTCATTTTTCTCAAAACAAAAAAAATGTTAGCTGGCGAGGAAGACTTCTAAAAAAATATTAACAATATTAGTTTGAAATTTCATACGTCAATTTAAAATAAGTTACTTTATGAAGACAATTTCTTGTGTGACATAATACTTCCACAAGATTTTTATATGAATTTTAATTGGATATTTCTTAAACATTTACAGTTTTCAGTTTCATTTACAGTTTTATATGAATTTTAATTGGATATTTCTTAAACATTTACAGTGTTCAGTTTTATTTATAGTTTTATATGAATTTTAATCAGATTTTTCTCAAGCATTTACATTTTTCTAAATAATTGTAATAAAGTTTTTTTCCCTTCTATTTTTTAAAATGTGTATGACTTCAACACTGAACATTTTTCTACTAAATGGCATATTTTTGTACATTTTGATCATAAATGTTGTACTTCATAATCCTGCAAGCAGCAAAATATTGATTTTTGGAATTTTGAAAAACTGTGTGTGTGTTCAATGTATGTTCATCTATAACTTTTTAAGATTTCGTTCGAATTAAATGAAAATATAAGAATTGATGTAAATATATGTGAATGTTATACGGAGAAACTGTTCGTTTGTTGAAAAACTATATTGTTTTGAAAAATGGTGTTTTTTCACTTCCACAGATAATAGTCTTGAGATTCTTTAAATCAGATTCCTTTCAATAGCATTTTCATCTTCGAGAAAACCAAGAAATCTTAAAGTGACAAGTAGGGAAAGTATGGAGAGTAAAAAAAGTACATATGCATCGTGTTTGGCCAGTAAACTCTGTGAAACCGTGAAACATTTTATCTGTATAGTTCTCATTGCTTCACTTCTGAAGGCTTGATGAATATTGCAGATCATTATAATCGGGAATCGTTAAGCTTTATACAAACTTTTATGCAAATGGAATACAGTGTTCAGGTTTTTCTGTGATTTTGTCAAATGAAAATTCTGACGGCTCTGGCTTATTTTTCCTCACTCATTCACATATTTCCTCACTCGCAGGCAAAGCGGATGACATCATCTGCTTACAGGAAAAATTTCTTACGTGCACATTAGGATCACCTAAATATGTTCACCATACCTAGCTTTATATTTACCTAGCTTTATATAACCATTTTACCTTCATCTCTCTAGCTTTATTTAACAAAAAATAAGGCAGTATAAATTTTAACACATTTCTGATAACTTATAATAATGTTAAATTTGAGCATTGCTTTTTTTCATCTTTATTTCTCATGCTTCATAAATATTTCTCCCAAAATTCTCCTCAAAAAACTTTTTTTTCCTCATTTTTTAACAGATTCACGATTCTCAGCAGCAATCTCTTAGCTATATCTAACATAAACTATATCAATATATAACTTTTTGAAACTAATTTTACATTTACTAATTGCCCAATAATATTGTTGGAGCTCTAGAGTCCTTGAAATTGAAACAGAAACTGATTTGGAAGAATCAATTCTTATCTTCAATACATCTAAAAAAAATGTTACTCAAAATAATGAACTTTAGTTATTTCTTCAGGGAACTTATTTTAGAAAATGGATTTCAAACTTTTTTCTTAGTAGAATCTTGGTCCTAATTTTTTCATTATGTGCCCTAACCACGACTGAAACATTTAATATTCAGTCGTTAAAAATGGAGTACTTATCATTATTTTCACATTTTTCATTGCAGCTGGACAAAATTGGCAACATTCTTACTCACTTAAAGGAAACAAATCCTTGATGTTGATGATTTAATTTATAAACTAAATGAACACATAATAAATTGAATTCTAAACAGAATATTTTTACTGCCGACGTTTTTTTCGTGTGTAAGTGTGTTAATTTAAATTTAAATTTTCATAAAGTGAATGTATTCTAGTCCAGATTTATAGCACAAGAGCAAGTTTTGGGATAAGTGGCACCAAATATTTATTGAAATTATGACAAAGCTTTCTTTAAAACCTATATTAAGACCAAATACAATGTAGGAAAAATCCAAAATAAAATACGGGTTAAAATTCTAAATATGATGTAAAAGTGCGCAAACAATTTTGTTCCCGGATTTTTCCTAGTCAGACAAGTTTAAAAAAAGATGAGTTAAAAAAAGGTGAAACAACGATTACGAGACATCAGGCAATAAATTAATATATGATGTACTATGTATGGAACATAGCTAAATGGACACTATCTTAAATTTCGTAAGATTATGCTTGAAAGATCGAGTCAGAGAAGTGTAAAAATTGAGTTCTATAAAGTTGATTGAGGGTCTGAAACATTTAACAGTGTAAAATTTTCCTCTCAACAATTTTTAAATTTTTTTTTTGCCCCAATCGATAGATAATTTCTTTACACTTTATACATGTTCTTTTTTTATAGCTATTTTACGTTGAAAATTCTCCTTCAATTAATTGAATGTTTATCACCATCATACTTAGAAACAAAACGAGGGCTATTCGTGACTGTTCTCATGATTTCGGGCCTAGGTCAAGTGACGAGGACGACACCTAAGCTAGCATTTCCCTATTTTAACACACACACAACTCCATGCCAACAAGATGCACTTGAAACCTTGACTGATTTAATGTGTGTATGAGTTCCTTCATTCGGCAGGTCTTTAGTAGCATCAGGTCGAGAGCCGACAGCAACGGAAACAGCGTCGATCATGAACCCACGACCATGACCACTCGTAACCGTAAGTTCTCATTCGAAATTGTTCGATTAAAAAGAAGTTTTTTGTCGACTACTCACATTCTCCTGAGAGAATATGTACCATAATTTCAGAATCGTTGCTAAAATAGTTTAAAGTTTTTTACCCTTATTTACTACTTAAATATAAGTTAAACATAATAAAATGTATTTTAAAAAAGGCTATTTTGACAATTATATCTGTTAAAAACGCCATTTTAAAAGCTGTATGAATGGAAACAATAAAGAAAAGCACTTTCACTTTATTCTTTTTTTTTTTTGTAAACTTTAGAGCAAATTTAATTATACAATGCAGTTATTCTGAAATAATTTACATATCCAAGCATTTCCAGCTACCGTACAATTAGCTGCTATCCTTCGGTGTTATTGCACTTCAGCCACAGATTAATTTAGGCACCTCTTAATCAAGTTACCATCTCCGTCTTGTCAGTCGTTCTCCAAGAGAGATTACCACTATCTTCTCGGCAGATTAATACGCCCGTAAAAACTCCCAAAGGAACAAAGACAGAGGACAAGGTGGATGATGGATGAATTACGGGTGAGATAAATGACGCAGCCAGCCAATGATACACGGCGTCATCACCCATTTATAAGAACGCGAGACGAAACCGCCTGCATAATTGAAGGGGCTTCCCTTTGGGAGGCCTGATGGACGATGCTCCAGAACTCTCTCGAGACAAATAAGCACTGCAGCTGGGACTGATATTCGTATAGGGATGAGAGTTTTAGTTCTTTTTTTTTACTGGAGATTAAGACTGGTTGCGTGGATAGTTTTTCCATTTTTTTCCCTTCAAAGAAAGTTCTTAATGGATCTCCATTAAGTATTTGTCCTTACGTGCGGAATAAATAGAAAGTGATATTTCAGATATTTTCTGTAAGCTGTGTTATGGTTTATGTATTTTATTTTTGCCTTATTCCCACTGTATGGTATAACTTCAGAATTTACCTCGCTTTGTGGTATTCATATTTCTCTTTTGACTGTCGAACGAGAGTTTCATAATGGATTACGATTAAACTTTTAGTTTAATTTTAATGAAATGCACTATATTAATAACCATATTATATTAATAAGTATTAATTTATGATGTAGTAGTTTTGTTTTATTCCCACAATATAACTTTCAAATTTTGCCTCTCTTAGTGATATTCATATTTCTCCATTTATAATGAATAACGATTAAATGTTTAATTTAAATTTAAGAAAGTATGGTGCACAAATACCCATACTATATTAATAAGTAAGCAAAGTTTGTCATAAAACTTGAAGGATCCGAGAAAATAAATTGAAAATTAATGTTAAGTATCGTCCTTAAAATATACAAATACACAAGAAATTTTAGAACGCGAATTTGGAATTTTCATTATTTAAAAATTCAATAGCTCAAAGAAAGTGCAGAACCATAAAAAAGTACAGAAAGTGAAAAATTTATGTTACGAAATGTGTAACATCCGAAAACAATTTTTTACAATATTTAAAAACTAACATTTTGCAGCATCCTCTTAAGAGTAATAAAACGAAAGAAATTTTGGGACATAAATTTTCAGCTTCCATTATAAAAGTAAAGCTATAGTATAAAAATGGTACAGAATCATTATAGTATACATTTTTTGAAGAAATTGTCAAATATTTATTTAAAAAGATACTTCCTAGAAAATCATAATTTTAATATTAAAATATCCAATTTATTAAGAAATTTAATTGCATAATTGATAGATTTCTTATCAGTCACATATTTTTCCAATACAGATTTTATTCAAATAAATCAAAAAATATTTTTGTAAAATATATGATGAAATATCTATTCTAACATTTCTATCTGCGATGTGTATCATAGGAGAATTTTACAATAAAATAAAGTCATTAAAATTATATGTATTAAGTAAACAAACACAGAATGAGTTCAGATTACGAGTATAAAACTACATAAAAAAGTGATTTGACTCATACATTGTGAATAATTATAATAAATTGTTTTAATTTGATACTGGAAAAATTATTAAGGGTTATCGTATCATTATTCTACGATTTCCTGAAGCCAAATAAATCGACATTAATAGCTGGAATCAACAAAACTACGCATAAAAGGATCAATTAATACGCAGAATATTTGATTGTTACCAAAATAATAATGAAAAATAAAAATTAAAGTTTTATTTTACTCTTAAGGCTTATCTATATAGTCACTATCTAGACTTATACATTTCTCCCAGTGTCTCTTAACCTTACGAAGGCCATCATTGTAGAACTCAGCAGACTGAATCTCGACTTCTCCATGTTGTGGGTTACTTCAATCTACGATTTCCTGAAGCCAAATAAATCGACATTAATCCCTGAAATCAACAAAATTATGCATATAAGGATCAAATAATACGCAGAATAAATTTTATCCAGGTATCTCAGTTATTTCTTAGTAATAATTTACATTATACGATAACCTCTCGTTTGCTTTTAATTTTAGTATAATCTTTCATATTTTTAAGTTAGGAAACGAGTTTGCTGACACTCTTGCTAAGGCCGGATCTATTCTTCTTCAACCCGATCCCCCTGTCAGTATTAAAAGAATTATTACAGCCAGATTCAAAACCAGATATGAAACTATTATAAATTTAACCAGTGGGAAGACCTGGGATTCCTCTTTGGATAATCCCATACCATACGATCTACCCAGACAGGTGGGTGTAGCTAACTTCAGGATAGTAACTGGACATGATTACCTCAGGAAGCACCTTCATAGATTTTGATTGGAGGACTCTCTGATTTGCTCACTTTGCCTGAATGGTTTTCACATATACAGTGATCACTTGAATTGCTATCCTGAACTTATTGACGTAGTAGTTGTAAGTGCTGCAAAGAATTTTAATCATTTTATTTGTGTCTCTGAACTGTACTGGGCTGCCATCATAGATTAATGGTGAATATGCCTAAATCTGGTGTAGGATATTTTTTTTTTTACTTTTTTGAAAAAAATAACACATAGTCATCTGCTAATGTGATATCTCACTCTCTGTACTTCCAAACTTCGTGATATTTAATTTTTATGTTCAAATTCTTCCATTTGTCAAAGTTTGAAAAAAATTGGGTTTTGAACTTGGCATTTTCTACAATTTATATGTTCCAATGGCTTTTCTCTCATCCCAGTTCTCTAAGAATTTTACTACTTCTAAAATTAAACTGTTTTTTTATAATTTATTTGAATATTATATTAAATATCATACTTTAAGCATATGAAAATTGATTGAGTGCTTTTGCTTAAAACATTTGAAAAAAATATATTTCTTTATAATTTGTACTTGGGAAAAAAACTACAAAAACTGTGACACTGTACACCAGAATGTCACTTGCTAAAATCTACGTGTATATTCTATTATTATTATTATTATAAATGAAAACTGTTAGCCAATTAAATTAATTTAATCAACCGAAGGTTTTTGTACATCATACTAGAACTATTTGAGACTTAAAAAAATTATTCATCAGGTTTTTTATTATTTATTAAAATGCTTTATTTTTCATTATTATTTCATAACTTTTTTTCTTTTTTACGGGATATTATTATTTAATTATATCTCTTTTTCTTTTCATTTATCCTCTATTTAAGTAAATTTTTGCCTGATCAATTGAAAATATGCATTTTAACTTTTCAAATCAAATAGTCAAAATTTTATGAATGGTTTGAACTTCTTTCACCAATTGAATCTCATCATTCACTCCAGACAAAAATTTCAACATTAATTTCAAATTCTAGAGAACTTATTCAATCCGAAAAGCAATTTAAAACTTCATAATAAAGTTAAAAACTACATATTTCTTGAAAATCCAATATATCCGTCTTTCATCCAGACTTCGAAGAAGAAGAAGAATACCAAATTACGTTTCACAATGGCAAATTCACTTCTTCCAGCGAATGGCAATGAGAACTTTTCATGAACAATCACTTCACCTGAATCGGTGGCAACAGCTATCTCCGATTTTGAATTTCCCGTCATTTTTCGGATATGCGAATATTGAACACAATTTGGTCGTCGAGAAAATTTTCCCGATCCAAAATCTGCTAACACGACAAAGGCTGAGAGCCACTTAAGGCTTCTAAATGAGCTCTAGTGCTAGTGACACTTATTACAGCTATTTTAGAGCAGGGGCCCAGCCATTTTTCCACAGTCCGGTTTTTAGTTCTTTTTCTCTTCGTCCGGGATTCTCCGATTTCGCTGCGATTGTAAAAAGACTCGTTTTATTTTCTTTATTGATCACCAAATGGGAAGGCATCAGAATATTTTATTCCAGCAGTGACGGAACGGGGCGTTTCGCTTTCCGAAAGCACTTTTCAAGTCGGATTTATTATTTTGCGATGGATGGAGGAGAGAGTGGCTATTATATGCCGTTTCTTCTTTTTTTGTTTAAGCCGAAGTCTTTTACCTGTTCTTTAAGATAACTGAGAACTTAAAATGGCTCCCATTTTACATTTTTTTTTATTTTACAGATAAAATTTAAAGGTCTCAATGTTGATTCCCTAGATGTATTATTTATGAGAATTCAATAAACAAAGCATCGGAAAATTGAATTTTAATTTTGTATACTAATGTGCCACATCATAAAAAAATATGTTTATTTCCTTTTTTTTTTTCGTTCTAAAATGTTCTTTTTATGATTCTGGCGCACTTTCCTCAAAATCTACTTTATCCATACAGCTGGTATTTTTTCCGTTATGAAATGAAGTTATTTTTGATACAGTAAACATAATTTTAACATGCTATTGTTTTGAGAAAATGATCTCAATAAAAATGCGTGGGCATAAAATAAAGGTTACACTTCAGAAGATTGACATTATGCGATTATAATAATTACATTTAGTTTGTCTAAGGTACATTTATATTGCTTTGATATATTTGATTTGATATTGCATCGTCTGCTTTCATTTTAATAACCGAACAGAATATTCTATCTATTTTAATAACCCAAAACTATTTTTAATTTTCGAGTAATACCGGGTATTTTAGCAAATATATTACAGTAATAAATGTACGTGTGTTCTCTTCGTCACTTTCGTTACTACACAGGTGTAGATACACATTGAGTAACAGCAATGAAATAGGCTCTATATTTGAGTACTCATGCGTATTCGTTCCAACTTGTCGTGCATGAATTCAACTCTTATAGGTCGTTATCAAAAGAGAAAAAAAAAACATTTTCAAACAAATTAAGAAATGCTTAGTGTAACATATTTTTATTTAGTTTAAATAGATAAACATTTAAAAATAATTCAAATATTAATAAAATATAAATTTCATTAAATTCAATATAAATTCTACATTTCTAAATAATATAAATTTCAATAAATTTCATTAACATCTTTCAATAGCCTTCGTGTGTACGATTAACACTACCATATCATTATTTGCAGCATTCTGAGGGATAAGATACAAGTATTTTATCAACAATGTTATATATGGTTCCCGGTCTTATGAAGAAAAATGTTTTCAGAAAATTCATTTAATTTTATATCTAATTACATGTTCCTTCCCGTAATTAAAATAAATCAATGGAGATTCTTTACTCGAGCAAAAATAACAAGCTAAATGTCAAAAACATATGAAATTTTTAACTGCTCATAAATATTCCTATTTTCTGTTAAGTATCTAATATTTCACAAAGAGTTTATATGAATTATTTTAGCCTCATGAAGCAAATTTCCTAAACAACAATTGCGACGGTGTGCAATTGTTGGGGTCTATCAGCTATTGGCCATTTAATTAGACTGAAAGACGGCGGATGAAAGACTTCCTTCATTAAATAATGAAGAAAGGACGTCACACAATAAAATATAGATTGAGAAGTAGTGGCATTCTAATTAAGATTACTTACTCTTCATTCGACTTAGGATAAAAAGACGAATATATTTGGTGGCTTTTCTTATTAAGCACTCCACAAGGTTATTCAAGAAGGTGTTTTAGGAAAATGGTATTAAAATAGTCATATATCACATCCTCATCAATGAAAACATCAAATTTTAACAATGAATTAAATGCCGTTGAAGGACTTGTAAAAAATTACTTAATCGAAAAAATGGAAATGAATTAAGTATATATTGTCCTTTGTATATCATAGAATAGAAGGAAAATCTCTTAAGGTTCCCATTTACCAGAGATTTTGATTTCGTGAAAGTAATATTAATCCAATGGAATTTTTACTGTTGTCGTAAAATCCTTAATGTTTTGTATGCTTTAACGGAGAAAAAGATCGGAAAGAGCAATAACTAATAAAGATTTCTGTGGAATTACATTTGCTCCACGAATTTTGAAAATATAATAGAATATTTTTAAAGACCAAAAAATCCACAAACAAATCTTTAAAATAAAAGTAAAAATATTTTTAAGAATCGTAGGGGAAATGTAATTCAACGGAAACCTGAATTTTTTGCTCTTTCGGATGCATTTTATATTACATTGAAAGATATATGTAAAATAGTATCCATATGAGGACCGTCGTAAAAAAGTCTATAGGATTAACATTACGTTAACGAAATCTAAAGGGACGGTAGACGGGTTTCTTAAAGTAAACAGAGATTAAACAAAAATTGTGAGCCCTCTTCAAGAACTTTATTTTTTTCTAAACTCTGACAAATTAACATTGGTTACAAAAGTTTTATTGACTGACTAACGAATAAGCAATACTTTGACAAAGGACATTCAAAATATTATCTTCGATATACCATAATATTGGTATATTTACGAATCAAAATTTGTGTGAAGATTTAAAAATATTTCCATATGAGAAAAAGTATGTGCAAGTATTTTAGATGCTATCTGCATGGTATTCCGTATGAGTTATGCGTTTCATAAAATTAGGATTTGTAGATTTTTTTTTCTTTGAGAAAAGTTATTTGTTATATTTTTACAATTGAAAATCACAATATTTCTCATATTAAGATTGAATTTTTTTTCTTGATCTGTGTATATTTTTGAAGATTCCACTTTCCTTTATAGAAAGAATCAAAGGTATATGAGAGAATAACTAAATTCATAATCAATATTAGATTACATTTGCTTCAACTTTTTAACCATGTGTGTAGATGAGATAGAGTTTTTTCCATTAAAAGAAAAATTTATGAGTCATACTCTTACATCTTCGTTCCACCATTCTTTTATTTGGTGGAACGAAAGAATTATTATAGTAACATAAATTATCTTTTATTTCCTCAACGTTAATTTCTCATAAAAACAGAACTTAAAATTACTAACTGGTGAGTTGAATAATTCTTTTCCTAGAGCTTCTAGAGGGCTTTTGATGAAATAACTTCACTCAAGTGACAAGAATGATAGTACCTGGTATCTGTCTTTCCTAATTTCTACATTACATTATAAGAAGAATTTAACCCCAGTTTCATTAACCAAGCAATAGCCATTATTATTTCATATTTTGTACTTATTGATAGAATCATGACCGAACTCCTAAATTCATTCCAAATTCTTTTCAGATATCTTTGGTTAATGTTGTTTCAATTTTCAATGACTACGGCTTCACGTGTAAAAATTTCGAAAATTTACTTTTCTCTACTTTTTTTAAGTTTGTTACGGAAAATTTATTAATTTAAAAAAAAAGCTAACAAAAAAAGTTAGAAATTTCACTTCTTTCTCAGGTTCACTTTATTCATTCTATTTTTCAAATAATGAACGTTTTCAGAAAAAAAAAATAATAAATTTTCATCTGAAACCATCGAAAAAAGGATTGTAATCGGGTTTTTTCCACCTAAGTATTACAAGCTTAAATTGTAGACGAAGTAACCATCTTTTATTTATCACTACTGAATGAATTCTTTTCATGAGTTTCCTTCCATAACAAAAGATATGTTATTACTGATAATTTTTCTCAGGGAACATTTTTCAGTCGAATTGAATCACATAAAATATGATTGATACGAAAAACTTCAGGTGGCTCTTTCTTATTTTTTATATAAGCATAAAAAAGAATTCTGAAAATTAAACGCGTCGTATTTTTTATTGATTCTTTTGATTTCATTTTCTCTTCGCAGGAAAATAATTATTTTCATTTAACAAATGTACGTGCAAAAGTAGTCAACGTATAATCAATACTTTCTGATTATTCATACATCCAACCCTTTCAGTTGCAATATTTAGTAGCATTGGTGTGTTTTTGATATATAATCGAGAATAAGTTTGACAGCAGCCTACTTACATGTGAACACGCTTACAAAAATGTGATTATATTTGTATTTATACGCCTTTATATTTAGCGATCATTTCGCTGTTAATTTTTTATTACAGCATATTGCAATAGGATTCTGAAATATACAGACTGATAAAGGGAAAAAAGCATTAGGTTTTATCATAAATATTTATCGAACATATCGATTTTTGTCTTTTTATAACACTTCTTGCGTAAAATAGTTATTTTGAATAAATTCAATGTGAATGTGGAAATTTATTTACGTCACTCTTAGTAGCAACACAAGGAGTATTGGTAATGGTCTTTATAATTTTGAATCTCGGTCAAGTGACGAGGACGACACTTGAACTGGCACCACCCAATCCAAACTTCCACACCACTCCAAATGGAGGAGTTGGGGCTTCGACCAGATTAAACGCACATCAGCCCCCCTACATGGTGGGTATTTCATAGCATCAGGGCTCGAAACCACGACTCGACGAAGACAACTTCGGTTGCGAGTCCGCGACCACAATTAATAATCAAAAATTTATGTGTTCAGATGAGCCGCAAAAATAAGCAAGTATTTTTCTCCAATTTACAAAATCGCCAAACGGATTGTAAGAATGTATCGTTTAAGAATAAAATCATATCAAACACACATAAAAAAGTCTTACAAATATATACATTTTAATAGAAGAAGTTTCAAAAACTTCTAGTCAAAATAAATACCTTTATGTGGCTATGAAAAAAAAAATTATTCAAAAACTCTAAAAAGCAATTCATGATGAAATTTCTGCTATTGCTGGACAATGTGTAATATTATTTAATAAATATTTGCAAGCAATTCGTCACGAGAATCCCCCATTGACTGACTGCCCTTGTAAGTAAAATTACCATCCCCACAAAATCAGAGAAGTATATTCCGTGTTTATAGTTTATTTCATACAATATTTCGAGCAACATCTCATACACCCAAGTACACTCTAGAGCCATAACTCTAGTGTATAGATAAACGCGTATTTCCCACTTGACATTTATTCTTTGGGAACACTTCTTTCCTCCTATCAAAGCTTTCAGGAACGCTCGAAAAGCTGCTATTCAGAAAAATGGCAAAGGTTTGCCTTTATTAATCTTATCCTCCCATCCGGCTTTTGTGGAGAATGTCTCCCGCGCTTTTCTTTACCGTTCTCCCCACGTCTCCAATCTTCTGATAACACCAGTGGGTGGGTTCCTTACCCCTCCCAAAGGAGAATGGAGACCCGATAAGCTGGAGACCGCGATAGCCATAACAGACTGCTTGACCGACTTCCCAAGTCAAATTCATCTGGACCATCGATTCATGATGGTCAACGAGCAATTTCCATCAGTGGCGAATTTTGCTTTTTGCCTCCGTCATCTGTCATTTTATGGTAAGGGTAGAAATGGTGTAGTACCGAAAGTGAGGAGTGTCACCCTGCTCTACTTATTAAAAATCGCGAATTAAGTAATCTTCTTTTTTTTTTTTCTTTTTCTTTTTTGCTTTTCAGTGTAACAAATATCCAGATCTGAAGATGTCTCCTGCCCCCCCCCAAATATGAATTCTGATATTTTTTTACGAATTTAACCCATCCCCCCCCGTTAATTTATCACATAAAAATGGTTTTAAATGGCTTAATTTGAATTAAACCATTTAAAGTTGTTTTAAAGCAACACAATGATAATTGGCTCTGATTGATTGTTAACGACACACTTAGAAGCAACACGAAGACTGTTGACGCGACAACTGTGGACTCATATTTTTAATTCTTACTAAAGTGACGAAGATGACACCTGAGTTTGCATCTCACTTTCCAAAATTTCTACCTCCTTTAACGTAGGGACTTGCAGCCTCCATATATTTAATGAGTATCAGTTTCATTATACGAATGATTTTTAGGAGCCCTAACGAAGTCTTTTGAAGACTGACCTCGGATATTTGAATCAGAGTCAACTAATAAGATATGTGATACTTTTTTTTTCTTTGTTTCCACACAACACTATATGAAGACTTTATCATCCCCAGAAATAAAATTGATTATTTGTTGATGTCCCACTACGACCAACTCGATATCTATTGGCGACCGACATTTAAAGTTTGAGCCCTAGTCAAGTGACGCAACCGAATCTCTAAACTTCCTCGCCATCTCAACGCGAGGACTCTGAGTTGCGACAGATTTATCGTGCATCAGCCCGCTATATGAAGGATCTTTAGTGGAATCAAAACTTAATGGAATTCGATGTAAACCAACTCAATCACGAGCTCGCAGCCATAACCGCTGGACAATGGCGACTATCCTATCCAAGCGATCCTCGCTCGTATTCTAGAGCTTGGAGTGTTATACGAAAAGTTTGATGTCAGTTTGAAGTTCCGTATAATTCTTTCGTATCTATTACCATAATTCTATACGATTATCTATGATGGAGCTAGAATTGGATCCCAAGTCTCGACTCAAAAGTTGCCAGTTTTGATCTCACGACCATGATCACAGAACATTGGATCCTTTTGCTAAATGTTAATTTGTATCTTGTGTTCTCCAATACCACTGATTGATTACATTACTGGAATAAATATTGACATTTATGTTGTTTTTATAGTATCAATTATAATTTTTGCAAATATCTGATGCTTAATACACATTTTAATTCAAAAAGATCGAGTAAAGTAGAATTTTAAATCTTATTTATTTTTCAGTTCTGTCGCATTAAAAATAGTTTTGCTGTCTTGAGGTTTCTAAACCAAGAATGCAAAACTAATTGACCATAATGCAAGTTTTGCTACCCAGTCAATACAAAGAGAGATTACAAACGTTTTCATAAAAAATTATAACTTAATTTTAATAAATATAAATAACATATAATTGTTATTAAAATACACAATGCGTTCATAAATTAGTAATTATACACTTGATCTAATCATTAATTTGTTTACTAGCGTCATTAAATTGTATGCCATTATTCTTTTGTAGATAAACCTTAGTTTTTATACTCTCGTATTTTTGTGGGTAACGTTAACTTAAAACTATGGAGGAGATGAGGTTGCATAATTGCTATTATTGGTTTAAATTATTTGATGTTTTAAAGATTTCTTATGTATTTCGTATCGCCGAATCAATAAACCAAGTACTAAGTAGTAGCTTAGAAGATTTGAGGGACTGGGGAGGGGATGATGTCTAAGTCCTTTCTTCCAGTCATATATATATGTATGTGTGTGTGTGTGTGTGTGTGTGTGTGTAAACTCCAAAACAATACAATAACCGTAAACAATTTTAAGTTGATATCGGAAACAATGAAATGAATTCTTGTTTATACATATTATATTATATTTGAGAAATAAATACACTTTTGAATAGCAAGGAACAGTTCAGCATCCAAATCTTCATTTTAAAATTTAAATACAAAAGAATCTCTACATTGTTACTAACTTAGACTTTTTTTTTCCATTTTTAATTGTTCGAAATATGCATAAATTCATATGTTCTGAAATGCCATATTAACAAGTACAAGAACAGCTCTAGACGCAAAGCATGCACCACTCTTCTCAACAAACGTGTGCAATTTTTTCCATTCCGTCTCGACAATACTCTGCAAAAGACAACCTCCATTGTGATGAGCGACACTGAAGAGATAAAGTTCTTGTCTTTTATCTCTTTGTTCCTTTTGACGCTTGATATCTTTCCTCTCTTTTTCCTTTTCTTGTGAAAGGAACTATACTCACGTATTCCGAATGGTAACGCCCTTTTTCAAAGATTTTTCTCTTTCTCGGAGGAATAGGCAGCAAGTTGCCAATGCAAGCTGACACAGATAGTTTATGTTCTTTTTACTTCGGGAAGAATAAAGACTTAGTTATAGCCCTTAGTAATTGGAGGGTGAATACAGAGATCTCACTTTCACACCATACCTAGGGGATTAATTAGGTAAATTTCCTCGTCCTTACCTTTTTGTTTGAATTTCTCATTACGAAAGTATTGGAAAACTTCATTAGATGATTTCCGAACCCGTGGAAGATTTATTACGTTCTAATGATCATTTGTCATGGATACGTATTTTCCTTTGTTGTGTATAACCATTAATAAACTTTTTCCGCTCTTTGCTTTTTACAATAGATACATTGTATTAAATTAAGAAATGTTTTAAAAATGTAACCTTACTGCAATGAGAGTAGGAAGTTTAATACGTTAAAATATAAAATAATTTTCACATACTATCTTTAAGAACAAAGTAAAATAAACAAAATTTAATCATTCTAAGCATTTTATTCTAAGAATCCTTAATAATTAATTTTTCATGTGTATTTCATAAGATTTCTGATGCACAAATGTTAAAATAGTATTCTATATTCTTTGCTCATTTGTATTAACTTTTAAAAAAAGTCAGGTTTTTTTTTTCATGCAGCTGATTCCTCATCATAAAAAAATTCTAAAGTTCTACTTGAAAGTTTCTGAGTTAACGTGTAATGACAAGTGGTCGGACGGTTTGGAAGGATTGGAAGGAAAGGTCGACATTTCTAAAACAATTTACTTTATTGACAGCTCAGGTACAAATCAACAGAACAATTCAAATAGAAATTTATCCTAACTCTCTCCCCCCTGGCTCCCGCTTCTCTCTCCTGAAAGCTTACACTATATATACACAAATCAGTCTTAATTTACATGTTTCCGTTCTCTTCTTCGGAGGAAGTTCCCCAATACAAATAACTGTTGAGGAGTAAAAACTCCCCAAGAGGACTATTAGTGACAAGGTCGCTGATAGATCCGTCACAAACGGACTAAAGAATGGATTCCCAAATGTTAAATAAGTGTCTGAACATTTATAACGATAAAAAAATCTATTCAAAACTTTTCAAAGTTGTTTACACTAAACGATATAAAATATATTTTCATGCTCTCGAAACAAAAAAATCGTAAAAATTAAAAAATATTATGAAAAATATCAATTATTAAATACAGTTATAAAAAACGTAAATCGTATCTTAACAAATGCTTCTTATATTTGTGCTCTTCATGTCATAAATGTCTTAAGAATCTAAATTTCATATAAATCTCTCAAATAGGTAAAAAAGATTAAAGGTCACACTTACATGTGACCATGCGGATCTTTAAGAGAACGTTTTCTAATGAATAAATCAATAAATTATTGATCTATTTATCAGTTGGTATTTGAAATCAGAAAAATAATACAAATCGTCTGAGTAATGTAATTTAGTGAGTAACCACTCTAACGTTTTTTTTTTTTTTTTTTTTTTTTTTTTTCCCGATTATTTTACGAATTAATGTTCGAATTCAAGCAAAATTTTAACACATTGGCTATTTAGACCACACACATTCTTTATCTATTTTTAAAGATTATGAAATAAAAGTATTTCTATTTTTGTTATTCACTGAGAAATGATTTTGTTATTCACATGCACTTCTTGCAGCTTTAAGTCTGTATATACTTACACAATAACAAAATTAAATTGAATGAACAATTATTTAATACATATGACGATATTTATTTTTGAAAAATTAGTTCATAACTTCACCTATTTGTCAAATATGATCTTATTCCTCCTCAATCTAACTGATGCAATATAAAAAAAAATAATCAAGATAATATTTAAAATCTTCCGAACTCGACACACTCATCACTTAATTCGAAACTAATAGACCAGCGGATTGAAATGTTTTGACAATGGCAGTGCCGCTACCTACCCAAAAATGTTTTAACCTAGCAACAATAACAGTCACAGTTTATTTAGTTCTGTATACCGAAAAAAATAAACTAAAAAATCTGGGTTTAAAAGCGGAATTTTGTGTGTATGTTAAGCTACTTTTATTTCGTGTTAAAAAAAAACTATTTGAATTGCATAGAACGTTTTGTCGGAGCCGTAGTATTAGTTCTTGTTGACCGAGTTTTTATGTTCAGCGTTTTTGTGTTACAGTTTTTCACTTTCATATAAATGTCTTAAGTTTGAGAAGTTGAGCTATTCACGATTCTCTAATATAGGGGACTTTTTGGTAATTTGAATTGCATAAAAGTATAATTTCTTCCCAATCCATATGAAATTATTGGTAAATTAGGAGATAAAAAGTATATATATATATATATAATGAATGGAATTAGTTACAGTGATATTTTAGAGAAACAGAATCGAAGAGAAAAAGAAAGGAGATAGAGGATAGCGATAAGCTGACAGATTTATTTTTGAGGTGAAACATCGGTAATTAATCGTTTATGTTTGAAGTGAATCTGCTATTCTGCTATAGTTCAGAAGAACTTGAATCAGAATGAGTGATTTGATAAGCTAAGATGTTATTATTAGAGCATAAGCTAGGATTAACTGAATAAAGAGCGATTCGAGAGAGAATGACCTTACATATTCTCTACTGCTAGTTATCAAATTGTTTTCTTCCTGCTCTTATGTATCTTCAACTGGAGTTTTGAGTATACTGAATATTTAATTAGACTCAAAGATGGTTGCAGAAAAGGTGACCAATTTTTTACAATGAAAATGATGACGAAAACATTTAAGGAGAAAGTACAGCGGAAATAAATCAAACATTTTATTAATTCAAGGAAAAATACTCTTATTATGCTTGCATCCTTTTAATTATGTTATGGAATTAAACGAGTATTTTTCCATTAAATGAAATTTTTTTTTCGATATATCATTTTCTATCAATATATTCGGAATTTAGATGCAAGAAATATCCTTCATGTTCAGTTTTACGGTAAGTGCTGCAGCTAGAGTATCAAACATTCAATTCTGATTTCTCACTTGTCCAAAAATCATTATCAATGGGAAAAAATCTTTTAACTGCTGCAATAATTCCTGGGCACCACAACATAAATTCAACAAGAATGGCTAAGTTTTCATTTAGAATATGTTTATTTTTGAAATTGTTAAATATTTCCACCCATCCTTTATCAATTTTAACACATTGATTTTCCCATTGTACTAATTTATCATAATTCAAATACATGTTTTCTAACTTCTTCAAACAGACAATTGTCAGCGATTTTAATGTCAGGCATTTTTTTCGATAAAAACTCAACACAATTTTCGACATCTGCCCAATTTACTTGCGATCAAGTCTAGAAATATCATTGAAAACTTATTTCCTGTGATATTTGTTTCGGACCATTCTCCGACATATTGGAAACATGTCTGGTAAAACTTCTGCACTTCTTTGGTGCACTTTTCCGTTATGTCCCGCTTTGATTCCTTTAAAATTGACAATTTTGTGTGTTTTTATTATTAAAGGAATAATTTTTTCTATAAATCGTGATTTATATTGAAGGACAAAATTGCTCAAACTAAGACTAACTCCTGTACCTAAAATATGTTCACCTTCAATCTTTTGAATCGTTCCGTGGAAAATAGATGTCCGATTTTGAACAAAATACATTAATATCTCCGATAATTTATAATTGAAAAAAGATTCAATAATTTTCGGACGTTTGTCTAAACTTAAAACATATGAAAGGAGAGTCTCAAATAATTTTATAATACACTCCATAGCAGGTGTTTAAGTGAATCGTCTAACTTTTGAATATCCTATAAGTTTTTTATATTCAACATTTGCGTAACAGTTTGGCTAGGCATCTCTGGATTCAAAGATCAATAAATTAATTTTAAAATATTGAAAAGGAGGACACTTTTATAAAGACAGAAGATTTTTTAAAGGACAGAACCTATAAAAGGAGTACTGTCCTTCCTAAAGGAGACGATTGGTCACCTTATCGTAGAGTTGAATAATAAAGGAAATAAGTCACAAGTTTTCCCACTTATTGTATGTAGTGCATTATATGTGGATCGAGGAGAATTTGCATCTCATATACTAGCAAGAAAACTATATGCAATCATAAAATCACCAACAACTATTTAGTATTTCATCCATATCCCAAAACATATAATTAAATAACTTATTACATCAACAAAATACCAAACCAACAATAAAAGAGCCCTCAGGTATGGATAACTCACAGCTGTATTGAAAAAGAAATAAAGAAATTAATAAATTAATCAACCTTCAAAGAAAAGGGTCCCACAAGAATGAGTGTGTACATACAAAACGCTCCAACGCTTCACTCCTTTTTTTTGCCTCGTATGAAAAGGATTTCACTCCAGAGATAATTAGTGTTCGTGAAAAGTATAAAAAGTACAAGGTAACATAAAAGCATTTTACTGTTGAGTGACTAGCCTCAGACGGGTTTTGTGGATCACGAGTTAAGAGATAATTAGAAAATGCCAGTTTCTTTCTTCTTTATAATGTATAGGATACAATAAAACAATTCCTCTTCTTTTTATCCAAAAGGCTTTCGGTAGGACAAAAGAGATGATACTTTCGATTATATTTAGTAATCTATTATTCATCTACATTGAAAATTTCAATTAGGTTAATTAAGTAATTAGATAAAAAAGTTTATTTGTTACATATATTCTGTAAGATAAACCTAAGAAAAATATCATTGTGAGAGATATATGTAAAGATGATATTCATGCCTTCGTAAATATAATGAAGCAAAATAAATTTGAGTTCTTTTTTTCTGGGGAGGGGGAGGGGTCCTTTAAAGTCGTTGATGCTGTTAAAATAGCATTTTTGAATTTTACAGAAATGAATGAAATTCAAAAATTTTTGATTTTTTTTTTTTTAAATTTTTTACCATTACGGCTGCTATTTTCAAAGACGATAGAATTAAAACGGCTCAATAACTGGAATGAGGAAGAATCCCTTTTTGTCTAATTGATAAGAGTCCTGCAAAAGGGAACCGCACGACTTTTCTTCGGACACAAAGATCGAAGATTCAAAATGCCGTCGACACTCAAGATCACCTGTTCTCCCTTTCTTCGAAGTAAAGAACTCCACCTGCTGAAGTAGTGACCCAGAACTTGAGTACTAGATGGCAGCACAGCCTAGAGTTACTGGTTGCATGTACCCCTACTCTATGATTTACCTCTGTGTGTCAAACTAAGACAACTGCTCTTAAATTACAACTATTAATATATTGGCCAAGACGAACGTATCAAATAGACCGTCATCTCAATTCAAGAAAACAGATGACGTCAAAAGGAAACTACTAAAAACGGTAACTCAGTACAATAGGGAGGTGATGTATATCAATTGCAGTAATGACTAGAAAATTACCTTCTCTTAATTATGGTTCAGAATGCTCCTCTTCGTATCGTCACGCATTGAAAGGGATATGTGGTGAATATTTTTCACAAATACGATGGAAATTAAAACGCCTTAGCAGTTAGCCTGAAGAGTAATATTTTTTAGTCGAGTTGGTAACAACACTGTAAAAAGTAACCGCATGGCTTTTATTTGTTTCCAAAGATAGAAAGTTCGAAATGCCACTGGCATTGGCTCTCAAGGTTAACCGTCCTCCCCTCCATTGGAATAGAAAATGTCATCATCGCTGAACTTCATTTAAAAAGTTAATAAAATAATAATTTTCATTAGAATCAATATATATATATATATATATATATATATATATATATTCTTAAATTTGTTCTTTTTTCTCAACTAAATTCGGAAATATATTTATTCATATTCCTAGTTGTCTTCCTTTCTAAAGCTATTTTTCAACTCTAATGGAAAAATTTCATGAAAAAGAGAGTAGATGTGTACATATATATATTGTGTGTGTGTGTGTGTGTGTGTGTGTGTGTGTGTGTGTGTGTGTGTGTGTGTGTGTGTGTGTGTGTGTGTGTGTGTGTGTGTGTGTGTGTGTGTGTGTGTGTGTGTGTGTGTGTATAACAATTTAGAATATTCTTTATATTTCCAGAGCAGTGTTCTGGAATATTCTCATGCCTATGGGTTTTCAGTCTGAGAAAGTTCTCAGGAAATGTAGCTACTCTGAGTCTGTTAATAAATCACTTTATTCAGAAGACTACTGTGTGTTCAATTCAACCTACTTCATCATCTATAAGGCAATATTAATACGCCAATAATTCAGCAATTTACAATTATACTCATTTCAATTTATCTTCTTTTTCAATTTGTTTAAGTTTGGAAATATTTTTTAAGTCCTCGAATGATTTACTTTCTCAAATACTAATTATTCCTTTCCAAATCGAAACATTTCCTATAAAAAAGAGAAGAATGTAAAAAGAATATTCATCCACTTCTTAAACTTAATTGACCTAAAGGGTTAAATTTAAAATAGAAAGCGATAAATATCTTACTTTATTGGCCTATATTGCCATTTTCTCAATCTTAAAAGTTCTACTTTAAATTAAAAAGGGAAAAAATCACATAAAGAACATAATAATGCATCTCTAATTCTTCAAAATAAACAATTTACAATTATACGTTTCATATCTGCTAAATTTCGAAAATATTTTTAATTCACTTCCCAATTACCTCCCATTTTCGAATAATTGTTTTTTCCCTAATGAAAAATTGTTACTTGGAGTTATTTGATTCATTTAAAACTTGGTTCCATTGATTAGACTTGCTCAGTCTTTGTATCCAGAATACTCTAGAGACGGTGCTGCGTCTAATCAAATACGCATTGATTCTGTGAAGAACGAATGATGCATTTCTCCGAGTAACATTGCATAATTAGCTCTGCATTGAGTGTTAGTGTTAGCAACTCTTGTAGACAAGTGTTCTGTTCGCCAATAATTAGCAAGTCGTAGCATAAATTTAGCCCAAAGAGACTTCGTGTAACTTTATGTTGTCTTAAAACTGTATAACTTTAATTATTCTATGGATTCCCAAGCTTTTATAAAGCAAGACAAATTATGAAGATCTTTATATCTTCGTGATACATGTGTACATAAGAACTAAAGAAAGAGTGCAAAAAATAGAAAATTTCTAGAAAAGAAAAACAAGAAAATCAGCTTAGCCAATTTTAAATTTCTTAAAAGGTTTATGTGAGTGTTTAATGTCTTTTTTTTTTGTATGTAAGTTTTTAAAAATTTTCTCATAAACTAGCATGATAAACAATGTTCTTCGATACGCGCCACAACATTTTAAATCATACATTGAAAATACAGCTTCAGTGGCTGTTCGACCTCGAGTAGTTCAATATTTAAGATTTCTTCTATGTACTAAATATTAAACGTGACTCAAAGTTTTTCTAAATTCTTTGGAACCATATATTTATATATCCAAACTGAAATCACCTTACAAGGATTTATCTATATTCGTCACAAAAATAAAATTAAACTAAAGAAAGGAAAATTAAAGGAAAGATGGAAAAAGAAAATAAGGCAACTGAAACACTGATCTTAAACAAAATAGTAGTTTTGACGAAAAATGATCATACTCACGATTAATAGGACAACTTAACTTCGGAAACGTTTTCTCAGTGGGTTACCATATGTTATCAGGCCAAGATAAAATAAAAGCAGAACGATGCTGACCCCTTCTTCCTAAATTAATTATCCCTAAAACTTGATTGGTAAGTTTTATATCAGTTAAAAGTACATTCATTTTTATTAACTACGGAAAAAAAATAATGGTCCACCATTTTAATTCATGCAGAAGTACTATCAGATAATAGTAAAGAATAAGATAGATGTTAAAAAGTTTTATCTAAAAAAGAACATCTATCTTGACATTTGTTATTTAGACGTAAAAAACTGTAATGTATTCATTGTAGACAGTCTAATATATGAAAATGTAAATGGATATAGCGCATTTAATTCTAAGATATGCAAGTTGATAGAATGTGTTTACTAGAACGAAAGAATAGAAATGGTAACAAATTTTTATGGTTAATCAATAATTAATAAGTTAATACACTTAAGTAAATGTTATCCGTAATAATACAGACTCAAAGGCTTATAGTAATTTTAAAGAAAAATTCGCTTACAAATCTGTGAAAGAAAATGACATAAATTTATTCTGTGTTATACTCAAATACACCCCCTCCCCCATTTCATGAATAAGACTAATGCTATCAAAGAATTTTTTTTAGGTGCGAGTTATGTCCATAATAATTTTCCATTCATTAAACACTTCAACAAGCCACCATTGAATTTTACCGCGATCCAATTTATGGTAAGAAAATGAGTTACAAAACCGTTGGTACATTTTAAAAATTAATTTCAATATTACTAATTATTACACTTGCAATTTTTTTCATTCCAGGCCATTGAATTACTTCAAAAAAAATGCAAACCATTAAATCGCTTACAAATTATGATACATTTTGAAAGTTTACAAATCATGCTTTTATAGAACAACTAGCCTAAATAAAAATGGCTTAAAAATTGCAGAAAAAATTCAGTAAAATTTATTTCAGCACAGTAAACGTTTAAAAAAAAAATAATTTCTTGCGAAAAAAAGAAAGAATTTTAATCGGAAATTAAACTGGCGTATTATTAATTACAAATAATAAGAAAATGTATTACAGGATTAATTTAAGAAGGGGAGAAAGTAACAATTACTCTCTAATAGAAGGTTCGTTTTATCTAAATATTTATTTCCTCAATTACGCTTGCACTATAAGCTTTGTTTTTATTTGAAATTTTGTTTTGATTCAGAAATCGGCTTAAATGTATATTCTTATCTACAACTGAAAACCTAACTCCTCTTTTTTTTAGTTTTATTACACAACGAAACTTTTTATCCGTTATGGAAACTAGTAACCACTTACATAATCTTTATTTTTAATTTTATTATTATAATAAAATGATAAATTTTATGCTTCTTTTTTTATATATCACAGTGTGTTGCTTGTTCTAATAATATATAAATCGTCTCAAACATACATTTTTCATTTGCAAAAAATTATTCTTTTTGCCAAGGGCAAAAAGTTAATACCGAGATATTATGAACTCATATAAATAAGCCTATGATTATCATAGACATTTTAAGGTAAGTGAAAACAGGTGTTTAACTTTTAGAATAATCGTAACTTTAACAAATAAAGAAAACAATCTTATCCATAAATCATGCCTTTTTTTCCGACAAAAAGAAGGAAACAATTTCACCTCGTGCAAAGGCAGATATACGGTATAAATATAAAGCTAAAACGTTACCTTTAAAAGAAATTTCATTCACATTTGACTATAGTTTGAAGGGGCCCCTAACAGCTATAAATTAAACCCTCTTAGCATGTTGGATGCTTAAGCAAAATTGACTAATTGCATATGATTGTAGAAAATACTAACTACTACTACTAATCATCATTAGATTTCAGTTCACGGTTGTCCTTAGACAAAAAACACATCGGGTTGTATAACAAAAACAATTTATTTACTCTTCTTACTACCGCTCGTTTACAACAGCTCCTCTCGGAGATTCGGTCAGGTTCCATCTGAGGGGATCGTGTGACATCACACTCTCTCCCTTTAGAAAATGAACGCCCTCTAGAGGCAGGCTCTAAGTAGGGAAGTTAACATGATACAAACACACGCAACACGTTATTTGTTTGTAAAGAATCCTGTAGAATAAATCAAACATAGAGAATACTTTCACCTAGTCCTTATCTTTAAATTTTTCATTAGGTCATTGTTTTTATCATAATTCGAATTCTTTGAACTAAAAATACGAGAATTATCGATATGTAATATTATCACTGGGACAGATGTCACTCAAAGAGGCAATTAAAGATGTCAACTCTCTTCCCTACTTTTTCACTGCCGAGTCATGTCACATGATATTTTTACTAACATTTTCTACCACAATTAAAGTATCGTGTAATAATAGTATTTTCAACAATATGGCAAACAATTGGAACAGTAATAATTTCTATTTAGAATAAACTAAAAGTATAAAATATTCCAGAAACAAGTAGAAAATAATCTAAAATTGAGTTCAAGTCAATATTATCAATTTCAGTTATAGCCATTTTTTTTTTACTTAAAAATGCAATACCTCAGAAGTATTTTTTGTTTGGAGAACTCCACAATTCCGAGATCATAATTAGTGCAATCTGCATTCCTGGCCTGGATGATGGCCTGGATGATGTTTAGATTTTTGAAGGCCTTAATAATAGTTTCATACTTTAGCTCTTGGTCTAAAGTAACTTTTAAAACTTTTTAAGTATTTTTAACATTTATTATCATAGTGTTTCATCAATGCTTTAATAAGAATATAACAATTATTTGTCTAACTTTATTTTTATTCTGTTGATTAATAGTACAGATTTTCAAATCGTAATAAACCATTTTACATTTTCTTCTTTATATTCCAATTTTAAAATTCTATTATTGATTAATAAACCAATTAAATATCATAATTCAGCTCCTACTAATATTTCAAAATTCCCTGATAACTTTCTACTTTTCAATTCTCTATTAAAATCTTTCTTAAGAAGTGATTTGGAAAATTCAGATTTTGACATGTTATTAAAATATTTCTCCAAATTAATTTATTTAGAATAACGAAACACGTCCAATACTAATGACAAAGTCTTTTCTATTGCAGATTTCAAATAAAAAATTAAAGACTAAACTAGACAAATATTTTGAAATAAATTGTGTTTTATTTTCAGTTATTAGCAAGTCATTTTTAAGCAATAGGAGGGATATTGGAGACGAACTTCGAATCAGGATCAAATGGTGAGAACGACACCTGAGCTAGCACCTCACTCTTCTACCGTGAGGACTTAAAGCATCGACAAATTTATCGTGCATCGGCAGCACTAAACAACGGATCTTGAGCGGAATCAAGACTCGAACCCACAAATCGACAACAAATCCGGCCATGACCATTCAGCCCCCTCGGACACGGCCAAACCTGTTAAAATATTCAGGGGTCCATTTAGTAAAATAATAATCAAAGACTAAACTACACATATAATGTTCAGATTTTCAAATCTTAAGCAAATCGGGTGAAAAGTCATGTATGTCAAATATGTCAGTAATTAAACACTTCATTGGCAAAAACTTTCTTTTATAAATATTACCCAAATATCAGCACTCAAAAAATAATTTCAATTTAGTAACACATTACAAGTGTGTGTATGTAACGAAAAGAATTATGAAATTCTAAAATAAACATAAGTATGACCGGCTTTCGCCGTTATACCATAAAATTACTTAATACCATCCCACCCCCTTCTCCCAATGAAATAGAACCCTTGGCCATCCAAGCTAAATATTTGTGCCGATACACCATTCCCAACACCTTCATCCTTTCACCTCCTTATCACGAACTACAAATCAAAATGCTCTACACAGTATCCTGAACTTTTCATCCCCCAAATACGGCAGCGCAATATCAACAGATAGGCTATCAATATCGCCACCCAGACAGTTCCGTTCAAATTTTCTGACACGAGTGCAATAAACACGCGAGCGAACTCTCACACCGCCAAGACTGATTTATCGCTGGCGATGAATGCACCGTTGTGATTAATGGTAGCCCTTGTATCGCATCCGTCGCCAATGATGGATGGCTCCCACCGATATTTCACACCCCAACACAAACAAGCCTAATTTTAACTCTTTGCTGGACCATGTTCGATAAGGTGATCGGGTGACTGCGGCTTTAACAGACTGCTGGGCTCTGGTGGCCTGTCCCTGTGGGATTGAGAATGTCTCTGATGAACCGATAAGAGATGGTTGCCGAGTGGATACTGGGTATAATTAATATGTTTATCTTTTTCAATGAGCTTTAATTCATAACACTGTGCTAGTACGTAATTAAATGGGTTTTGGTTATTGATGTGTTCCGATTTTAGCCTCGTGATACGCGGGCTTTGAATTGATCTCAAGTGGATTGTAGAAAATAATTCTTTGCGATTGATTTTTCCTATTCAATTGTGTGGTATTTTTAGCAAATTATTTAAATCAACGCTGTGCATATAAAATACAGTGAGTTATTCAATAAATAATTATTCGGTAACTGATGTGCGTACTCATGATTATAAAAAAGATTTGAGTCAGGGTTCTAAAATATGATTTTGGCTCTAATTGGTTCTACCGAAAATTAACTTTACTACTTTTAATGGAGAGGAATGTACTAATTAAAACCCTCTTACACCATACATTCCTCTTCATTACTATTGTTCCGTATTATTTTGCGGAATAAGAGTTCTAATAATCGAATAATTTCTCGATCGCACAAGAGAATAATTAAGTCTATTTGGGAAAGCATAGAGTTTTATTTTATTTTTATTTTTAAAATAAGTGTTTGATTTTAGCTCATATCATTATGTTATTCTGTCTAAAAAATTTTTTTCCTTATTTCTTTCTCAGTTTACATAATATATATTCCGATGAAACACCCAGACACGCCACCTGTCGTGTCGATTAAACAACTACAATCAGAATCGGTTCTTACAAATTTGTACGAATTTAATCGTGAAATTGAGATGGTTGTGAGTCGTTAAGTAAAGCTCAGTTCATGATCATACAGACACTTTTAAATATCTTGATACAAAAAGTATATAACTTCGCAATTGCTGACACTATAAACATAACAATAGTAAAAAGTGTCTTATTCCAAACTTCTGAAGATTAAACTATTAGAGAATAGTATCAAAGCTATGTTAAGGATATATTTAAAATCAGAGTAGGTAATTGCATGAAAATTTTCAATAAATGTTGACATATATTTCATACATATATATGAAAACAAAATTCAAAATAATGGCTCTTAACATAACCGCAGTATCCGTAACACAATGTGCATTATTGCAATTGTTATAAATTATTCAATTCATACACACTCCAGTACGGCTTTTCTCAAAAAAATTATACGTAAAAATCGTTACTTTAAAGTAAAGTAAAATATTGAATATCAGTCAAAGATAAAATTACCTATATAATCCATTTCATTTTCCATTAGAATCAGGAGTTGAGTTTTTAATATACCACATAATTATTCGAATTCAAATAATGGTCATTGCCTACCATTAATCATAAAGTATTCTGAATTTCATAACAGAACAAAAAAAAATTACATCATTAGTTTTGACTGAACTCGTTTAATTATAAAGCAGAACATTTTTTGCTAAAGCTAATAGCCAGTAATGGTTAATGCTCCGATCTTAATGAACGCTGACGTTCGTGTCCTGATACCAACAAAAATTTTCAGAATATAGGAAGCTATGTTGCTCATTAAATTCAATTGGGTCTCAAAGTCCCCACGAAGTATTATGGAAAAGATAAAAATCTGAAATGCAATTCAGATATCGTCATTGTGGTTCATAATTACTCGTTGATCCACAACGATGTTAATTACACCAATAATAAACCTCCATTGGATAATTTTTTTATTAAAAGAAGTAGAATTATTTTTAGTGTTTTTTCAGCAATTTTCAACTGTTTTAGTTTAATATTCATTTTTGTTCTAGGTCTCTAAGAATACTGCAAAACCCATCTTCCCTGAAAATATTAATTTCAGACGTCGTTCACGTAAGTATCACCCATTGATAAGCGGATATTTTAACGTTTCAAATATATTATTGCTTCGTACGAAAACATATTGTTTTGGTTCCTAGATACAATAAATATGAAATCGTTATACATTATGTTCTCTCTTTTTTGTACTGTATTTTATGTTTACTTCATTTGTATTTTCCACATACCATTACTGTAGAGCCATGCACTAATCTTTTGGCGACAAAGCTCATAGTTTCGAACCACACAAATGATGTGAATCATACTAGAATGAGTATTCATTCGCCAGACACACTTCCTCACAATACTTCATGAAGACTCTGGAATCCACTTCATTTAGCATACAGTAGCCTTTGTTATCCCACCACCACCATCATCCTTAACTCTTTATAATTAAATCAGTACCCACACCGAAGATTCTACTTGAAAACCATTGTCTATAAGTCTCGTGATTTAATCATCCTTCTGAAAAATCCCTTACATTCCTTTTTAAGAACTTTGTTTTCTGTCTTCTACAGATTTTGGTCAAGTATAGAATTCTATTTTATCAACATATGATAGTCTTCTAAGAAATTTTGCATATTAAATAAAAGAAAACCATCTTTCTAAATTTTTAAAATGTTTATCTGATGTACTATTACAGCCTTTCTTTGAAAAATGCATCTTAAATGAGCCTTGTAAAAAAATTTCTGTTTCCCTTAAGTAGAATTCTTCTAACATACAATTATTCCTTTTTCTTGACAAATTATTTTCAGTTTTATAAGCAACTGACAAAAAAGAGCTGATAGACTTTAATTTAGTGTAGTCCCATTTTCATAAATTAGATCGTTTTCAAAACATTTTTCAAAATTTGTTTCTATCTAAAATAAAATTTCTCTTCGATAAAAAAGATTGTACGAAAATGAGGGAACGTTTAGAATGTTCCGATAGCTGATAAAATATTTTTACAGTGCCTTTAACAACTTTATAGCAATGTATTCCTAATAGAAATAGTTAAAAGTAGCATTTTTCAAGAAATAACTTAAAAATGCATGAAAATCGTTCGTCAATCTTATATTAATTACTCCTCTGGGAGTTTTGGGAGATGTAATTGAACGATATTATAGTAAATTTACTGTTTAGTGACCTCTATTAAAGAATTCAACTAAAATTATGATAAATAAACCAGAGAAATTTGAATTAAATTGGAATTGTGACAAATTAAATCAATTCTAATATTTTATCTTCCCCTTTTGATTTTCTTCAGTTCTAGTGCACCCACATCTGAATGATCTGAATGAGAGAATTAAATATATTTTTATATTTCACTTGGAGCAAGCTAATTTCAATATATTATTTTTTTTCTGTAATGAATACGACAAACATATATGCCCCAAAGAGGACAGTAAAATAATTACAATTTGCTTTATGTATTGGACTCTCTTTTATAATTTACGGCTGTATGTAAATTTAATCAGATTTTCAAACCAATTAGTTCAAATGTGAACAGTAAATAATACAGAAATTGGCATGTAATGAAAGTACTCAGAATTTGCATGGAATTCGAAAATATTTAAATTTTGAGTTCCCTGAGTTTCTAAAATTCCAAATGCAAAAAGACCATTCAAAAATCTGGAAAAGCAAACCAGGGTTTTTTTTAAAAAAAATGTGTATGATAATGATACTGAGTCAAACCTATTCATCAGCATTTACAAGTGATTTTTATAGTTAAGGATCAAATGTACTCGATGGAATTATTTTCATTTGATTTAGATTTTAAATGTACAAATTTTAATGTTTTTTACAGTATATAATATTTGCAGAAAAAAATTTTAAGAAAAATTATTTCTTTTCCTCTCACATTTAATTCATTCGTGCTAAAGATGCAATCAGAGGCTGGTGCATCCTCGCTATGTTGCATGATCCAACTGTCGTTAAATCTAAAAATTAATTATAATATTCTTCCCTAATTTAACATCGTTTAAAAAATAATTTATTCAATGTAAAATTTTGTTTGCCTATTAAATTAATAAATTGTAAATAAAAAGTATTTTACTATGTAATATTTAGTATTATTCGAGAAAGAGTTTTTCCTTTTTAACAATTTTAATTATAAAAACAAAATATTACATGAAAAAAAAAAGAAAAATGTTCACGAAACTGAACAGCGCTATAGAATGCACAAGTAAATAAAATAAATATTATATTTGCTAATTTTATTTTAATAAATTTTGGGGTTAAATACTTTAAAAACATTATTCACCTTGTTATGTATCAATTCGGAGGGCATAAGAATAAATCAAAATGATTTGTAATTTAAAAGCATCAATTCATGGCTCGTAATTTTAACAGTAAAATATTAGGTGATTAATATATTTGATTGTTCGAAATTTCTTAAGGAAATGGCTTCTTATGATAACTTTTCAACTCAACTTTTTCTGTGTCCAGACTTATATTTAGCAGAAAGAAAATTGCATTTATTTCAGTTATAGCAAAATCCTCGCCAATCTTCGAATATACCTTAAAATTCGAAATAGTATTTGCTGAGCAACTTCGAAATACTCGTAATATAAACTCGATAAATATCTATGGATTACATTTTTGCTTACTTTAAGTAATGGGCGAAACATGTGTTTGAGTAGAGAGAGGTATACACAGAATATGTTTTGCAGGAGAGGAGATATTGAATTTCTATGTTTGGTAAGGAAATTACTATTTATTTTTAGGGCGATAAGTTAACAAGCAATTCCACATCCTTCCTTAGGTTTAACTTCATGTTTAACTTGGAAAAGTCGCGTAAAAGTTATAAACTGCTTTTGATGTTTTGAGTCGTTTCACCTAGATAGTTGCTGATTCATCTAAAAGTTGTATATGATCATTTAAAATTTTATATTTTTTCCCATGAAATTACTTCTGTATAAAAACTAATACGGCAAAACTTTAATTGTTTAAAAATAATTCTCTAAAACTGTAAATTTTATTTGAAAGGGACTTTTACTCCCTCAGGATTTATAAAGCTATCTTATTTGGAAGTTTTTTAAGATTGAATAATTTTAGAAATTTAGTTTGTAACCAAATATCAAGCACACACATTTTATCTAAAACAAAATATATTACATCAACCTGTATAATCTTAGAAAATTAGTTTGGATATAAGATTTCCTTTGAATTTTATTAAAATATGAAATTGTAATTTTTGGTTTTTCTTTCGATTGGTTAATTTTGGTCTCGGGTCAGGTAGTAAAGCTACCATAAAAAGACTTTTATCCCATAAATACTCGGAGCACAACCTACTTGCAACGAAAATGTGTGTGTGTGCGCGCGCGCGTGCGTGCGTGCGTGCGTACGATGAGGAAAGAAAATTATTTATATTTTTCAAAATGTATGCAGCCTCAAGAAAAGAGGATGTTATCCACGTTGCTGAAGAATTAAATGAATTAGGGCCACCAAATGCAAATATTGTTGATTTAATAGATATTATTGAAAAAAGTGGTTATTTTAAGCCAGATCCTTAGTTTGTAAAATATTTAATTAAATCAATGGTTGAGGGGAGAAAATCTTGAACTGCACCTAACTGTGAATCAGATAGGGAATTATAGGCTGGCAAAATTGAAGAACAATTCACCTAAGAACAAGTAAAAATTGAACTGGGAAAAATGAAATTATTAAGGTTAGAAAAAGAAATTGAACTTGAAAAATCAAAACAATTAAGTTCAAATGACCCTTTACATGATTCAGCTAGTGCTCATGTCAAGTAATCACCTCAAAGTTTAGAAAGTCTAATTAAATCTGTGAAAATATTAACGATACCTTTTCCATCCAAAGCAGGAAAACTTCATTTTTTCTTTAAACTTCTTGAAAAAGCGTTTATAACATACATAAAAATGTTCCAGAAGAACAAAAATAGAAAATTATTCTTAATATTTTAGGAGATAGGACCAATAATGTTTTATTCTATATAATTAATGAAGAAATGAGAAATTATAATAAATTAAAAGATATGGTTTTAAAACAGTTTAAATTAACCGCAAAGCCCGCAAAATGTCTAAAATAATTTCGTTTTGCCCAAAGACCTCCGAATGAGTCACGTGTTCAATTCTCATTCAGACTTTCAGTTATGTTTGAATATTATTGTAAATTAAGAGAAGTTTTCGAATTTAAATCATTATGCGACTTGATTGTGTCAGATAAACTCTTTCAATCTTCGAATACCGAAATCTCTGCATATATTTCTGTAAGACAAAGAGGGAAAATGGCTGAAACCTCTTTATTTGGGTCGAGAATGTAATTTCAACCAAAGTCAAATCACTCCAAGCGACTCCTTTTAGTTTTAAAGTACCGATAGGACTCCTTAACAGGCGTTTTTATAACCAGAGCTCTAAAAGGAGTGACTGTGAAATCTAACAAATAGCATTGAAAAATATATCTCTAACAATCGCAAAATTTGGTATTTCATTTGCAATAAGTCTCATTTTTCAAAAAATTGGCCACAAAGGCTTAAAAACACTCCTAGAATTAATGAATCCAGTGAGCATGCTAATATGATCAAAAATTAAAATGATGATAATATTTTAATGTTAGGAATGGCAACTAATTCTTTAACAGATATCCCACAAAATAAATTAAAATTTGTTGAAATTTTCGTAGATGATTAAAAAAAAAAATTAAGGGTTTTGGAGGATATCGGCGGCCAGTTTATTGCTTTGAAAAAGTCTTCTTTTCTCAGATAAAAGTTCGATTGGTAAACTGACATTAAATTCGTGTTTAAGTCAAACAAAAGAAGCTGATGTTGCTTGTTTTAATTTCTCTTTACCAAAATCAACAACTATTATAAGGAGTAAAGCAACACTAAGTAATCGCTTGTGAATGGATGGTATAATATCTCCTTCAATTTGTTCCATGCTTTTGGAAGGTTCAAAGGATATAAAGGGGGAAAAAAGTGCCCAAACGGTTCAATGGAAATTTAATGTGTTTCCGCAAAAGAGAAATGGAGTTAAAACATCAATCAAGTCAGAATAAAACGGATGGTTTTGTTTTATTTCCGTTACAGATCGGATCTTCATTAGAAACAGAAGATTGCTTACTCGATTCAACACACATTATAAACTGCAAACTACGTTCGGAGATAAATTCTTCAGGAAATAATTATCGTCTTAAAAAAAACAGAAGCGTATGAGCTACAAATAAAAAAAAACAAGAGGACTTACAAGAAAAGGGGGGAAACCTACGAAATATCAAGTTGGTGACATTGTCGCCATTCTAGGGACACAGTTTGGTGGAGGTCTCAAGCTCAAATTCAAATTTTGCGGACCATATAAAATAAAGACAGTTCATCCCCATGACAGATACGAAGTGGAGTACATTGGAAATAATGTGAGGCCACAGCTAATGATTATTGCCACTGATCATGAGAAGCCTTGGGCAGTGGATTTCTAAACCATTATCTGCAAGCTACCGTTTTGTAAAACTTTCTTTGCTTTCATTTTGTTTATTTTTCAGGTAAATGCAGAAAACATAAAATATATTTCTAAAAACTAAAATTAAAATATATTTCTGATTATTTAAAACCTACAACAAAATACAATACTTCAAAATCTAACTGAGATCAAAAACATATTTCAAGATATATATATATATATATATATATATATATATATATATACGAAAGGCAATAATCTTAGCACCAGGCGGGGTTTCATGGTACCAGTGCAGTGTATATAAGAAGAGAGAAAAGGAATATCTCTCTTGGTGGGTGGGTGGTAGCCAAAGGAATAGAATAGGTTTCACCTAATAACAAATTCAATTTTT